>CM076570.1:542259768-542706983 GCA_034641835.2 Pinus albicaulis
GAAAGTGATGGTTTGCCCTGTTTCTAGCTTCTATTCTAGAAACATGTTACAAGGAAATCTAGTGTGCACTAGATTTCTTTCACATTGCAAGTTGTTATTGGCAATTCAATTGTTTGTGCTAGAAGGAAATCTAGTATGCGCCATATTTCCTTCAACACAATGATGTTATTGGAAATGTGCTTGTGATTTTGCTAAAAGGAAATCTAGCATGTGCTAGATTTATTTTGCCCTAGAATGTTGTTGGTAATATGTTTGTGTTCATGCTATAACAAAATCTGGCATGCGCTAGATTCTTAAGCCCTATAGTGTTATGTGTTTGTGTTTGTGCTAGAAGGAAATCTACCACACTAGATTTCCTTTGTCTTGCATGAGGTATTTTTGACAATATGCTTTTTGTTCTAAAAGAAAATCTAATATGCGGTATGTTTCTTTCACCCTACAATATTGTTATGTGCTTTTTTTTGGGAGAGAAGAAAATCTAGCATGTGTTAGATTTCATTCACCTTGCAATGTTGTTATTGTTGACATGTTTGTGTTTGAGATAAAAGTACAAATAGCATGTTAGATCTAATTCACCTTGCATTATTGTGATTGGAAATATGCTTATGTTTATGATAGAAGAAAATCTAGCGTGATATAGATTTCATTTACCCTACAATATTGATGTTGCCAATATGTTTTTGTATGGTGGGAGTGCTTATGTTTGTACTAGAATAAAATCTAGTATGCAATAGATTTGTTTCACAATGCAATATTGTTGTTGGCAACATGCTTGTATTTGTGCTAGAATGAAATATAACCTGCATTGTATTTCTTTTCAATGCAATATTGTTGGAAATGTACTTGTGCTTGTGCTAGAAGGAATTCTATCATGCATTGGATTTCGTTTTCAGTACAATATTATTGTTGTCATTGTGCTAGAAGTAAATCAAGCATATGTTAGATATCTTCCACCCTGCAATGTTGTTTTTGGCAATGTGATTTTGTTTGTGCTAAAAACTCTAGGATGTGTAAGATTTCTTTTACTTTGCAATTTTTTTGTGAGTAACATGCTTCTATTTACACTAGAAGCAGATTTAGCATGTGGTGGATTTCAAACGCCTTATAAAATTGTTGTTGTCAATGTGCTTGTGTTTGTGCTAGAAGGAAATCTAGCACGTGCTAGATTTATTTGACCATGTAATGTTGCTTCTAGCAATATGCTTATGTTTGTAGTAGAAGGAATGATATTGATTGTTAGCTTTCATTTGAGGTGCAATGTTGTTGTTCGAAATGGGCTTCTACTTGTGATAGAAGGAAAGCTAGCACACATTATATTTCCTTCATAATGTAATGTTGTTATTAGAAATATGTTTGTTGTTATGCCAAAGGGAAGGTTAAAATGTGTTAAATTTCCTTCATCTTGCAATGTTATTGTTGAAAATGTGTTTGTGTTTGTGATAGAAATAAATCTCGCATTTGTTAGATTTCTTCACATGCAACATTATTGTTGGAAATGTGTATTTGTGTTAGAAGGAATTATAGAATGCACTAGATTTTTTTGTTCTTGTTCGAAAAGTAAAACTATCAAGATTTCACCCTCACGAAGGTTAGTGCTATGATATTATTCTTGGTAGTGCATTTGTTATTATGCTAGAAGGATACCTACTGATTACTTGCTTTCTTATAGACACCATTACACTTATGCAACCAATGCTCTAGGGGTGACATTGTCTCAATAATCACAATGGTTAGAGTTATAGCTTTTGATGTGCCCTTTTATTGAATTTGGAACAATTTATGGAGATCAATGATAGTGCAAAAGAATTGTATATAGATATATATTGTTGTTGGCACTACATTTGTGCTTGAGATGGAAGGAAAGAAAATGGTATAGCTTTCCTTTTGGCACAAACACAATAATCCAATCATAATTATTTGATCCATGGAGAATAATGTGACCTTTGTATAATTTTGAAGTTTATGAATAAATGTATTATTGAGGTATACTATATTTTGCTTCCAATGCAAATATATGCAAATTTAAAGTATCAAGCATAACTTTTTAACATGTATTGTTTTTCTATCTATTTTTCTGTATAGTTATGAACTTCCAAAAACAATTTCACTAATGTTTGGATGCATAAGATAAGACTCTTCCTCATCAACATAAAAATCTAGGAAAACTCAAATCTACACTTTTCGAGTACTTAAAGTTAACATCCCTTTGTATCCATCCTCAATAGTATGTCCTTAATGTGTATAGGTAGGGAGTGCTAACATTGGAACTAAAGATTTGTAAAATGAAATTTCTTTTCTTTTAGAATAAAAATGAGAATTATCTAGTATTTACAGTACCAAAACTTTTATCTGGAAGAAAACCTCTAGTTTGCCTTTTGATTTACAAGTTGAAACATCAAACATCCTCTCTAAGTGAATATAATTTCTCCTTTTCATGGGGCTTTTAGACATCTTATGTAGGATAAATCTCAGAATTTCTTAGATTTTACAATGTACCATGTTTTGGTTCTTCAACTTCTACAAATTTCTTATTATCATTATTCATACACATGCATTAAGACTATAAGTGTGATTTCTGAAGTTAAATAGGAACTTGGTGGTTTGATATGAGCTTATATTTGTCATTCAAAACTTTTATTTGGAAGAAAACCTCTAGTTTGGCTTTTGATTATCAAGTTCAAACATCAAACATCATCACTAAGTGAAAAAATATTTTCTCCTTTTCATGGGGATTTTGGACATATTATGTAGCATCAATCTTGGAATTCCATAGATTTTAAAATGGACCATGTTTTGGTTCTTCAACTTCTACAAATTTCTTATGATAATTATTCATACACACGTATTAAGACTACAAGTGTCATTTTTTAAGTTAAATAGGAACTTGGTGGTTTGATATGAGCTTATATTTGTCATTCTATGATACTATCTACATCTCTAATTGCATGGTCTTCATATATGTTTTTTGTGTAATTTTCATGTAAATTACTTTTTGGTAGTAGGTACTAGATGGTGGGGAACAGTTTTTCAATACATACAATATGACTACCATACTATTTGAATTATTACATCTATATTACTTTTTGAAAGTTGTGTGTTTTTGAGAAAATATAAAATCACACTTTACATGGTTCAACCTTTTAATTACAATTTATGGTTTAATTGTTATTACAAAATTGGTACAAGCTACAATGGAAAATATATCAAAAGGGGACTATGTTGATCTCCTTATTAATGAATAATTCGTTGGGCTAGGAAGGGTTGAATCTACAGAGTTTGGAACTCATTATGTTGGAGAAAGGGTTAATGCATGTTATGTTGCAATTTTGATAATTGATGTCACTCAACCACATTTGATTGAGGATGTTGATGAAGGGGACATACATCCATGGAAGACCAGGGATTTGAGGCACAACATAGGTAAATCAAAATATTGAAGCATGTGTTCAAATATTATTGATAGTATAATACATTTTTTTGAGAAAATATTAACCTTATTTACATTCGTTTATAGGTGCAAATGTTTCTTCTACATTTTCTATTGGAGAAAAGGTAGATCTATTGCAAAATGGAGTGAAGGTTGGTGAGGGCTCCATATTCAATACAGAGCTGGGGCATAAAGTGCATGGAAAGATGGTCAAGAAAGGATGCGTAGTGGTTAAAATTGAGAAGGTTTTAAAACATGATGTTTCTCTACCACATCCAACAGGATTTCAGCATACACTAGGGGGTGCATTGGAATCTTATGAGATTTGGCCAGACTCAGATTTGGAAACTCATTGTCATAATCATACCATAAATATTCCCCAAGATAGGGTTAAATTCATATGTAAAAAGGTTTCTCTTATGCATGAATGCATGGGAACAAGCATGTGCATTGCCAAAGGAATGCTAGTTAATGTCCGCGGGGGTGACATTGTTGAAGGTGAAACACTAGGAGAAATGGAATTTGGTGTTTTTTTGGAAGAGATAGATGGAAATTGTGAAATATGCTGGGGATAAGTCTATACATTGTTTGGTTATATGGCCAATAAATAAGTTGGTGGACAACAAAGGTGTGATATTAAGGGTTAAGGAAAATTCCAAGGAGCCAACAAAGGAAATGGTGTTATGGGATGTTATAGAAGACAAAATTCCCTTAAACAAATGGGATGAGAATCTTTGTAATGAAAAAGATATAAACTCAATTGATATGCATGTAACAAGGCCATATAAAAGGAATAAACGAGTTATGGCTACAACAAAAATTGCAAAATTTCAAACAAATATAGAAGAAGAGAAAGAAATTCAACTTTTGGCAGCAAATGTATGTTGTACAAAAGATTGTCTTCAACATGTGGATAGGACAGCCATTGCAGGTGCTAGAAGGGGTATGAGACAAAAAAATAAAAATGGTATTAGGGAATTTGTCTTGAATTCACTCATGTCAAACACAGTCATGTCAAGGAGCCATGGCCATGGCCATGGTCTACCACCTATTTCTTGAAATGTAAAGGACATGAGATTTAATGGGAATATTATTTATAAGAAAGCATGGTATAAAATAAATAAGATTCCTCAAAGCACATTCTATAATTATCAACAATATTTCCAAAATGGACAGATCAAAGCTATTCATGGTAACACCAACACATGCAAAGCATGAGGACACACCGTGACAGCCATAGAAATATTGCACAAAATTGTAATGGATAATTCAGATTTTTCACCAAACCAAACACGTCAAGTTGAAGAAGATGGAACATCTTCTCCTTTAAGATTGCTTCCTTCGACTTACACAAAATTCTCTGTTAAAAGAGATCAATGAGGTTCTTAAAAAGCTCAATTACCCATCAATATCTCAATAAAAAATGAGCAAGATATGGAATACTAAGTTTCGAGATGTGGCATTTTCAAATAAAACCAACTTCAGTAAATGCGGGGAATGTATTGTGTTGAAAGCACAGATGAAGTCAGCGACTACAAAAGAGATGGAAGAAAAGGCACGAGGTAGGCTGAACAAACATAACAAGATTGTTATGTGTGGAAGATATTGCTACTATGCCCATAGAATTATATCAGAGCGGTTTCCAAAGGAGTATTTTAGCATTATCCATGATAAAATGGATAAAACAAAGACTTCAATCCCAAGGCTACGTGTCAAATCAAAATCTATTGTAGGAACAACTTTAGGTGTGTCGTTGACAAGTATGCTAACACATGGGCATAACACAGGAGGTTTTGGTCATTTCTCCCTACCATTTGTACATATGGGATCACAATTTACTATTACATCCCTTGTAAAGTGCTTAAGGGACCTTGAAGACCCACAAATTGATATGTATGGTGATCTACTTTATGAGAGTGGAATTTCAAGAAACCTACTTACAAATGCATTACTTGACACCTCTATTTACTCAAAATGTCAAGTTTACAAGGATGATTTTATATCTCATGGAAGATCAAAGAGCCAAAATGTTGATTTTAAAACTCTTCCTCCACATTTGTTGTTACAGTTGGACAATGCAGCAAGTGATAATAAGAATCGCTATCTTTTCATGTTTTTATCACTTTTAACTGCACTTGGTGTCTTCATCACTATTGAGGTTGGATTATTGCCTATGGGGCACACCCATGAAGACATAGATGGAACCTACGGAAGAATGTCTTCCAACCTAAAAAGTAAAGATATATATTCTTTACCTGAAATGATAGATACATATCGCAAAATTGAAGAAAATCGAGTGTTTCCACCTACACTTATTAACAAAGTATATGACTTAAATAGTTTCCTTAATGGATACATCAAGAAGGAAAAAAATGCACTAGTTGGACATCTTAATGTTTAATACTTCCAATTTCTTGTACTTAATGATATTCCAGTACTAAGGTACAAAGAATCCATTAGAGATTCTGAGTGGTCAGAACCAGTTGAGTTATGGAATATAGATGATGAAGGTCGACCTATAATTCCTATAGGGAACCCATCTTTCTTAGATTCAAAAAATAATGGTGCCTATTTCAAAGAACTAAAGGAAGGGATAACATCATACATAAAAATGTGGAAAGATACTATCGAGAACGAAGATTCACCAATTGTTACAGAGGAATGGAAAAATAAAGTAGTATATTGGGAAAGAGTTCTTGATACATTAGATGGAATCTATAATGATCATATAATAATAGATGGAAGTGATTCATCTTTTGAGGATTTCTGGCCGAAGACAAGGCACGTTGTTGATGTTCATCGTAATGCACTCCATGTAATCTCAAGTATTATGGATGGAGATTTTGATAATGCAATGGATGAACCCGTATATGTTGGACCCAAATGCAACAAGCCAAAGCCAACATTCAATCCAAAGATTGATGTTCAGAAAGGAATGATGTTGCTAGTTAGATCAGGAAATGAGGATGCAGGAGAGATGATTTGGATGGAAAAATCCATCTCAGATATATTTAGGGATAATGAAAGTGAGGATCTTCATGTAAAGGTTGATTGGTGGAAGCCTATTTCAGGGAAATACAATGGAAAATTTTCAGAGCAATATTGGATACCAAATTCTGATGACACAGAACTTAGCTCTATTCCAATTAATACCATGGCATGGCTGGCAAAGAAAGAACATTGCAAGAAGACCAAGATAGATAAATATGGTCTAGAAGCTGTTCTTGACCTACTTGGGAAAATATCTTAAGATTAGGTTTATATGATTCATGAATGTGATTTTTTGAAGGATCTTTTAATATGCATTCAGACACTTTTCAATATTTGTTGTATATCAAATATTATTCTCCTCATATCATTTTGAAGGAGTTTTATATTATTTAGTATTTCAATGTAATCACGTGGTGATACAAATGACATGATTGTGCCATAAAATATTTAAATTTTCAAAGCTTTGTTTAACCAACATGACTTTTCACCATATCAAATATGCATAATCAAATTCAATAATGCACTTAAAAACAACATATTCTAAACTTGGTATATTAAAACAATAATGGAGTAGCTAATTAGTATTCTATTTAATATAAACCATTTAAACACTTAATGAAAAAATGTTAGACATTTGTAATAATGTTTGAAGTGAGTTTTCTTTAATATTCCTTATTATAATTGATCTAAATCAAATTTGTTGTTTTGTTGCACTCTAATTTTAAAAAAAATGATTTTGATCATTGAACAACACAACTAGACTTATAAAATATTTCCTCTTATAGACTTTTAAGTGGTGCCAACATTGTACTAGCATAATAAATTTGTACTCAACATAGGAAAAGTAGTTAGTGTCAATTTAAAATGGTTAATAATAGTAAGAAACACAATATTCATATATTGTTAAATAACTTTATAGGTAAGAATCTTTTTACAAAATCTATTATTCACAAGTCAAATTTAATACATAAATATAAATATTAATGATAATAGAAATAATGTAACTTGGAATCTAAGTTTTAGATGAATGTCAATATGTTCTTTTCAATATAATATCCTTAAACACTCCAGGAATAAAAACTAAACATTTGTAATAAATAGAACTTTAGTCAATTTTCTCTCTTTCCTCTTGGATTTGAAAATAATCAAATTTTATTACTTTGTTACTGTTCTAATTCATGATTGATTTTGATAATTAAAATGATTAGTAATTGAGTCGAGAGGCGAGACTCATTCTACAACCTAGTATGAGGAGATGTGTAAGTTCGACTATAAATTTTTTTTTTGAAGGATCTATTAATATACATTTAGACGCACTTTTCAATATTTGTTGTATATCAACTATTCTCTTCATATTATTTTTGGAGTTTTATACTACTACTCTCATTAAACATTTAAATTGATCGTAAAAAAATATTTTCTCATGTCAACTTTAAAATGGTTCAAACTTCCTACCATAGTATGTAATGATGCTGGTGATAATGATGATTTTCATCCACTAAGACCAAATAATATGGTATATAAGAAGCCATAAATATATTACTCTAATAATTTTATTGTTATGCTAAAAAAACAATAAAATAAGTGTTTCAGGAACATCATAATTTTTTTTAGTTAAAAGATCAAGAAGGTTGGTAGTGCCACAAATATTTTGAAATTTAAATTGACATATAAATACATATAACATATATTTTATTAAATTTGGAATTATTGTATTTCTAGATCGAAGGAATACTTCCAAATTTAATGAAATATGTGTTAGGTGCTTCTGTATAAAATTCTCATCCTCCCATGTAGAATCTTCAGTGGGTAAGTTCTTCCACTTGATGAGATACTCTGAAATTGATCGATTCCGTAGCTGTCGAGTTCTTGTTTCCATGACCGCTTGAGGTTCCAATATGATTTTTCCTTCCCCATCAAGTTCTGGGAATATTGTTTGAACTGGAATATTTTCACCTATAACCTTCTTTAAGCATGAAACATGGAAAACTGGATGCACTCGTGAAGAAGCAGGAAGCTCCAATTTGTATGCCATAGTACCAATCTTTTGCAACACTTTGTAAGGACCATAGTACTTTGGCGATAATTTATTATCCTTCTTAGCTTGCTTGAGGGACATTTGTTTATATGGTTGTAGCCGTAAAAATACCCAATCTCCTACATCAAAACTTCTGTCGCTGCGATGTTGATCTGCCTGTTGTTTCATTCGATTTTGTGCCAAATTCAGGTTATCCTTTAAGAGTTGGAGAACTTCTTGCTGATGCTCGATGTGATCTTCCACTGCTTGAACCTTAGAATTTTCTCTTAAAGATGATGTGATGGATGGTGTATGATATCCATAAAGTGCCATAAATGGGGTCATTTTTGCTGCAGTATGGAAGGAGGTGTTATACCACCATTCAGCAAGAGGTAACCACTTGACCCATTGTGTTTGTTTATCAGATACAAAACAACGAAGATATCCTTCCAAATATTTATTTACGATCTGAGTTTGACCATCATATTGAGGATGATAACATGAGCTATGAGCTAATTGAGTACCCAAACAAGAAAATAAATCCGTCCAAAAATTTCCAGTAAAAATGGGATCTCTGTCACTCAAAATAACCCTTGGGCTTCCATGTAGCTTTTGAATTCTATCCATAAATGTAGTAGCAACTGTACTTGCTTTAAATGGATTAGATAATGCACAAAAGTGTGCATACTTGGTAAGTCTATCAACTACCACCATGATGACACTCTTTCCTTCGGACTTAGGTAAACCTGTGATAAAATCCATTGAAATCTCCTCCCAACGTTGACTTGGAATGGATAAAGGTTGTAGAAGTCCAGGGGTCTTAATTGTTTCCACTTTATTCTGCTGGAAAACCAAACATTCCGCCACAAACTTTTGAATATCAGATTTAAGGCCATCCCAAAAAAATTCTTTCTTCACCCTGTGGTAAGTTTTTAAAAATCCTGAGTGTCCTCCTAAAGGAGAAGTGTGCAATTCCAGAAGAATCTTTTGTTTTAGTTGGGAATTCTTGCAAAGATATAAGCGATCTTTGTACCATAAGGAATCATTTTTCCAACTAAATGTATCAGATGTACTAGCATCTTGCTGCAACTTTTGAATGAGTGTCCATACATCTTTGTCCTTCTTCCATTCATCTCTTGCTTCAGTTATCCAATTTGGTTGGATAATAGAAATGGCACAAATAAATGCTTCCACCTCTTCATTATTTCTTGAGAGTGCATCTGCAACAACATTAAGCTTTCCTTTTTTGTAGATTATTTCAAAGTCATAACCCAACATCTTTGTGACCCATTTTCACTGCTCTTCCAATGATAGTCTTTGTTCCAAAAATTGTTTAAGACTATCATGATCAGTTTTTACCTTGAAGTGTCTTCCCATTAGGTAAGTTCGCCATTTCTTTAGTGCATGCAGTATTGCTAACATTTCCTTCTCATAAATAGGTTTCTGTAAATACTTTCCTTTGATTGGACGACTTTCAAAAGCAATGGGTCTTCCTTCCTGCATTAAAACTGCACCAATTCCATTTTCTGAGGCATCACATTCCACAATAAAGGTTTTTGTGAAGTCTGGTGTAGCTAAGACTGGTGCTAGGCACATTGCCTCTTTAAGACGTTCAAAGGCCTTAGTTGCTTCAAGAGTCCATGAAAATACATCTTTCTTCAATAATGTTGTTAGAGGTGCTGCTATTCTCCCATAATTCTTAACAAACTTGCGATAATACCCTGTTAACCCGAGAAATCCTCGCAACTGCTTTATGGTTGTCGGGACTTTCCATTCCTTAATGGCTTTAATTTTGTTAGGGTCTACTTTAACACCCTCGTGAGATACAATATGACCCAAATATTCCACTTCTTGTACTCCAAAGAAACATTTGGATTTTTTTGCATATAATTGTTTCTCCTGCAATAGTTTGAGCACCCTGTCAACATGTTCAACATGATCCTTCCAAGACATGTTGTAGATTAGTATATCATCAAAAAATACTAGCACAAAGTTTCTAAGGAAGGATTTGAAAATGGAATTCATCAACCCTTGAAATGTAGAAGGTGCATTGGTAAGGCCAAAAAGCATGACCAAAAATTCATAATGACCCTTATGAGTTCGAAATGCTGTTTTTGGAATATCTTCAGTCTTCATTCTAATTTGATGATATCCTGAACGAAGATCCAACTTGGTAAAATAAATTGCTCCATGTAATTCATCCAATAATTCATCAATCACAGGAATGGGAAATTTGTCTTTAATGGTGAGCTTATTGAACTCCCTATAATCCGGACACATTCGCCATGATACATCCTTCTTGTGTACCAATACTACAGGAGCAGAGAAAGAACTTTGACTAGGTTGAATTATACCCGCCTCTAACATTTCTGCAATCATACGTTCAATTTCGCTCTTTTGGAAGTAAGGATATCTATAAGGCCTGATGTTTGGAGGAACACTTCCTGGAATCAAATGAATAGCATGATCATGATCACGAATAGGTGGGGGTCCTTTGGGAGTTTCAAACACCTTGGAATGATTGTCCAAGACTTGTTGGAGATCTGCAGAAATAGATGATTTTGATGTCGGAACTTCTAGTGAGCATAATTGTGCAATTATGCCTCGTTGTTCTTTCTTTAGAAGCTTTTTCATGACATTAGAGCTTATTATCCTTCACGGATTCCCTTCAATACCCTGTAATTCTACTTCCTTTCCTTCTGAAAAAAAATTCAAGAAAAGTTCTTGAAAATTAAAAGCTACCGTCCCCAAAGATTGTAACCATTGTACTCCTAGTACAACATCGGCACCTCCCATAGGAATGGAAAGCATTGGACTAGTCAATACATATTCCCCCATGGTTAGCTTGATATTATGGCATTTTCCAGAACAATTTATAGTTCCTCCATTTGCAACCATCACTTGACATTCTGGTGCTGGGTATAGGAAACAATTTAATTCCTTGGCTACCTTACAATGAATAAAATTATGGGTGCTACATGAATCAATCAACACTATTACCTTTTTCTTCTTGATCTGTCCTGCTATCTTGAGAGTTTGAGGAGTGGTAATTCCTGCCAGTGCATTACATGATATGGTCGGATTCATTTCTTCCTCTTCTATGGCTGGTTCCTGGTGTGTATCCTCTTCTTTTTCATTTTCTTCTTCTTCTTCACAATCTATGTAAAATAATTTCTTTTCAGCACACTTATGACCTTTAGTGTATTTTCTATCACAACTATAGCAAAGCCCTTTTTCTCTTTTTTCTTCCAATTTTTGTGGTGTCAACCTCGTAGGTTGTGGAAATCTAGGCGTAGAAACACTTCCTTCTTTATATAATTGAGTGGTAGGCTTCCTTGTTGCCATAATTTTACATTCAATTTTTCTTGCCAACTTGAATGCCTTCTCCAATCAATCAGGTTCCAAAACATGAACTTCATGTTGGATGTTATCCTTTAGAGTACCTATGAAGAGATCAATCCTGTGTTCCTCTGGAATATCAGTTACCCTTATATTCAATTTTTGGAAGTCCTCAATGTGCTGCCCCACCAAACCCTTTTGTTTGAGATTTATCAATTGGCTAAAGAAGGTGTTGCTCTTTGTATCCTCATAATGTGCTATCATTTCCTCCATAAAAATTGACCAAGTGACAATTTTTTTACGGGAGCAAAGCCATCGATACTATACAAATGTATTTTGTTCTAAATGTAAAGTTGCAATGCATAACTTTTGTGTGTTTTGCACGTTATGGAGATCAAAATATTGCTCCATCTATAGTATCCATGTTACAGGATCCTTTCCATCAAACTTCCTCATATCCATCTTTGGAATATGGTGGTTCTTCCCGCCAACATTAGAGTTTATGAAATCACAATTAACATTTATTTTGTTCTCATAATGAGGTTCTTCTACTATCTTTTCACCATTAGGAAACCTTTCTTGTATCAACTTTGTCAAACCTTCCATGTCTGCTTTTAGAAAATTCTTCATGTTTTCCATTTTCTCATCTATCTTAGCTTCCATGTCATCCATCTTAGATTCCATGCCAGCCTCCATGCCATACATCTTAGCTTCCACACCATCCATCTTAGCTTGCACGCCATCCATCTTAGCTTCCATGCCTTTCTTCAAAACTTCCATTTCATTTTTTGTTGCTCTTTGCGAGAGTGAAATTTGTTGCACTTGCCCTTGTAATTTTGATAGATCATGTTGCGATTCGTCGTCTTCATGAGTCATAGTAGAGCTTTCCAAAGGATTAATGGGTGTTGAATTCTTTTTTGGGGCCATTTTATAATCCAATACTGATATCTATTCTAAAATATTCCCTTGCAATCAATTCAACTTGATTCTTCAAACAAGAATTATGCAATTTGGAAAAAAATACACACCTTTTACTTGTTTTTAAGGAGCTCGATATTGAAATTGTATTATCTCTGTGATTGTGGCTCTTCTATATCTGAAATTCAGCACTGAAGTATCCCTCTGAATTATCTTTTGAATTCCATAGGTCTGACCTGATTTGGATTCTCCAAGACAAATTTGTGTCCAATCTCCCACAATGACCTAATTATGGACTAGTTTAGTAGAGCGAACTTGTACGACTTGCCACGTGTCACTGTTTTGTCCTTTTTCTCTAAATATGATAGCCAAGAAACTACAGTCTATTTACTTGTGGCCACTTTTTACGGCACTCCAATCTGATGCCTAGAGAGAGAGTTATTGAACTTTTCCCATGATCACCTCTTTGAGATGAAATTCAGGAGCCTGAAAAAGCACTACCTTCCACAGATCATATCTCAAAAAATATTGCGAACCAATATCTGAAATTTTTTGATGATTTTCCTCAGGATTGCATCTTCGTACTATATGAATTTCAGATTCTTAACCTTCGTAGAAAAACAGTTATAGCGAAAATTCCGCGATGAATTGTTTAGGAGCCTGAAAAAAGACCTAACTTCCACAGATCATATCTCCAAAAATATTGCGAACCAAGCTCTGAAATTTTTAGACAATCTTCCTCAGGATTTCGGCTTCGCACCCTAAAAATTTCAGCTTCTGAAACTTCGTAGAAAAAACGTTATACGGAAAATTCCATGATGACCTGTTTGGAGCAGCAAAACCCTAGAATCCCAAGCTCTGATACCAAATGTTGTGTAACCAGCTCCAAAAATAGAAGAAAAGAGATATCAACGCCTTAGAAATAAGCCACTTTGAGGGGGAAACCTCCAATACATTACATAAATGAATAAATCTTCGATGCTACAATTTACAAAACCTCCTTTCTATATATAGGGGTCCATGGGGCCATAATGTAATCCTAGTGGGCCACAATGTAATCCTAGCCGACCTAACAATAATCATTTAAGGGCACAATAATAACAAAATGGGGGTTACAAGGGTACAATAATAACAATAAGGGGGTTACACTAACAATAATAAGGGACTATACTAGTGATATAGGGACCTAACCGTGTTCCTCTTGTTTTCTGCTATCATTGTACAAACACTGTTAATAATTGAAGATTAACTAATTGAAAGGAATACTGATTCACGCCCCCCCCCCCTCAGTGTTTCCAACAATTAGTTTCAGAGCTTGGTTCCTTCAATAGCAGTTTAACAGCTAGAAGGAGGCCATGGAGCATACCAAGAATGGTGTACCTCTATTCAATGAAAATAATTATGCACTTTGGAAAGGAAGAATGGAGGTCTATCTCTTGGCGCAAGGTTACGAATTATGGGACACTGTTCAAAATGGATTTACATCAACTGCGAATGAAGGAGGTAAGAATAATTTGGTAAATGATGCAAAAGAAAAGAATATTATTATCAGTGGACTTATTGAATCTACTTATCATAAGGTGTTGGGTTGTAAAAATACCAAAAATGTATGGGACAAGCTTGAGAATATATATGCAGGTGACTCAAATGTCAAAGAAGCAAAGCTTCAAATCTATAGAGAAAAATTTGAGCAACTTAGAATGAAAGAAGATTGCAACATTGTTGCATAATTTCAATACGTTGATGAAATAACCAATACTCTAGAAGGATTGGGAGAGCCAGTTGACGAGAAGACTATTATATAGAAGATTCTTAGAATGTTACTACGGATATTCAACCCAAAGGTATCGATCTTAGAATAAAGTGCAAATCTGGACAAACTCAGCAAAGAGGAATTACATGGAGTTCTCATAGCATATGAAATGAGACTTGATGAAGAAGAGGGTACTTCACATCTAGAAACTGCGTTCATTGCATCTAAGAAAACCAATAAGGATAAACAACCTTCAATTGAAAAGACATGCACCTGCAAGTGTGAAGAAAAGGGATATGATGAAGAAGGTCTTTCAGATGAAGAATATGCTTACTTCACGAGAAAACTAAAAATTGGTAAGGGACAATTCAAAGGTAAACTTCCATTGATATGTTTCAGCTGTAATGAGGTTGGGCATTTTGCAAAAAAATGTCCAAACAGAAGTAATGGCAACTCAAAAGGAAAGAAAGGCTTTAAGAAATTCAACAAGCAAGGATCCAAAAGGAACTTTCTCTCTAAAGAAGATAGCTCATCATCCGATGAAGACAATGATAGTGAAGAAGAAGCCAATGAGAGAGTATTATTTATGGCCAAGCACAATAAACCCAAGCACAATAAGCAAGAGGTATCAAACAAGGAAGAAGAAGGATGGACCATAGACGAATTTTATGAGGAAGCAATCAAGCTTATAAAAGATCTCAAGGTGGAGAAGATCCGTTCCAAAACTCTTGAAGAACAAGTTCAAGGTCTCAAAACTGAAGTTGAAGAACACAAATGCATTGAAGAGTCACTTCAAAAGAAGTTGGAAGAAAGCAACCAAGAAAGGGAAGAATTAGAAGCCGAAGTAGTCTCACTGTGTGAGGAAGTGAAGAAAGGAAAAACTATCCAAAAATATGCCAACAGCTCAAGGGCATTGGAAGAACTCATCAACAATCAACGATCTTACAACGACAAAACTGGCATCGGTTACAAAGAAGAAGAAGCAGGACCTTCTACAACAAAATACAATGAACCTATGAGATCTGACATGCATGTAGACTTCATTGGACAAGATTCGTAAGAACAGCCTTGGAAGACAATTCCTCGATGAAAATTTCCATCCAGGTACCAACATATTTTTTATGGCTACTGTTATTCATGTGGAAAATTTGGTCATAAAGTTGTAGAATGTTGCACGTACCCTAGGAACGAATACAATTCCAGGAGATATGTCAAATATGAACCTCCCAGGGCTCAGCGAAATATCAATAGATTTGAACATTTAAGAAATAATATTGAATGTTACAAATGTCGAAACTTTGGACACATAGCCAAAGACTGCAGACTTGAAAATCCTCCAGAAGAATCTTCGAAGCCACAAAACAAATGAACATGGAAGAAGAAGAAGAATGATAATTGTGCTCTCACTTTCAAGGCTCAAAAGAAAAAATATGTGTGGTATGTTGATAGCGGTTGCTCAACGCATATGAATGGAGATAGAAATAAATTTGTATCTCTAAAAGAGAAGAAGGATGGAACGGTGTTCTTTGGAAATGATGGATCTTCAAATGTTATAGGATCAGGTAATGTCACTCTTAGAAGCAAAGATGTTCTAGCCAAGAATGTTCTATTGGTTGAAAACATGAATCACAATCTGCTTAGTGTTAGACAAATGTGTGATCAAGGACACACAATACTATTCAACTCCACGAAATGTGAAATCAGGAAAGGCGTGTATGGTGAAATTGTGGCTACATCAAGTCGAGCTCCAAATGACATATATGTTCTGGATGATGCAGCTAAAGCATGTCTAATAGCTAAAGAGGATGATACAATAATTGGTAGCAATGATTATTGACTAAGTAAGAATTCTACTACAAAGGTGTAAAGTGATTTCGAGATGTCTTTACTTGGTGAGCTGAAATACTTCCTAGGGATTCAAATATCTAAGAAAGAGAAAGGAATATTTATATGTAAATCCAAGTACATCAAGGAAATGCTCCAGAAATTTAAAATGGAATATTGTAAACCCATCCTTGCTCCAATGGTAACAAGTTGCAAATTGAGCATAGACGACTCATCTAAGGATGTGCATCAAAGGTTGTACAGATCTATGATTAGTAGTCTTCTATATGTAACATCCTCCCAACCAGATGTTATGCAAGCAGTTGGACAAGTAGCAATATTCCAAGCAGCACGAAAACAATCACATATTAAATATTTGCTAGGATTGGAATATCTTTGCCAGAAGCTTGGGATTCTCCCAAGTTCTCATTATATTTTCCTTTTTTCAGAATATAAAGGGGGAGTGGAAGTAGATTACAGGTTTTTAGGACGGTTGTGTGTGAGGGGGAGTGGAAGTGTGTATAGGTCTGCAGGACGGTTGTGTGTCAGTGCGAGTGGAAGTGTGTATAGGTCTGTAGGAAGGTTGTGTTTCAGGGGGAGTTACCCTTTTCCATTGATGTCAAAGTGGGAGAGAATGTTGTAGGAAGAGGTGTCATGATCGCATGGGGAGTACTTGTGTTGCCATCAATGCCAAAGGGGGAGATTGTTGATCAGCGGTTGTCATTGATGTCAACCCAAGTAGCACCAGGGGCTAACCGAATATTGCATGGGAATTTTGACCTACCAAATTAATATTTTCTGGGTCAATAATTTTTTTAATGGTTTCTTCTTGTTGAGATGTTTCCATTGATATATCGCACGCCATGTAATTCTTCACAGTTTGAGAGATATTCAAGTTTGAAGTTATGTACCCCCAGTTAGTGGGCTAAAACCCCATGGGGTTGGGGCATGGGTCTTTGAAAACTCCTAATTAATATTTTTTAAGCTCCTAAAATCCCTCCCACGTTCACTTGTTGAAGCCCGTCTCAACCTAAGCATTCATATAAATTGTGATCTTCATTTCCTCCTTGTGCAAAGGATTCGGCCATCTGAAGCAGGTCATCGTGAAATTTTTTCTCTAACGGTTTTTTTACGAAGGTTTAAAAGCTAAAAATTTTCTGAGGGTAAGCCAAAATCCTGAGGAAGCTACAGTAAAAATTGCAGATCAAGGTGTGTAACATTTTTTGAGATATGATCTGTGGAAGTTAGGGTTTTTGCAGGCTCCTGAAATTCATCTCAAAGAAGTGACCTTGGTAAATTCGTCATAACTCTCTCTCTAAGTATCATATTGGAATTTCATCAAAAGTGGAGGATAGGGCACAGTATTTAATTTTCTCTCTATCAATTTTAGAGACAAATGAAGAAAAAGTGACACGTGGCACGCCGTACAAGCGCACTCTACTGAAATAGTCCTTAATTAGGGCATTGTCAGAGATTGGGTATAACTCTCTCTTAAAGAATCCAAATTGGATCAGACCTGTGGCATTGGAAAGAAGAATCAGAGGAATACTAAAGGAATGAGAATCAGATATTTAGGATCTGAAATAATAGAGATACACCAAATTCAATATGAAGCTTCTAGAAGGCAAGAAAAAGCTAGATCATGTGTTGTCAAGGGTTGCAAAGGACCAGACTTTCTACGGCAGCAAAGCAAAGCAAGGTGCAGCAGAGGGTAGAATGAAAAGAGCAATAAAAAAGGTGCATAACAGCAACAATAATTTCATCATATGAAGTCTTCAAGTGGGCAGCACTGCATATAATCATTGTAAAGGTATCATTGTACATAGTCATTGTAAATACATTATTGTACAAATTGTACTAGCATCTATCTGCCAAGGGTTGAAGAGGTAGTGTTGGGAGGTCTAGGATCATCATTATGTAGTTGTGTAAAATTTGGGGTTATGATCTAGTATATCTTCTTCTTCTACATCATTCTATATCATTGTAAAGTGGAACATTTTCCCTAGTACAGGAGTCCATTCTTCTTTTATTCTTCTATAGGGCGGTAGGGTGGTGCTAGGGTGAGTTGTAGCTCATTGGGTGTTGGGGCATCCATTTAGTTGACTACTGAAAAATATCGAGCATTGGAGCATCCATCAAGTGGGTGCTGGAGAAGAATTATTTTCTAGATTCTAGGAAGTTGGAGCTTTATTTTCAATGGGAGTTGAATATTAAAGAATTATTAGAAAAGCATTAGGTGGTTTTTGTCCCGGAGTGGGTTTCCACCTTAAAAAATGTGTGCATTTGTGTTCCACTTGTTTGCTACTATCATTGTACAAACACTGTTAATAATTGAAGATTAACTAATGCTCTAATTGAAAGGGATACTGATTCACCCCCCCTCTCAGTATTTCCAACAAGGTTAATGTTAAGGTTAAGGTTAATGTTAAAGTTAAAATTAAGGTTAAGGTTAAGGTTAAGGTTAGGTTAGGTTAAGGGTAAGGTTAAGGGTAAGGTTAAGGTTACGTTTAAGGTCAAGGTTAAGGTTAAGGTGAATTTAGGTTAAGGTAAGGTTAGTTTAAGGTTAATCTTAAGGTTATGGTTAATGTTATGGTTAAGGGTAAGATTAACACTGAGGTTAAGGCAAGGTGAAGGTTAAGCATTTAGTTAAGGTTAAGGTCAAGGTCAAGGTTAAGGCTAAGGTTGAGGTTAAGTTTAATGTTAAGGTTAAGGGTAAGGTTAACACCGAGGTTAAGGTTAGGCTAAGGTTAAGGGTTTCATTAAGGTTAAGGTTAGGTTAGGTTAAGGTTAATGATAGGGTCAATGTTAAGGTTAAGGTTAACACTGAGGTGAGGGTTAGGTTATGGTTAATGGTAAGGTTGTGTTAAGGTGAAGATTAAGGTTAAGGTTAGGTTAAGGTTAAGGGTAATGTTAAGGTTAAGAGTAAGGTTAAGGTTAAGTTTAAGCTTAAGATTAGGGTAAGGTTAAGGTCAAGGTCAAGGTTAAGGTTAAGGTTATGGTTAAGGTTAATGTTATAGTTAATGTTAAGGGTAATTTTAAGGTTAAGGGAAAGTTTAAGTTTATTAACCTTAACCTTAACCTAACCTTAACCTTGACCTTAACCTTAAACTTGACTTAAAATTATCCTTACCCTTAACCTTAACTTCAACCTAACCTTAACCTTAACCTTAACCTTACCCTTAACATTAACCTTAACCTTGACCTTAGCCTTAACCCTAACCTATCCTTAACCTTGACCTTAACGTAAGCTTAGCCTGAACCTTGACCCTAACCTAACCTTAACCTTAACTAAACTCTAAACATTAACCTTAACATTAACCTGACCTTAAACTAACCTTAACCTTACCTTACCCTAACCTTATCCTTACCCTTAACATTAACCTTAACCTTAACCTTATCCTTAACCTTAACCTTAAACTTAACCCTAACCTAACCTTAAGGTTAGGGTAATGGTAAGGGTAAGGGTAAGGGTAAGGGTGATGTTAAGGTTAATGTTAGGTTAATGTTAAGGTTAAGGTTAATGTTAATGTTAAGGTTAATGTTAATTTTAAGGTTAAGGGTAAGGTTAAGTTTAAGGTTAAGGGTTAAGGTCAAGGTTAAGGTCAAGGTTAAGGGTAGGTTACGGTTAAGTTAAAGAAAAATGTTAAGTTTAAGGGTAGAGATAAGGTTTAGGTCAATGTTAAGGGTAAGGTTAATGTTAACATTAAGGTTAAGGTTAAGTTTAGGTTAAGGTTAAGGTTGTGTTAACGTTAGGTTAAGGTTTAGGTTAAGGTTATTGTCAAGGTTAAGGTTACATTAGGGTTAAATATTTATGTTAATGTTAAGGTTAAGGATAAGGTTCAAGTTAAGGTTAGGTTATGGTTAATTTTAAGGTTAAGGTTGAGGTTAGGTTAAGGTTAAGGTTAAGGTGAGGTAAGGATAACCTTAACCTTAATCTTAACCTAACCCTTAGCATTAACCTTAACCTTAACCTTAACCTTTACCTAACCTTAACCTAACCTAACCTAACCTAACCTTCACCTTGACCTAACATAACCTAACTTCAACTGAACCCAACCTTAACCTAAACTAACATAATCTAACCTTAACCTAACATTAAGGTTTAGGTTAAATTTAAGGCTAAGGTTAAGGTTATGTAAGGTTAGGGTAATGTTAAGGGTAAGGTCAGGTTAATACTAAGGTTAACATTAACGTTAACCTTATTGTTACCTTAAGGTTAAGGTTAACATTAACACTAAGGTTAGGGTTAGGTTAGGTTTAAGATTAACGTTAGAATAGGGTAAGGGTAAGGGTAAGGTTATGGTTAACATTAAGGTTAAGGTTAAGGACACCTGTTAGGTTAATGTTAAGTTTAAGGTTAAGGTTAAACTTAAGGTTAAGGGTTAGGTTAAGGTTAAGATCAAGTAAGGCTAACCTTAACCTTTACCGTAACCTAAACCTTAACATTAAAATTACCCTTAACCTTAACCTTGACCTAAACATAACGTAACCTAAGCTAACCTTAACCTTGACCTAACCTAACCTAACCTAACCTAACCTTAATATTAACCTAACCTAACCTTAACCTAACCTTAGCCTAACCTAAACTAACCCTAACTTAACGTAATGTTATCCTAACCTAACTTTAACCTTGACCTAACCTTAATGTCAAGGTTAAGGTTAAGGTCAAGGTTAAGGTTAAGGTTAGGTTAACGTCAAGGTTAAGGCTAAGGTTAAGCTTACATTAAGGTTAATGCTAAGGTTAAGGGTCAGGTTAATGTTAAGATTAAGGTTAAGGGTAAGGTAAGGTTAAGGTTAAGGTTAGGGTTAAGATTACGGTTAAGGTTAGGGTTTAGGTTAAGGTCAAGGTTAACATTGAAGTTAACCTTAATTTTAACCTTAAACCTAACCTCAGTGCTAGCCTTAACTTTAACCTAACCTTAACCTTAACATTGCTTAACCTTAACCTACCCTACCTTTAACCTTAACCTTAACCTTAACATTCCTTACCCTTAACCTAACCTTAACCTTAACGTTCCTTAACCTAACCTTAACCTTGACCTTAACCTTAACCTTAACCTTAACTTTAACCCTAACCTAACCTCAACCTTGACCTTAAACTTAACCTTAACCTTAACCCTAACCTTACCCTAACCTTAACCTTGACCTTAAAATAACCTTAATGTTAACCTTAACCTTAACATTAGCTTAACCCTGACCATAACCTAACCTTAACTTTGACCTTAACCTTAAGCTTAACCTTAACTTAACATTATCTTAGCATTAACCTTAACCTAACCCTAACCTTAACCTTAACCCTAACATAACCTCAGTGTTAACCTTAACCTTATCCTTAACTAAACCCTTAGCCTTAACCTTAACCTTACCCTTAAACTTAACAATAACTGAACCCTAAACTCAGTGTTATTCTTAACCTTAACCTTAACTAAACCCTTAACCATAACCTTAAAATTAACCTTAACTAAACCCTTAACCTTAACCTTAACCTTAAACTTAAACTTAACCCTAACCTAAAGATTAAGGGTTAAGTTATGGTTGAGGTTAAGGTTAAGGGTAAGGTTAACGGTTTAGTTAAGGTTAAGATAAAGGGTAAGGTTAAGGTTAATGCTTAGGTTAGGGATAGGTTAGGGTTAGGTTATGGTTAAGGTTAAGGGTAAGGTTAAGGTTCAGGTTGAGGGATTAGTTAAGGTTAAGGTTAAGGTTAACATTAGGTTAGGTTTAAGGTTAAGGTTAGGTTTAGTTAGGTTATGGCTAAGGTTAAGGTTAACACTCAGGTTAGGTTAGGGTTAAGGTTAAGGTTAAGGTTAAGTTTAGGTTAATATCAAGGTTAACACTAAGGTTAGGGTTAAGGTTATGATAAGGTAAGGTTAGGTTAGGGTTAAGGTTAAGTTTTAGTTAGGTTATAATTAAGGCTAAGGTTAAGGGTTTAGTGAGGTTATGGTTAAGGTTAAGGTTAGGTTATGTTAGGGTTAAGGTTAAGGTTAGGGTAATTTTAAGGTTAAGATTAAGGTTAATGTTAAGTTTAAGGTTCAGGTTAACACTGAGGTTAGGGTTAAGGTTATGGTTAAGGTTAACGATAGGTTAAGGTTTAGGTTAAGGTAATGTAAAGTCAAGGTTAAGGTTAGGTTAGGGTTAAGGTTAATATTAAGGTTAAGGTTGTGTTAAAGTTAAGGTGAAGGTTAAGGTTAAGGGTAAGGTTAAGGTTAAAGGTTAAGGTTAAGGTTAACAATAAGGTTAAGGTTAAGCTTACGGCTAAGGGTAAGGTTAACGTTAAGCTTAGGATAAGATTAAGGTTAAGGTTAATGTCAAGGTTAAGGTTAAGGTTAGGTTAGGGTTAAGGTTAAGATTAAGGTTAAGGTTAAGGTTTTGTTTAAGGTTAGGTTAAGAGAAAATTTAAGGTTAAGGTTAGGCTAATTGTAAGGTTAGGTTAAGGTTAGGTTAAGGTTAGATTAAGGTTAATGTTAATTTTAGGTTAAGGTAAAGGTTATGGTTATGGTTAAGGTTAAGGTTATGGTTTGTTGATCAGTGGTTGTCATTGATGTCAACCAAAGCAGCACCAGGGGCTAAGCCAATATTGTATGGGAATTTTGACCTACAAAATTAATATATCTTGGGTCAATAATTGTTTTTATGGTTTCTTCTTGTCGATATGTTTCCATTGATATATGGCATGCCATGTAATTCTTCACGGTTTGAGAGATATTCATGTTTGAAGTTATGTACTCTCAGTTAGTGGGCTAAAACCCCATGGGGTTGGGGCATGGGTCATTGAAAAGTCATAATTAATATTTTTTAAGCTCCTAAAACCCTCCCACGTTCACTTGTTGAAGCCCCTCTCAACTTAAGAATTCATATAAATTGTGATCTTCATTTCCTCCTTATGCAAGGGATTCGGCCATCTGAAACATGTCATCGTGGAATTTTCGCTCCAAATTTTTTTGTACGAAGGTTCAGAAACTAAAATTTTTATAAGGCAAAGCCAAAATCTTAAGGAAGCTGCAATAAAATTTTCATATCAAGTTGTGCAATATTTTTGGAGATATGATCTTTGAAAGTCAGGGTTTTTGCAAGCTCCTGAAATTCATCTCAAAGAAGTGACCTTGGTAAATTCATCATAACTCTTTCTCTGAGTATCAGATTGGAATTCCATAAAAAGTGGCAGATAGGGCACAGTCTATAATTTTAGCTCTATGAAGTTCAAAGACAAATGAAGAAACAGTGGCATGTGGCATGCTATACAAGTTTTCTCTGTTGAAATAATCCTTAATTAGGGCATTGTGAGAGATTGGGTATAACTCTCTCTTGAAGAATCCAAATTGGGTTAGACCTGTGGCATTGGAAATAAGACTCATTGGACTAGTAAAAGACTAAAAATTAGATATTGAGGATTTGAAATAATAGAGATACACCAGATTCAATATCGAGCTCCTAGAAGGCAAGAAAAAGCTAGATCTTGTGTTGTCAAGGGTTGCAAAGGACCATGCTTTCTACGGTAGCAAAGCAAAGCAAGGTGCAGCAGAGGGTAGCATGAAAAGAGCAACAGCCAAGGTGTATAAAATCAGCAAGAAGTTCATCATATGAAGTCTTCAAGTGGGCAGCACTGCATACAATCATTGTAAAGCTATCATTGTACATAGTCATTGTAAATACATTATTATACAAATTGTACTAGTATCTATCTGCCAAGGGTTGAAGAGGCAGTGTTGGGAGGTCTAGGATCATCATTAGGTGGTTGTGTAAAAGTTGGGGTTATGATCTAGTATATCTTATTCTTTTACATCATTCTATATCATTGTAAAGTGGACCATTCTCCCTGATACGGGAGTCCATTCTTCTTTTATTCTTCTATAGGGTGGTAGGGTGGTGCTAGGGTGAGTTGTAGCTCATTGGGTGTTGGGGCATTTTTTTAGTTGACTATTGAAGAATCTCGAGCATTGGAGCGTCCATCCAGTGGGAGCTAGAGAAGAATGCTTTTCTAGATTCTAGGAAGTTGGAGCTTTATTTTCTATTGCAGTTGAATATTAAATAATTATTAGAAAAGCATTAGGTGGTTTTTGTCCCGGAGTGGGTTTCCACCTTAAAAATTGTGTGCATTTGTGTTCCTGTTGTTTTCTGCTATCATTTTACAAACACTGTTAATAATTGAAGATTAACTAATGCTCTAATTGAAAGGAATACTGATTCACGCCCCCCCCCCTCCCCTCAGTGTTTCCAACAATTGGTTTCAAAGCTTGGTTCCTTCAATAGCAGTTTAACAGCTAGAAGGAGGCCATGGAGCATACCAAGAATGGTGTACCTCTATTCAATGAAAATAATTATGCACTTTGGAAAGGAAGAATGGAGGTCTATCTCTTGGCGCAAGGTTACAAATTATGGGACACTGTTCAAAATGGATTTAGATCAACTTGGAATGAACGAGGTAAGAATAATTTGGTAAATGATGCAAAAGCAAAGAATATTATTATTAGTGGACTTATTGAATCTACTTATCATAAGGTGTTGGGTTGTAAAACTACCAAAAATGTATGGGACAAGCTTAAGAATATATATGATGGTGACTCAAATGTCAAAGAAGAAAAGCTTCAAATCTATTGAGAAAAATTTGAGCAACTTAGAATGAAAGTGTTGAGTAACCAGCTCCAAAAATAGAAGAAAAGAGATATGAACGCCTTAGAAACAAGCCACTTCGAGGGGGAAACCTCCAATACATTACATAAATGAACAATTCTTGGATGATACAATTTACAAAACCTCCTTTCTATATATAGGAGTCCATGGGGCCATAATGTAATCCTAGTGGGCCACAATGTAATCATAGCCGACCTAACAATAATAATTTAAGGGAACAATAATAACAAAATGGGGGTTACAAGGGTACAATAATAACAATAAAGGGGTTACACTAACAACAATAAGGTACCATACTAGTAATATAGGGACCTAACATGCCCCTCTCCTTCAAAAAATTGTTGTCCTCAACGCTTGAGTAGCTCTGGGTGCTTCTGTATAAAATTCTCATCCTCCCATGTAGAATATTTAGTGGGTAAGTTCCTCCACTTGATGAGATACTCTGAAATTGATCGATTCCGTAATTTTCGAGTTCTTGTTTCCGTGACCGCTTTAGGTTCCAATATAATTTTTCCTTCCTCATCAAGTTTTGGCAATATTGTTTGAACTGGAAGATTTTCACCTATAACCTTCTTTAAGCATGAAACATGGAAAACTGGATGTACTCGCGAAGAAGCAAGAAGCTCCAATTTGTATTCCATAGTACCAATCTTTTGCAACACCTTGTAAGGACCATAGCATTTTGGCGATAATTTATTATCCTTCTTAGCTTTCTTGAGGGACATTTGTTTATATGGTTGTTTCCGTAAAAATACCCAATCTCCTACATCAAAACTTCTCTCGCTGCGATGTTGATCTGCATGTTGTTTCATTCGATTTTGTGCCAAATTCAGGTTATCCTTTAAGAGTTGGAGAACTTCTTGCTGATGCTCGATGTGATCTTCAACTGCTTGAACCTTCGAATTTTCCCTTAAATATGATGTGATGGATGGTGGATGATATCCATAAAGTGCCATAAATGGGGTCATTTTTGCTGCAGTATGGAAGGAAGTGTTATACCACCATTCAGCGAGAGGTAACCACTTGACCCATTGTGTTTGTTTATCAGATACAAAACAATGAAGATATCCTTCCAAACATTTATTTAGTATCTCAGTTTGACCATCAGATTGAGGATGATAAGATGAGCTATGAGCTAATTGAGTACCCAAACAAGAAAATAACTCTGTCCAAAAATTTCCCATAAAAATGGGATCTCTATCACTCACAATAACCCTTGGGCTTCCATGTAGCTTTTGAATTCTGTCCGCAAATGTAGTAGCAACTGTACTTGCTTTAAATGGATGAGATAATGCACAAAAGTGTGCATACTTGGTAGGTCTATCAACTACCACCATGATAACATTATTTCCTTCGGACTTAGGTAAACCTGTGATAAAATCCATTGAAATCTCCTCCCAACGTTGACTTGGAATGGATAAAGGTTGTAGAAGTCTCGGGGTCTTAATTGTCTCCACTTTATTCTGTTGGCAAACCAAACATTCCGCCACAAACTTTTGAATATCAGATTTAAGGCCATCCCAAAAAAATTCTTTCTTCACCCTGTGGTAAGTTTTTAAAAATCCTGAGTGTCCTCCTAAAGGAGAAGTGTGAAATTCCAGAAGAATCTTTTGTTTTAGTTGGGAATCCTTACAAAGATATAAGAGATATTTGTACCATAAGGAATCATTTTTCCAACTAAATGTATCATATGTACTAGGATCTTGCTGCAACTTTTGAATGAGTGTCCATACATCTTTGTCCTTCCATTCATCTCTTGCTTCAGTTATCCAATCTGGTTGGATAATAGAAATGGCACAAAGCAATGCTTCCACCTCTTCATTCTTTCTTGAGAGTGCATCTGCAACAACATTAAGCTTTCCCTTTTTGTAGATTATTTAAAAGTCATAACCCAACATCTTTGTGACCCATTTTTGCTGCTCTTCTGAAGATAGTCTTTTTTCCAAAAAGTGTTTAAGACTATCATGATCAGTTTTTACCTTGAAGTGTCTTCCCATTAGGTAAGTTCTCCATTTCTTTAGTGCATGCAGTATTGCTAACATTTCCTTCTCATAAATAGGTTTCTGTAAATACTTTCCTTTGATTGGATGACTTTCAAAAGCAATGGGTCTTCCTTCCTGCATTAAAACTGCACCAATTCCATTTCCTGAGGCATCACATTCCACAATAAAGGTTTTTGTGAAGTCTGGCGTAGCTAAGACCGGTGTTAGGCACATTGCCTCTTTAAGATGTTCAAAGGCCTTAGTTGCTTCAGGAGTCCATGAAAATGCATCTTTCTTCAATAATGTTGTTAGAGGTGCTGCTATTCTCCCATAATTCTTAACAAACTTGCAATAATACCCTGTTAACCCGAGAAATCCTCGCAACTGCTTTATGGTTGTGGGAAATTTCCATTCCTTAATGGCTTTAATTTTGTTAGGGTCTACTTTAACACCCTCGTGAGATATAATATGACCCAGATATTCCACCTCTTGTACTCCAAAGAAACATTTGGATGTTTTGGCATATAATTGTTTCTCCTGTGATAGTTTGAGAACCCTGTCAACATGTTCAACATGATCCTTCCAAGACCTGCTGTAGATTAGTATATCATCAAAAAATACTAGCACAAATTTTCTAAGGAAGGGTTTGAAAATGGAATTCATCAACCCTTGAAATGTAGAAGGTGCATTGGTAAGGCCAAAAGGCATGACGAAAAATTCATAATGACCCTCATGAGTTCGAAATGCTATTTTTGGAATATCTTCAGTCTTCATTCTACTTTGATGATATCCTGAACGAAGATCCAACTTGGTAAAATAAATTGCTCCATGTAATTCATCCAATAATTCATCAATCACAAGAATGGGAAATTTATCTTTAATGGTGAGCTTATTGAGCTCCCTATAATCCGCACACATTCGCCATGATCCATCCTTCTTGTGTACCAATACTACAGGAGCAGAGAAAGAACTTTGACTAGGTTGAATTATACCCGCCTCTAACATTTCTGCAATCATACGTTCAATTTCGCTCTTTTGGAAGTAAGGATATCTATAAGGCCTTATGTTTGGAGGAACACTTCCTGGAATCAAATGAATAGCATGATCATGATCACGAATAGGTGGGAGTCATTTGGGAGTTTCAAACACCTTGGAATGATTGTCCAAGACTTGTTGGAGATCTGCAGAAATAGATGATTTTGATGTCGGAACTTCTAGTGAGCATAATTGTGCAATTACGCCTCGTTGTTCTTTCTTTAGAAGCTTTGTCATGACATTAGAGCTTATTATCCTTCCGGGCTTCCCTTCAATACCCCGTAATTCGACTTCCTTTCCTTCTGAAAAAAATTTCAAGAAAAGTTCTTGAAAATTAAAAGCTATCGTCCCCAAAGATTGTAACCATTGTACTCCTAGTACAACATCAGCACCTCCCATAGGAATGGAAAGAATTGGACTAGTTAATACATATTCCCCCATGGTTACCTTGATATTATGGCATTTTCCAGAGCAATTTATAGTTCCTGCATTTTCAACCATCACTTGAAATTCTGGTGCTGGGTATAGGAAACAATTTAATTCCTTGGCTACCATACAATGAATAAAATTATGGGTGCTACCTGAATCAATCAACACTATTACCTTTTTCTTCTTGATTTTTCCTGCTATCTTGAGAGTTTGAGGAGTGGTAATTCCTGCCAGTGCATTACACGATATGGTCCGATTCATTTCTTCCTCTTCTAGGGTTGGTTCCTGGTGTATATCCTCTTCTTGTTCATTTTCTTCTTCCTCTTCACAATCTATGTAAAATAATTTCTTCTCAGCACACTTATGACCTTTAGTGTATTTTCTATCACAACTGTAGCAAAGCTCTTTTGCTCTTTTTTCTTCCAATTTTTGTGGTGTCAACCTTGTAGGTTGTGGAAATCTAGGCGTAGGAACACTTCCTTCTTTATAGAATTGAGTGGTAGGCTTCCTTGTCGCCATAATTTTACATTCAACTTTTCTTGCCAACCTGAATGCCTTCTCCAATGAATCAGGTTCCAAAACTCGAACTTCATGTTGGATGTTATCCTTTAAAGTGCCTAGGAAGAGATCAATCCTGTGTTCCTCTCGAATATCAGTTACCCTTATATTCAATTTTTGGAAGTCCTCGATGTGCTGCCCCACTAAACCCTTTTGTTTGAGATTTATCAATTGGGTAAAGAAGGTGTTGCTCTTTGTATCCTCATAATGTGCTATCATTTCCTCAGTAAAAATTGACCAAGTGACAATTTTTTTACGGGAGCAAAGCCATTGATACCATACAAATGTATTTTGTTCTAAATGTAAAGTTGCAATGCGTACCTTTTGTGTGTTTTGTACGTTATGGAGATCAAAATATTGCTCCATCTGTAGTATCCATGTTACGAGATCCTTTCCATCAAACTTCCTCATATCCATCTTTGGAATATGGTGGTTCTTCCCGCCAACATTAGAGTTTATGAAATCACAATTAACATTTATTTTGTTCTCATCATGAGGTTCTTCTACTATCTTTTCGCCATTAGGAATCATTTCTAGTTTTAAACTTGTCATCAAGCCTTCCATGTATGCTTTTAGATCATTCTTCATGTTTTCCATGTTGTCTTTCATGTCATCCATCTTAGCTTCCATGCCCACTTCCATGCCATCCATCTTAGCTTCCAAACCATTCATCTTAGCTTCCATGCCTTTCTTCAAACCATCCATCTTAGTTTCCACGCCTTTCTTCAAAACTTGCATTTCATTTTTTTTTGTTCTTTGCGAGAGCGAAATTTGCTCTTGTAATTTTGATATGTCATGTTGCCATTCTTCATCTTCATGAGTCATAGTAGAGCCTTCTAAAGGCTTAATGGGTGTTGAATTCTTTTTAGGGGCCATTTTAGAATCCAATACTGATATCTATTCTACAATATGCCCTTGGGATCAATTTAACTTGATTATTCAAACAAGACTTATGCAATTTGGAAAACAAATACACACCTTTTTCTTGCTTTTGAGGAGCTCGATATTGAAAATGGATTATTTTTGTGATTGTAGCACTTCAATATCTAAATTTTGGTACCGATGTAGCCCTCTGAATTATCTTTTGAATGCCATAGGTCTGACCTGATTTGGATTCTCCAAGACAAAGTTGTTTCCAATCTCCCACAATGACCTAATTATGGACTGGTTCAGTAGTGTGAACTTGTACGACTTTCCACGTGTCACTGTTTCGTCCTTTGTCTCTGAAATTGATAGCCAAGAAACTACAGTCCGTGTACTTGCGACCAATTTTTACGGCACTCCAATCCGATGTCCAGAGAGAGAGTTATTGAACTTTTCCCACGATCACCTCTTTGAGATGAAATTCAGGAGCCTGAAAAAGCACTACCTTCCACAGATCATATCTCCAAAAATATTGCGAACCAAGCTCTGAAATTTTTCGAAAAATTTCCACAGGATTTCAGCTTTGCACCATATGAATTGCAGACTTTGAACCTTCGTAAAAAAAATTTATAGAGTAAATGCCACGATGACCTGTTTAGGAGCCTGAACAAATACCTAACTTCCACAGATAATATATCCGACAATATTGTGAACCAAGCTCTGAAAGTTTTAGACAAGATTCCTCAGGATTTTGGCTTCACACCCTAAAAATTTCAGCTTCTGAAACATCGTAGAAAACAAATTTATAGTGAAAATGCCACGATGACCTGTTTGGAGCAGCGAAACCCTAGAATCCAAACCTCTGATACCAAATGTTGAGTAACCAGCTCCAAAAATAGAAGAAAAGAGATATGAATGCCTTATAAATAAGCCACTTTGAGGGGCCAACCTCCAATACATTATATAAATGAACAATTCTTGGATGATACAATTTACAAAACCTTCTTTCTATATATAGGAGTCCATGGGGCCATAATGTAATCCTAGTGGGCCACAATGTAATCCTAGCCGACCTAACAATAATAATTTAAGGGAACAATAATAACAAAACGGGGGTTACAAGGGTACAATAATAACAATAAATGGGTTACACTAACAACAATAAGGTACTATACTAGTAATATAGGGACCTAACAGAAAGAAGATTGCAACATTGTTGCATACTTTCAATACGTTGATGAAATAACCAATACTCTAGAAGGATTGGGAGAGCCAGTTGACGAGAAGAATATTATATAGAAGATTCTTACAATGTTACCAGGGAGATTCAACCCAAAGGTATTGATCTTATAATAAAGTGCAAATCTAGACAAACTCAGCAAACAGGAATTACATGGAGTTCTCATAGCATATGAAATGAGACTTGATGAAGAAGAGGGTACTTTTCATCTAGAAACTGCGTTCGTTGCATATAAGAAAACCAATAAGGATAAACAACATTCAATACAAAAGACATGCACCTGGAAGTGTGAAGAAACGGGAGATGATGAAGAAGGTCTTTCAGATGAAGAATATGCTTACTTCACAAGAAAACTACAAATTGGTAAGGGAAAATTCAAAGGTAAACTTCCATTGATATGTTTCAACTGTAATGAGGTTGGGCATTTTGTAGCAAAATGTCCAAAAAAAAGTAATGGAAACTCAAAAAGAAAGAAAGGCTTTATGAAATTCAACAAGCAAGGATCCAAAAGGAACTTTCTCTCTAAAGAGGATAGCTCATCATCCGATGAAGACAATGATAGTGAAGAAGAAGCCAATGAGAGAGTATTGTTTATGGCCAAGCACAATAAACCCAAGCACAATAAGCAAGAGGTATCAAACAACGAAGAAGAAGGATGGACCATAGACGAATTTTATGAGGAAGCATTCAAGCTTATAAAAGATCTCAAGGCAGAGAAGATCCGTTCCAAAAATCTTGAAGAACAAGTTCAAGGTCTCAAAATTGAAGTTGAAGAACACAAATGCATTGAAGAGTCACTTCAAAAGAAGTTGGAAGAAAGCAACCAAGAAAGGGAATAATTAGAAGCCGAAGTAGTCTCGCTGCATGAGGAAGTGAAGAAAGGAAAAACTATCCAAAAATATGCCAACAGCTCAAGGGCATTGGAAGAACTCATCAACAATCAACGATCTTACAACGAAAAAACTGGCATCGGTTACAAAGAAGAAGAAGCAGGACCTTCTACAACAAAATACAATGAACCTATGAGATATGACATGCATGTAGACTTCATTGGACAAGATTCACAAGAACAGCCTTGGAAGACAATTCCTCGACGAAAATTTCCATCCAGGTACCAACATATTTTTTATGGCTACTGTTATTCATGTGGAAAATTTGGTCATAAAGCTGTAGAATGTCACACGTACCCTAGGAACGAATACAATTCCAGGAGATCTGTCAAATATGAACCTCCCAGGGCTTAGCGAAACATCAATAGATTTGAACATTTAAGAAATAATATTGAATGTTACAAATGTCGAAACTTTGGACACATAGCCAAAGACTGCAGACTTGAAAATCCTCCGGAAGAATCTTCGAAGCCACAGAATGAACGAACATGGAAGAAGAAGAAGAATGATAATTGTGCTCTCGCTCTCAAGGCTCAAAAGAACAAAGATGTGTGGTATGTTGATAGCGGTTGCTCAACGCATATGATTGGAGATAGAAATAAATTTGTATCTCTGAAAGAGAAGAAGGATGGAACCGTGTTCTTTGGAAATGATGGATCTTCAAATGTTATAGGATCAGGTACTGTCACTCTCGGAAGCAAAGATGTTCTAGCCAAGAATGTTCTATTGGTTGAAAACATGAATCACAATATGCTCAGTGTTGGACAAATGTGTGATCAAGGACACACAATACTATTCAACTCCACGAAATGTGAAATCAGGAAAGGTGTGTATGGTGAAATTGTGGCTACAGCAAGTCGAGCTCCAAACGACATATATGTTCTAGATGAAGCAACTAAAGCATGTCTAATAGCTAAAGAGGATGATACAATAATTGGTAGCAATGATGATTGACTAAGTAAGAAGTTTGCTACAAAGGTGCAAAGTGATTTCGAGATGTCTTTACTTGGTGAGCTGACATACTTCTTAGGGCTTCAAATATCTCAGCAAGAGAAAGGAATATTTATATGTCAAGCCAAGTACCTAAAGGAAATGCTCGGGAAATTTAAAATAGAAGATTGTAAACCCATCCTTACTCCAATGGTAACAGGTTGCAAATTGAGCATAGACGACTCATCTAAGGATGTGCATCAAAGGTTGTACAGATCTATGATTAGTAGTCTTCTATATGTAACATCCTCCCAACCATATGTTATGCAAGCAGTTGGACAAGTAGCAAGATTCCAAGCAGTACGAAAACAATCACATATTAAATATTTGCTAGGATTGGAATATCTTTGCCAGAAGCTTGGGATTCTCCCAAGTTCTCATTATATTTTCCCTTTTTCAGAATATAAAGGGGGAGTGGAAGTAGATTACAGGTTTTCAGGACGGTTGTGTGTCAGGGGGAGTGGAAGTGTGTATAGGTCTGCAGGACGGTTGTGTGTCAGTGCGAGTGGAAGTGTGTACAGGTCTGTAGGAAGGTTGTGTTTCAGGGGGAGTTACCCTTTTCCATTGATGTCAAATTGGGAGAGAATGTTGTAGGAAGAGGTGTCATGATCACATGGGGAGTACTTGTGTTGCCATCAATGCCAAAGGGGGAGATTCTTGATCAGCGGTTGTCATTGATGTCAACCCAAGTAGCACCAGGGGCTAACCCAATATTGCATGGGAATTTTGACCTACCATATTAATATTTTATGGGTCAATAATTCTTTTAATGGTTTCTGCTTGTTGAGATGTTTCCGTTGATATATGGCACGCCATGTAATTCTTCACGGTTTGAGAGATATTCAAGTTTGAAGTTATGTACCCCCAGTTAGTGGGCTAAAACCCCATGGGGTTGGGGCATGGGTCATTGAAAAGTCATAATTAATATTTTTTAAGCTCCTAAAATCCCTCCCACGTTCACTTTTTGAAGCCCCTCTCAACTTAATCATTCATATAAATTGTGATCTTCATTTCCTCCTTATGCAAAGGATTCGGCCATCTGAAACAGGTCATCGTGGAATTTTCGCTCTAACTTTTTTTTTACGAAGGCTCAAAAGCTGAATTTTTTCTGAGGAAAGGCCAAAATCATGAGGAAGCTATAATAAAAATTTCAGATCAAGGTGTGTAATATTTTTGGAGATATTATCTGTGGAAGTCAGGGTTTTTGCAGGTTCCTGAAATTCATCTCAAAGAAGTGACCTTGGTAAATTCATCATAACTCTCTCTCTAAGTATCATATTGGAATTTCATAAAAAGTGGAGGATAGGGCACAGTATTTAATTTTCTATCTATCAATTTTAGATACAAATGAAGAAAAAGTGACATGTGGCATGTCCTACAAGCGCACTCTACTGAAACAATCCTTAATTAGGGCATTGTCAGAGATTGGGTATAACTCTCTCTTGAAGAATCCAAATTGGATCAGACCTGTGGCATTGGAAAGAAGAATCAGAGGACTACTAAAGGACTTAAAATCAGATATTTAGGATCTGAAATAACAGAGATACACCAAATTCAATATAAAGCTTCTAGAAGGCAAGAAAAAGCTAGATCATGTGTTGTCAGGGGTTGCAAAGGACCAGACTTTCTACGGCAGCAAACCAAAGCAACGTGCAGCAGAGGGTAGAATGAAAAGAGCAACAAAAAAATTGCATAACAGCAGCAATAATTTCATCATATGAAGTCTTCAAGTGGGCAGCACTGCATATAATCATTGTAAAGGTATCATTGTACATAGTCATTGTAAATAAATTATTGTAGAAATTGTACTAGCATCTATCTGCCAAGGGTTGAAGAGGTAGTGTTGGGAGGTCTAGGATCATCATTATGTGGTTGTGTAAAATTTGGGGTTATGATCTAGTATATCTTCTTCTTCTACATCATTCTATATCATTGTAAAGTGGACCATTTTCCCTCGTACAGAAGTCCATTCTTCTTTTATTCTTCTATAGGGCGGTAGGGTGGTGCTAGGGTGAGTTGTAGCTCATTGGGTGTTGGGCCATCCGTTTAGTTAACTATTGAAAAATCTCGAGCATTGGAGCATCCATCTAGTGGGTGCTAGAGAAGAATTATTTTCTAGATTCTAGGATGTTGGAGCTTTATTTTCAATTGGAGTTGAATATTAAAGAATTATTAGAAAAGCATTAGGTGGTTTTTGTCCCGGAGTGGGTTTCCACCTTAAAAAATGTGTGCATTTGTGTTCCACTTGTTTGCTACTATCATTTTACAAACACTGTTAATAATTGAAGATTAACTAATGCTCTAATTGAAAGGGATACTGATTCACTCCCCCTCTCAGTATTTCCGACAAGGTTAAGTTAAGGTTAAGCTTAATGTTAAGGTTAAGCTTAATGTTAAGGTTAAAATTAAGGTTAAGGTTAAGGTTAAGGTTAGGTTAGGTTAAGGGTAATGTTAAGGGTAAGGTTAAGGTTACGTTTAAGGTCAAGGTTAAGGTTAAGGTGAAGTTAGGTTAAGGTAAGGTTAGTTTAAGGTTAATCTTAAGGTTATGGTTAAGGGTAAGATTAACAATGAGGTTAAGGCAAGGTTAAGGTTAAACATTTAGTTAAGGTTAAGGTCAAGGTCAAGGTTAAGGCTAAGGTTGAGGTTAAGTTTAATGTTAAGGTTAAGGGTAAGATTAACACCGAGGTTAAGGTTAGGCTAAGGTTAAGGGTTTCGTTAAGGTTAAGGTTAGGTTAGGTTAAGGCTAATGATAGGGTCAATGTTAAGGTTAAGGTTAACACTGAGGTGAGGGTTAGGTTATGGTTAAGGGTAAGGTTGTGTTAAGGTGAAGATTAAGGTTAAGGTTAGGTTAAGGTTAAGGGTAATGTTAAGGTTAAGAGTAAGGTTAAGGTTAAGTTTAAGCTTAAGATTAGGGTAAGGTTAAGGTCAAGGTCAAGGTTCAGGTTAATTTTATAGTTAATGTTAAGGGTAATTTTAAGGTTAAGGGAATGTTTAAATTTATTAACCTTAACCTTAGCCTAACCCTAACCTTGACATTAACCTTAACCTTGACTTAACATTATCCTTACCCCTAACCTTAACCTCAACCTAACCTTAACCTTACCCTTAACATTAACCTTAACCTTGACCTTAGCCTTAACCCTAACCGATCCTTAACCTTGACCTTAACGTAAGCTTAGCCTGAACCTTGACCCTAACCTAACATTAACCTTAACTAAACTCTAAACATTAACCTTACCACTAACCTGACCTTAACCTAACCTTAACCTTACCTTACCCTAACCTTATCCTTACCCTTAACATTAACCTTAACCTTAACCTAACTTTAACCTTATCCTTAACCTTAACCTTAAACTTAACCCTAACCTAACCTTAAGGTTAGGGTAATGGTAAGGGTAAGGGTAAGGGTAAGGGTGATGTTAAGGTTAATGTTAGGTTAATGTTAAGGTTAAGGTTAAGGTTATATTTGTTAATGTTAAGCTTATGGTTAAGTTTAATGTTAATGTTAATGTTAGGGTTAAGGTTAATGTTAAGGTTAAGGGTAAGGTTAAGTTTAAGGTTAAGGGTTAAGGTCAAGGTTAGGGTCAAGGTTAAGGGTAGGTTACGGTTAAGTTAAAGAAAAATGTTAAGTTTAAGGGTAGAGATAAGGTTTAGGTCAATGTTAAGGGTAAGGTTAATGTTAACATTAAGGTTAAGGTTAAGTTTAGGTTAAGGTTAAGGTTGTGTTAACGTTAGGTTAAGGTTTAGGTTAAGTTTTTTGTCAAGGTTAAGTTTACGTTAGGGTTAAATATTTATGTTAATGTTAAGGTTAAGGATAAGGATAAGGTTCAAGTTAAGGTTAGGTTATGGTTAATTTTAAGGTTAAGGTTGAGGTTAGGTTGAGGTTAAGGTTAAGGTGAGGTAAGGATAACCTTAACCTTAATCTTAACCTAACCCTTAGCATTAACCTTAACCTTAACCTTAACCTTTACCTAACCTTAACCTAACCTAACCTAACCTAACCTTCACCTTGACCTAACATAACCTAACTTTAACTGAAACCAACCTTAACCTAAACTAACATAATCTAACCTTAACCTAACATTAAGGTTTAGGTTAAATTTAAGGCTAAGGTTAAGGTTAGGTAAGGTTAGGTTAATGTTAAGGGTAAGGTCAAGTTAATACTAAGGTTAACATTAACGTTAACCTTATTGTTACCTTAAGGTTAAGGTTAACATTAACACTAAGGTTAGGGTTAGGTTAGGTTTAAGATTAACGTTAGAATACGGTAAGGGTAAGGGTAAGGTTATGGTTAACATTAAGGTTAAGGTTAAGGACACCTGTTAGGTTAATGTTAAGTTTAAGGTTAAGGTTAAACTTAAGGTTAAGGGTTAGGTTAAGGTTAAGATCAAGTAAGGCTAACCTTAACCTTTACCTTAACCTAAACCTTAACATTAAACTTACCCTTAACCTTAACCTTGACCTAACCTTAACGTAACCTAAGCTAACCTTAACCTTGACCTAACCTAACCTAACCTAACCTAACCTTAATATTAACCTAACCTAACCTTAACCTAACCTTATCCTAACCTAACCTAACCCTAACTTAACGTAATGTTATCCTAACCTAACTTTAACCTTGACCAAGGTTAAGCTTAGGTTAACGTCAAGGTTAAGGGTAAGGTTAAGCTTACATTAAGGTTAATTCTAAGGTTAAGGGTAAGGTTAATGTTAAGATTAAGGTTAAGGGTAAGGTAAGGTTAAGGTTAAGGTTAGGGTTAAGATTACGGTTAAGGTTAGGGTTAAGGTTAAGGTCAAGGTTAACATTGAAGTTAACCTTAATGTTAACCTTAACCCTAACCTCAGTGCTAACCTTAACTTTAACCTAACCTTAACCTTAACATTGCTTAACCTTAACCTACCCTACCTTTAAACTTAACCTTAACCTTAATGTTCCTTACCCTTAACCTAACCTTAACCTTAACGTTCCTTAACCTAACCTTAACCTTGACCTTAACCTTAACCTTAACCTTAACCTTAACTTTAACCCTAACCTAACCTTAACCTTGACCTTAACCTTAACCTTAACCTTAACCCTAACCTTACCCTAACCTTAACCTTGACCTTAAAATAACCTTAATGTTAACCTTAAACTTAACATTAGCTTAACCCTGACCATAACCTAACCTTAACTTTGACCTTAACCTTAAGCTTAACCTTACCTTAACATTAACCTTAACCTAACCCTAACCTTAACCTTAAACCTAACATAACCTCAGTGTTAACCTTAACCTTATCCTTAACTAAACCCTTAGCCTTAACCTTAACCTTACCCTTAAACTTAACAATAACCGAACCCTAACCTCAGTGTTATCCTTAACCTTAACCTTAACTAAACCCTTAACCATAACCTTAACATTAACCTTAACTAAACCCAACCTTAACCTTAACCTTAAACTTAAACTTAACCCTAACCTAAAGGTTAAGGTTTAAGTTATGGTTAAGGTTAAGGTTAAGGGTAAGGTTAACGGTTTAGTTAAGGTTAAGATAAAGGGTAAGGTTAAGGTTAACGCTTAGGTTAGGGATAGGTTAGGGTTAGGTTATGGTTAAAGTTAAGGGTAAGGTTAAGGTTAAGGTTGAGGGATTAGTTAAGGTTAAGGTTAAGGTTAACATTAGGTTAGGGTTAAGTTTAAGGTTATGTTTAGTTAGGTTATGGCTAAGGTTAAGGTTAGGGTTAAGGTAAAGGTTAAGGTTAAGGTTAGGTTAATATCAAGGTTAACACTAAGGTTAGGGTTAAGGTTAGGATAAGGTAAGGTTAGGTTAGGGTTAGGTAAGTGTTGAGGACTTACAAGAACCCATCCCATTGAAGAGAACCGGGAACACCCTCTTATGCTTTCCTCCCACGTGCCATTAATACAAAATTCATTTGATATATTCTTGTCTTTTCTATTGGATGCATGGAGTAAATATTGTTTTTTCTACTGTTTAATGTCTTCTAATGCATAGATATAGATTTTTGCAAAATTTATCTTGATCACCTAACTGCAGATCTGAAGATATTAGCAGTCATTTCTATTGTTAGGTTTGTTTGTTATGCACAACTAAAGTGGTGTTTTCCGTACGCTTGGAATTAAAATTCATACTAACAACTGGCGACTCCACACAGGTTTACGATTACGAATGCTATCATTTTTATAATCCTTGCATATCCAGCTACTTAAAACCCTAGGATTTCTCTTCAGCCCCTTGTTTTTTCTTTTCTTGATGTTGTTTTTAACCGATAAAACCCTAAAACGATAAAATTTTTAACTTCCGTGTGTTTTCGTACCTATTGTGCAGGTGACAGACAATAACAGCAGTTGAGACAGAAAATTTTTCTGAAATCTACCACCCAGAGTGCCGGAAGTGCAGGTCACACTTTTCAACTCAAAACCTGCAACCTGAACCTCTAGGGCACACTTTAATACCCAAAAAGTGCGACCTCTGTTGAGAACGGGTGAGAAACTGCGACCTAGACTTTTTGCAGGGATTTTTCTGAAAGTTTTTTGGGTTTGTCTGAGCCTCTGTTCAGGGTTGTCTAACCTCCATATCTGCCCGTTTTGGACCTGTAATTATTTTTTTTCGCTCAACTAAGTGGGAACCTAGCCCCCTAAGGCTTCACTACCCTCCACTTTGTGTGGAAGAGTTTTTGTTGTTGCAGATCTAAAATTTCAAAGTCTTCAGCCATTTTTTCAGATCTGATACCTCACCTTCAGATCCACTTCAAATCGACTTCTTATCCATCCAAATATCCTCATTTAGCTTTTTTTTGGTTTTCCTTTAGGGTGCACTTCACTTCCATCCTGGAGACAACATTTCGCCGCCTCTTTTTATAGCAATTTTCCTCTGATATGTTGTTGTTTCTGCACCACTTTCCAGCATATTTTTTCCTTTAGATCCCTGTCCCTTTTGACCTTGGATCTATTGACTGTTTTAGTGTGTTTTGATTAGTTTTTTCACTCACCTATAGAATATTTGTTCAGAGGCCTGCCTCCTTGGGTTAGATTATTTCATTTTTAGCTAGTTATTTTCTGTTTTGCAGGCTTATATACTGTCATTTGCAGGGTATTTACAGCTATACAACAAAATTTTTATTTTTCTCTACAAATGTCTGGGTTTAAAAATTAAAATTTACACACTTCACACACACACTCTATGTGAAAAAGGGCTTGGTTAACACCACCAAGGAAAGACTCTAAAAAAATTGAGATCAATTGATCCTGCACCTCTTTTCCCTTGTTTCAACATTGTAATCAGTTGATCTTGCACCTCCTACCCTTGTCGGTCACTTTTCCTTTGTGCCATGTTTGTGTTGTCATCATTTCTCAACCTCCCATGGGCTCTGATTTTCCTCAGGGGGGGTCCAGTACCTTGTGTATTTTCTCCCCTCCTGGTAGCACGTATTCAGGATATGGCATGCCTCCTCTTTCTGCCCAACCTCCTGGTTACCACACTGTTACCCAACCTCTTATGTCTGGTTCCCCTAATTACCAAATTTTCATGATGAAATCTAATCAACCTTCAACCATAGACATCAATCTTTAGACTCGATCACGTCAGTACAACAAGCCTCCCACTACGTCTGTCTCTGAGCCGCCTCCTTCAGTTTCTACAGAGCCTCTTTCAACACCTAAGGGTCCCTTGCAGATCCCTCAGCCTAGGGTGGAGGTTCATAGCAAGATCCCTAAGGGACCACTATGTTGAAATATTTCTTCTGGCAAAGTCTCCCATTCGTATAACATAGTCAATGATTTGGCACAATCCCCTATTTCCATTTCATCGTTGGAACTCCTCCAGTCGTTCCCTTCACAACGAAAATCTCTTCTATCTACCGTGGGAACTCTAGATCCTTCCGACTGTCGATTGATTATTTTTTATGTTGACCGGTCAGAACATCCTCCTCTCCCTACGTCTGTCACTTTCCAAATCCCAGTCAAGATCCAGAACGCTAACGTTTCTTGGTGCATTATTGATGAGGGGGCATCCACCTGCGTGATGTTCGCTTTGGTTTGGAAACAACTAGGATCTCTTGAGTTGGCTTCTTCCAAGATCATTCTCTGAGCATGGGATGTCCTCACCTCCAAGCCCATTGGCTTATTCCACAATTGTCCTATCACTCTTGCAGGCAAGATGGTTTGCATTAACGTAGAAGTCATAGACACCCCTTTAGATTAAAAAATTCTATTAGGTCATAGCTACACTTATGTGATGTCTGTTGTTCCTTTCGCGGTTCATTGCAAGATGTCCTTCCCCCATAACAGAAAGATAGCCACCATTGACCAGTTGATGTATTACGAACTAAAGTCTCAGACCTCCCATGAGTCCACTATCTCTTCAGTGGCCAATAAGCAACCCGTCGACCCTTTGACCAGTGTCTCACGCGACGTTTACAAGGATTCCTCCTTTCTTGGTACATTCCCTAGTCTTCCTCCTCCCATATCTGATCCCATCTCATCGAATTTTTGCATGATGCAATCATCTCAAGCTTCTCTTAAGTGGCCCACCTCGGCTAGTCAGCAGCCTCCTCGCCCTCTGCAGCCATCTCCTAGCCCTTCGATGCAGCCTCTTGGACCTCCTCCTCCTATCCCTTTAGCTGAGACTCATGAGTCTCTTTATCCTCCTGGGTTGATTCCTCCAGGCCTTAACCATTTAGGAGTCATCCCACCTGGACATTACCCCTCCAGTCAAATACTGCTCCTAGTCCCTCCACTAGGCATCTATACGACACCTGTCATGGCCACCCTCTCTCTTCCTAACTTGACCATTGGGATTCTAGTTTGGTACCTTGATCCTCCAACCGCTACCCCGCCAGGTCAACCTAAACCTTATCTTGCTTTGAACCTGGTTCAACCGGTCCCCCCGACTTCTCTCATTATCACAGTGCCTCAACCACCTCAACAGGAACTGCCTCCTGTTGCGACTGCTTCAGGTAAGAAGGCCAGAGCTCGTAAAAGGGCCTCAAAGGAAAAAGTTGTCTGACTAACCCTGCACCTCCTTCACCTCCAAATCCCTGCACTTTCTGTGATGTTGTTGGTCATGCCACCCATACTTGTCCTGAGTTTCCTCGCATCACGCCCATGGTTAATGTCGCATTCCCTGAGTCTACGGTCCCTGAAACCTCTGCTTCTTCTTCGACCGCAACCAAGAACACCAATAGTATTCACACCAAACACCTTTCTGCTTTGTGTGGTCTCCATGGCCATTACTCTCATCATTTTCCCTGCCTTACGCATTATCGTGCCTCTTTAGAGGTAGTTCGGGAGTACGATATTGAACATAACCAATCCACTTCTCCCGTACTTGCACAGTATGCTATAGGCCAGAATGAGGAATTACCCGTCCCTATTGAAATTCCCCCCCTTGATGTCAAAATGACGGAGCATGTGGCTACCATCCTCTACCTTTCATCATCCTTGAGACCCTCGACAGAAGCTCCCTCTAAATCTTCTCATGCTGTTTCGCTTGACATCCTTTCAGTGATCACCCCGGGCTCAACATCAGTGGATCCCTTAACTTCTTTTTCTTACATCACCCCCCATGGAAATGTGCATGTGAGCCTCTCTTCTCATAATGATGAGTTAGTTATATTTGCCGCGTCACATGGTCTTCCTTCCTCCCATCATTCCACCTTCTTTTGCGACAATGACATCATGGAAGCCATGGCCACCCCTGATTTAATCCTTCCCACCTACAAATGGGATGCCATCATCCGTACCTTTGGTTACTTACATAGCTTGAGATCAAGCTACGCTTCTGGTAGCTCCCACACTTCGCCCCCCCCCCCCCCATGGGGTAGTAGAAATCCTACCCAGATCACTCTCTTTCGCAGAGTGTGTTTGATTTCTACTTTGTGCTCAGGTTGCCAGCTTTGTTCTTTATCCTCCCATTTATTGTATTGTGTAGTAGATTTGAAAAGAAAATATATAGAAATAGAAAATATGCCCAATAAATCATACAAGAAAAAACTTCAGATATTCATTAATATCAAAACCCTTAAAGTAGGGCAACACCATACTTTCACTCTTTAAGGAAGGAGATCACTCCACGAGCCATATGCTTTCCCATACAATAATCCTTGACATCTCTCAATGGAGAGACTCTATCCTCTATATAGGTTTCATACATTCAATACCATGGGTAGTTACCATGGGTATGTCAATACCATACATCCAATACAATGGGATTATCACTTTATTCCCTAGCTACATGTGGTCCCTTACATAATGTGGGTTAACCACTTTATTTATTAACTATGGCCCAATTATTTATCATTCTTATATTATTACATCATATTATTCCCTTGAGTACCTCCCTCTGTACCCTATATTATCCCCCCTAGGTATACTACATTACACCCCCCTTAAACATGTTTCGTCCCAGAAACATAAAAAGAACACAAATAATAAGATCTACTCAAAAGAGTATTCCATTGGTACCATTCACATGCATCCAGCCATCCAAAATAAAGGTGAACACTCAATCTAGTTGATGTCTCGCTCGCTTGAGATGGAAGTGGCTTCTGATGGTTCTTCTGTGTTCATGTGTTATGGGTGGATCGTCACACCTCTCTATGTGTCATCCAGGGGTTGTTGTCCTTGTTGCTAATTCGTTGCCGCCTTCCTAGTTGTTGTCTTGCTAGGTGATATAGGTGGTGATATGTTGAAGCTTCAACTGATGGAACATCTTTCATTAATTCCTCCATTATTGGTGATGGAGTGGTGTCAGGTTCTTTTGTTGGTACTTTCTTTGATGTCTGTGTTTGGCTGTCTACCATCAAAGGCTCATCATATGATGTGTCTGTGTCATTAGAGATTTTATCTTCTTCCTCCCTATTTTTTGCATGGTTCCTAATGCAAATATCGTGCAATGTAATTTTCTTCTTTTTATACCAAAGCTTCATGAATTTCTTTTGCACATTAAAATTGACAGTACCAACAGATTCCATCCAAGGGTGTCCCAAAACAACATCCACAGTAGCCATATCTGAAGTATAAAAATCAGAATGCAACACATACTTATCCATAGAAATCTTCAAATCTTTATAAATTTTAACATCTTCATTATCAACCTGTGTGTTTTCAATATGTTTTGCTAGAACTTGCAATTTTTTAGCCAAATTAACATTAATACAATTATGCTTGCAACTAGGAATGATAGACACAATGATGTTCTCTTTTTGAATACTTCCATTAACCTGTAATATGGAAATATTAGTAGAAAATAAGTCTTTATGTCTCTTAGTGTCCTTCTATCCGGCTTTAGACCACTTGTCCAAAATGAAATTTTCAAGTTTTTTTTCGGGAAGTTTCCTCACTGCATTGTCAAGTGAGGTCCACCATTTATTTGCCTCATCTTTCAGATGAAGCCCTATGGAGCATATCCAAAAATTTCGGTATTGAGCCTTGAGATATTGTAAAAAATCTTCAATATTAGGGCCATCATCTTTTCCTGTAAACTTCATTTTGCGAGAATCCATAAAATAAAGTAAGGGTTTTGAAGAAAATCACTTACTTTGGAAAAAATTTAAAATGGACATTACTCGTTCAATATAACTCAGAATCATTAATATAACCCATTTTTGAAAATGGAATAGCCATTTTTCATCCAACCATATTACTAAAATCCCGATCTAGGCACTCTAGAAACATAGATTTGCGCTGCAACTATCCCGCTATCACAAAATTTCTGAAAAAATGGCTGATTTTAAATCAGTGATAACTCCCTCATCCAAACTCCGATTTGACTGTGTTTTTTTTGAAATCCAGTGATTTTTCAAGGGAAGCTCAGATCTGTAATTGGCTATCTAAATTTTGCACCAGAATCTACTAAAAATGTCAGGAGATCTGTCGTACACAAATTTCCATCAGAAACATTTTTGCAACACAACTAAATTTAAATCAGCGATATCACCCTCATCTGGACTTCGATTCGACTGATTTTTTTTTTTGAAATTGGGTATTTTTCCATAAGCAATCTAGATCTAATATTTATTTCTAAAAAAATTTCGCCAAATTTTTCAGATCTTCTCTACAAACTCGCCGCCCAAAAATTTCCTGCAAAAAAATGAAAAAACAAATCTCCAAACTCTGCCCAAGAAAGTGCTCTGATACCACTTGTAGTAGATTTGAAAATAAAATATATAGAAATAGAAAATATGCCAAATAAATCATACAAGACAAAACTTCAAATCTTCATTAATATCAAAACCCTTAAGGTAGGGCAACACCATACATTCACTCCTTAAGGAAGGAGATCACTCCACAAGCCATATGCTTGCCCATACAATAATTCTTGACATCTCTCAATGGAGAAACTCTAGCCTTTATATAGGTTTCATACATGCAATACCATGGGTATCTCAACACCATACATCTGATACAATGGGTTTATCACTTTATTCCCTAGCTACATGTGGTCCCTTACATAATGTGGGTTATCCACTTTATTTATTAACTGTGTCCCAATTATTTATCATTCTTATATTATTACATCATATTATTCCCTTTAGTACCTCCCTCTGTACCCTATATTATCCCCCCTAGGTATACTACTAGCTTTGCGGCGTCACATGGTCTTTCTTCCTCCCGTCATTCCACCTTCCTTTGCGACGATGACCTCATGGAAGCCATGGCCACCCCTGATTTAATCCTTCCCACCTATAAATGGGATGACATCATCTGTACCTTTGGTGACTTACGCGGCTTGAGATCAAGCTACGCTTCTGGTAGCTCCCACACTCCCCCCCCCACAAGCAACATGGGGTAGTAGACATCCTACCCAGATCACTCTCTTTCGTAGAGTGTGTTCAATTTCTACTTTGTGTTCAGGTTGCCAACTTTTTTCTTTATCCTCCCATTTATTGTATTGTGGCACCTTTTAGAAGGACCCCCCATCCACAACTTATATCAGTTTTACCGATGGTGCAAGTCGCTACTCCCGGAATTTAGCCTCGGCAAGTTGGGCCATTTTTACCCCCTTGCATGTGCTTATTCTTTCGAACGGTGTATGCATTGGTACTGATACCAATGATCAGGTTAAATATTATGTAGTATGAGGTATATTAGCCGATGCCCTTTCACATCGCATCCTCCATCTTCATGTTCATTTAGATTCCCTGCTTCTTGTCATGCAACTGAATGGTGTCTATCACGTGCATAATCCTATCCTTTTCAGAAGATATTTACGAGTGAAGCTTTTGATGCGTGAATTTGAAATCATTACTTTCAGTCATGTACCTAGAGCACAAAATCACTATGTAGATAGCATTGCAAACCATATTCTTGATTGGAATTTAACACACACATTTAACACAAGACAATAACATTAAAATATCAAAACGATGCATATCCATAGTATGTGTCATATAAAATGTTTCGGAGTTCATCAACTTTTATACATATGACATGCCCATAGCATGTTACAAAAACTCAAAAATAGGGGCACCACCTATCCCTACACATTAATCACTATCCGGGGGATCCCGAGCCAATGGCTCTGCCCCCATAGCTCGTAGATCATGCATGCGTTGTTCACCCATTGCCATGCATCGCATGACCCCTCGCCATTCCGAGGGTAAACCAATACATGGTTCTATGTACTGGTCATCTAAGTCTTGCTAGCCACGCTCCAAAACACCAATCAGATTCCTCTCAGATCTATGACGAATGTCTTCCAGAAGGGTTGTTGCATCCTCATTTTGCTGCGCCCTTGATCCACTAGATCCTGTAGCCCCCGATACTGCAAGTCGTCCCATGTACCCGACTGGTTTTACTAGTGCTGTATTTTCATACCAAAAGTAAAAGAATCAGTACCACATATAATATTCTAGAAACCTTACATGCACATAAAATATTAGCAATTTTTCACTTACCATCGGGTCCCCATATACGACCAGGTGGCAGTGGCAGATTCGGGTCACCATAATAACTCATCCCACTATAGGGATATTCATCTATATACAATGGCATCTAATCCCAATGAAAAAAGAAATCAGGACGAAACACCCGTCCAACTACTCCACCTCCTCCTCTGCATAGTAGTCGCCCACACCAGTGCATCCTAGGCTCTCTCGGGCCCCCATCTTGGAGTTGTATGTGAGGTCGAAGTGTCGCAATCTTCTCAAAGAAGAAAGAGCACAAAACCGTACCATATGCATAGTCATGGTTCACTTGCTTCTTACATAGCGACAACTGTCATTTCAGCGACGACACCATCATCTGGGCTCACCCATAGTAGGTCCCACTCAAAGCACTCTCCACAAGCATCATTTCCCCCCCCCCCCCATCGTGATGTGATGGAGAGCTTCGTTGACCAGGATTTACAACACCGCTGTGGCCACAACATGGGTCTCCAACCTCTTCAAGTCCCCGATGGGTATCTGAGTCCCCTTGATTTGGAGACCTGGCAGATAATGGCGCTCTACAAACTCTATGATATTCCACCCACACTGTAATACTGGCTGAGTATTCCCTACCATCCCATGTGGTGGGAGACTAGTCAAGAAATATATATCCTGGACCGTCAACTCGATCTCGTGCCCCTGCACTATAAATAACTCATGGTTCGAGTCCCAATAGCTGACAATCCGGGCCAATAAGGGCTCCCTAGCTCTCATTAAAGGGTTCTCCACAAACTTTAGAACCCCAAACCTAGCCAAAGCACTATGGACACCTTGATCCTCCCGGATCTCTGACCGTAATGCACCTAGGTCTCTCTCTCCAATTAATCCATAATTCTGCCATATCTGCACAAAACCATCATACTTGTTAGTATACCAATAGGAAAGATTGTTTCTCATCACAAAAATCCTAGTGCTCAGCCAAAAAACAACACAGAAACATCCCTCCCTAACAAGTCACACTTTTCAGGCCCAAACCTTGGACATGTCACACTTTTTTGCCCAAAACCTGCTACCCAAGTCACACTTTTTTCCCCAAAAGGTGCAACCCGCCATGAGGAGGAGTAGAGAGTTGTTCCTAAGACCTAGGGACCTAATCTAAACTTTTAATCCACTGAAAAGAAAAAGTAGGATTAGGCCTCTTACTTGCAACTGAATTTTGAGGGAAAATGCCTTATCCGCTATGATCACCGCAAGATTTAGGGCCTTCTCTCCTCTCCACATTCACCATAGCTCCACATGCAAATGAATGAATTTGCAGGGAAAATGCCTTATTAAAAGAGAAACCCCTGTTTTTTCTTTCACCTACTGTGACGCAAACGTAGCTCCATTTACCAAACCATATGCACCGTTGGAAAGCTCTCATTGAGCCCTCAAATGGGTATCTGTTATTTTTTAGTGATTTGATACTTCTCAGGGACACATTTTCCCAAGAAGCACCACTTCACCCTTCCTCAAAATTGAATTTCTTCACTTGCAACACTCTTACTTGGGGCACCACATTGTCTCCATACTTGACCACGCTCGTGTCGACTTTCATCGTGAGTTACCATATTGTACTCATGATTTTATGGTCCCCATAGGACCCTTTCCATATGTGGTAGCACCATCGAGTCACCCTTTTTTAGAGCATCCAAGTTGAGTCATCATTGCTTTCATGGAGTCTATCTCGAGTCCCTTTTGCATCTCACTATAGTCCTCCACCCTTCATTTCTTGGTCCCTCTCTTGTGTCGCACATTATGGCCTTCAGTCCCACTGTCCCCTATCCCTCATGATGATGTGTCAGTCGCTGCCAGGTCATTCATTCCCTTTATGCTCTAACAAGGGAAGTCATCCATTCGCTACTCAGTACCCCCCATTTCATCATCATCATTGGTGTTAGTCTGTTAGTTGCTCTATTATCGACTCTCATGCCTTATTTGAGGATCCCTTATTGCCTCACCTATGGCAAGCCTCCTTCTTTTGACATCAAATCATTCATTCTAGAAGACAAGTCTAGAGGGAGGTGTACCTTGGTTCTAGCTTCCACTCTTGTTTCGTGCCCCAAATCAGGCAAAGCGACTCCTTATTTCCCTTTGACTTGATTGGTTCTCAGCTCCAACTCCCTTCAGCATGACCAAGATCCGTATAATTAATGGTTCAGTGATGCAAAAAATGATATCGGTGATTTCCAGGTGTGTGTGAGATGTCTCAACCCTCATGAGGGGGTGACCATACAAGTAGCCCCCCACATACCTATATGACTTCTTCACTTCAGCCTTCGATGCAACCCCATAGATTTGATGATACCGACCTCAGTTGTTTGCAGCACCCTCTTGATTGCATATATCAATCATATTTTCAGAGCCCTTTCCTGCTTACAGGGGCATCTGGGTTGTATTCATATCTCATGTACTTAGATATTGTACAAAATCCTAGCTGTTATCCCAGGCACAATATGTATGTGTGATTCATTATCATGTTATTCATCTGGCTCATGTTTATGCCAGCATATGCTTTATTATTTCGTCCTGTGGTTTTCTGGACGCCTTATTGTTTGTACTATTTCCTCGGCAGGCATAGGTATGCCTCCCCTACTGCGTATAGTAGGTACTCACTCATCAAACAGACTTGTCACACCTGTAAGTCTCACCTCCTCAGGGTCTAGTTCTTTCAGCACTTTGGTCTACCTTATATTCCTCTCTCTTTGACTTCCCCTTTGATGTCTAGTGATTGAGTTCTTACAATGTACTTTGGTCATATGATTAGCTCCTAACGCTCGCACACTGGGGGGAAATCTGTTACACCATTTTTTGGTCATCTAACCCATCGGTATTAGATGCACCCAAGTACACCATGTAAGATCAATTTTACCGCAAGGATAATTGCATTCACTATGAAAATAACTTAGTAAAACCACCTTTATTAAGTTGTTTATGGTCTAAATAGGAAACCCCATGGGGAAACATTAAATAAATCCATATTTGTTTGATTTTCCTCAAGGAATAATTAGTTAAACAACAGTTTAATTAATATTCCTAGTTATATTTAACCCAAAAAAGGAAATTAATTAGATAAATCATTATTTATCTTATTATTTTCTAAGAATAATTATTTAAACATTACTTAAATAATATTCTTTGTTAAATATGACTAAATCTCCCTTAAATAATTAAATAAATCATTATTTATTTGATTATTACTCAACCATATCCTTAAAATGATAAATAAATCATTTATTTATTTATTATTACTTAATCACATCCTTAAAATTATAAATAGATCATTTATTTATTTATAATTTACAAATAAGAGGATTTGACTCAAATAAAATTCCTTTTCCCTCCAACAAATTTAATAAAATATTCTATAAAAGTTGGATTCTGATTTGGTTAATAATATTTTAATTATGCACCAATATCTAAACTAACTCAATATTTTGTTATAAATAGAAGGGTTTTCCTATTCATTTGTCACCTTTTTTGCCTAAAGATCACTCTAGATCTCAACTCTTGGTATGGCTATTGATCCACCATCATAGCCATGCTTTTATATTTCTGTCTGGGTTTTCTACACCATCAAGAGAGAGGAATTATAAATATAAAGTGTTGAGGACTTACAAGAACCCATCCCATTGAGGAGAACCGGGAACACCGTCTTGTGTTTTCCTCCCAGGTGCCATTAATACAAAATTCATTTGATATATTCTTGTCTTGTCTATTCGATGCATGGAGTAAATCTTGTTTTTTCTACTATTTAATGTCTTCTAATGCATAGATCTAGATTTTTTCAGCATTTATCTTGATCACCTAATTGGAGATCTGAAGATATTAGCGGTTATTTCTACTATTAGGGTTGTTTTTTATGCACAGCTAAAGTGGTCTTTTTTCATACGCTTGGAATTAAGATTCATACTAACATTAAACTTAACCCTAACCTAACCTTAACCTTAACGTGACCTTAACCTTAACCTTAACCTAACTTTAACCTTGACCTCAAACCTAACTTAACTCTAACATAACCTTAACCTTGACCTTAACCCTAACCTAACCTTAACCTTGAGCTTAACCTTAAGGTAACACTAAGGTTAACCTTAACCTAACCTAACCTTAGCCTAACCTTAACCTTAACCTGACCTAACCTAACCTTAACCTAACCTTAAATTAACCTTAACCTTAACCCTAACATTAATCTTAACCTTGATCTTAACCTTACCTTACCCTTAACCTTAACCATAACCTAACATTTACCTAACCTTAACTTAACCTTAACCTTAACTAAGGTTAAGGGTAAGGTTAAGTTTAGGTTAACGGTTAAGGTTAAGGTTAAGGGTTTAGTAAAGGTTAAGGTTAAGGTCATGTTTAAGGTTAAGGTTGGGGTTAAGGTTAAGTCTAGGGTAAGGTTAAGGTTAACCTTAGTGTTACATTAAGGTTAAACTTAAGCTTAATGTTAGGTTAAGTTTAAGGTCAAGGTTAAGGTTAGGCTAGGGTTAATGTTAAGTTTAAGGTTAACATTGAGGTTACAGTTGTTAAGGTTATGGTTAAGGTTATGGTTAAGGTTAATGTTAAGGTCCTTAACCTTAACCTAACCTTGACCTTAACCTTAAACATAACCTTAAGATTAACCTTAAGCTTAACTCTTAACATTACCTTAACCTTAACCTTAACCATAACCTTAACTTTAACCTTAGCTTTAAAATTAACCCTAACCTTAACCTTAACTCTAACTTAACCTTAATCTTTTAAGGTTAAGGGTAAGGTTAAGGTTAAGGTTAAGGTTAAGGTTAAAACTGAGGTAAGGTTAAGGTTAGGGTTAGGTTATGGTTAAGGTTAAGATTATGTTTATGGTTTAACTTAAGGTTACGTTAAGGTGAAGGTTAGGTTAGGTCAGGGTTAAGGTTAGGTTAAGGTTATGTATGGTTACGTTAGGTTAGGGTTAAGGTTAAGGTTAAGATTAGGTTAGGGTTAAGGTTATGGTTGAGGTTACAGCTAAGGTTAATGTTAAGGTTAAGGTTAATATTAACCTTAGGGTTAAGGTTAAGGTCAAGGTTAAGGTTAGTTTATGGTTAAGGTTAAGGTTAATGTTAAGGTTATGTTAGGTTAAGTTAGGTTAGGGTTAGGGTTAAGGTTAAGGTTAAGGTTAAGTTTAGGTTAGGGTTAAGGTCAAGGTTAAGGTCAAGGTCAAGGTTAGGTTAGGTTAGGTTAGGTTTAAGGTTAGGTAAAGGTAAGGTTAAGGGTTTATTTAGGTTATATTTAAGGTTAAGGTTGAGGTTTTAGTTAGGTTATCATTAAGGTTAAGGTTGAGGTTAAGCTTAAACTTAAGGTTAACGCTAAGTTTAAGGTTAAGTTTAAGGTTTAACTTAATGTTAGGGTTAAGATTAAGTTTAAGGTTAAGGTCAAGGTCAAGGTCAAGGTCAAGGTCAAGGGTAAGGGTAAGAGTAAGGTTAAGGTTAACATTAGGTTAGGTTAGTGTTGAAGAGGTAAATCCCCTCTGCGGACAGAGGCGATCCATACTAGCCCAGATCGGGTCTAGCAATAATCAAACACACTACATTGCAGGTTTCTAATTGCAAATAAACCGACTTGCGATGAAGGCTTACCTGGAATCCAACGCTGTCGTTTGTAGAAGAGGTGGTGCTCCCATTCCTTCGCTCTGGTAGATCACAATCCTCACGATCTCCGTGATTGGACACCTACACATGCAAGAAACAACACGAACGCAAGCATAAAATCCAGTATACACAACTATATGTCAGTCGAAGAGGACATAACTCATGAACATAATCAAGAACAAGAGTGGAACCATAACCAATAGTCGCTTATCATTAATGAATCAAAAGAAGAATACAACCATAGCTTCGACGCAACACTCTCCTTTGGAGGGTCGTCAGCAAAACATGTCTCGATAAAGCCTGTCAAGGATGGGACAAGCCTCTCTCTCCGGATACTTGAAAATAGTCTCCTTGCTTGGATTTTGCCTTAAGGGAATTAAGAAGGCTCTTGCAGCATAAGGATGTGAAAGCTCTTGGGAACTTGGAGATTAGCTTGCAAAGTGAATGAGCAAGCTTTTATAGATGGAGGAAGGGGAGTTGGGATCCCTATAATTATGGGATTGGCCCTATCATCAAGGAATCTTCCATTAGAGGTGGCAAACCACCTCCTCTCTATGGAAATCTATAGCCAAACCTCCCAACTCAGGATAGATATCAGTCCAAGAATTTGTTAGGATGAAACTTCCGCCATTTATTTTTAAAAAACACCTATTAATATGGTTGGCGCGAGTGTGGCTCTATGACAGAGCACCAATTGGCGCGCCCTCTTTGGATGATTTGCCCCCTTGGCGCGAGGGCTGAAATGTGGAACCGCGCCAATGGAAAAAGAGTTATTTTTAGGGTTTTTTGCAGGGATATGTCTTCAGGGAAATGAAAGCTCATCTTCATAGGGATGCAATGAAAGTATTTTCAAGTCTTGTATTTGCTCACAGGTCACGGACTGAGCCCTCCAATGTGCGGGATGGGGAATGGCAAGGACGGTGACAAATTGTTGTGTAACAGTTAGGGTTAAGGTTAAGGTTAAAGTTAACGTTAAGGTTAGGTTAAGGTTAGGTTAGGTTAAGGTTAAGGTTGATGTTAAGGTTAAGGTTAAGGTTAAATTTGAGGTTAAGGTTAGGTTTAAGGTTTAACTTAAGGTCAGATTAAGGTTAAGGTTAAGGTTAATGTTAGGTTAGAGTTAAGGTTAAGGTTAAGGGTAAGGTTAAGGTTAAAGGTTAGGTTAAGGTTAAGTGTAAGGTTAAGGTTAAGTTTAGGGGTTTAGTTAAGGCTTAGGTTAAGGTTAAGGTTAAGGGTAGCGGTAAGATTAATGTCAAGGTTAAGGTTAAGGTTAGGTTAGGTTAAGGTTAATGGTTTAGTTAAGGTTAAGGTTAAGTTTAATATTAAGGTTAAGGTTAAGCCTAATGTTAAGTTTAAGGTTAAGGTTAAGGTTAACCTTAACCTTGACCTTTACCCTTACCTTGACCTTAACCTTACCATTACCTTTAACCTAACATTAACCTTAACCTTAACCTTAACATTAACTAAAATATTTACCTTAACGTAACCTAACCTTAACCTTAACCTTAACCATAACATTAACCTTACCCTCACCTTAACCATAACCTTAACATTAACCTTAGCCTAACCTTAACCTTACCCTTGACCTTAACCTTAACCTTAACCCTAACCTAACCTTAACCTTGACCTTAACCTAACCCAACCCTAACCTAACCCTAACCTCAGTGTTAACCTTAACCTTAACCCTAACCTAACCTTAACCTTGACCTTAACCTTAACCTTAAGTTTAGCCTTAACCTTAACCTTAACCTTAACCTTAACATTAACCTTAAGGTAACACTATGGTTAACCTTAACCTTACCCTTAACATTAACCTTAACCTAAACTTAACCTTAACGTTAAGCTTGACCTAACTGTAACCTTGACACACCTTATCCATAACCTTAACTAAACATTTAAATTTAACCTTAACCTTAACCTTAACCCTAATCTAACTTTAACCTTAACCTTACTCTAAACCTTACCCTAACGTTAACCTTAACCTAACCTTAACCTTATGTTAACCTTAAACCTACCCTTAACCTTAAGGTAACACTAAGTTTAACTCTAACCTTAGCCTAACCTTAACCTTACCCTTACCCTTAACCTTAACCTTAGCTAAACCATTAACCTTAACCTATCCTAACCTTAGCCTTAACCTTAACATAACCTTAACCTAACCTTAACGTTAACCTAAGCTTCACCTTAACCTTAACCCTAACCTAACATTATCCTTGACTAAGGTAAATGTTAAGGTTAGGTTAGGGTTAAGGTTAAGGTTAAGATTAAGGTTAACGATAAGCTTAACACTAACCTTAACCTTAACCTTAACCTTAACCTTAACACTAACCTTAACCTTAACCCTAACCATAACCTTAACCTGAACCATACCGTAATCTTAACCTAAAATTAACCTTAACCTTAACCTTAACCTAAACTTAACCTTAGCCTTACCTTAACCTGACCTTAACCTTAACCTTAACCTAATATTAACCTTAACCTTAACCTTAGGATAAGTTTGTAATATTCCCATTTTAGCACACAGCTAAATGGAATATTAAAATTTTTTTTTATCACCTAGTAGCTAAATAACTGGGTAAGGAAGCCCATACATATTAAAAACATGAATAAAATCCCTCAAATGTGAAAGGGGATAGTCATAAGAGATGGATCTCACACCCTTATATGTGAAAGAGGACATTTACATGGATACAAGGTCAAGTTTGACCAAGTCAACAATGCTGGATAGGAGATGGAGAACACTTTGATAGACAATGCATTATGAATGGGAAGAGGGTTATTTGGTGGAGGAAAACCTAATGAGTGGGACCCATGGAGAGAGGGATTTCACTTGTTTAAAAATAGGGCAAGACAGCCATTGTTATTGATTATTCATATTATTGATTTCTTTGTCTATTTAGACTTTGTGCATTCTCCTGCTATTTAGCAAAGTTGCAGTGTTGATTAGCACAAGGATTTCCTTTTTATGAATCCTTATCCTTTATTGAGAGGCCTCTTGAAGTATTTGTACTGATTTTCCTCATATCCAGGCTTGAGGCCAAGCATCATCCTTCAACTACATCGTTATTTCTATCGCAGAATAATGATGTGTGGCAGGGTGTTGCAGTGAGGGTTCACAACACCACTTCAATCACTTGTTTTTCAAAGGAGGAGGCTATCTTTCCTTTGATATATTAGTTTGGAAGACCTTAGAGCATATTGCAGATCTTGGCACTCGGCCAACACTTTTTCTTGCACCTACAGTTCAGTATCCCTCAGTGACTGCATTATTTTCAGGAGTTATTTGCAGTGAAAGGTTGCAGTGATTATTGGAGGGTGAGATATTCAGTGTTAGGGTCAGCCTTTCACTTGGAATATCCATTGGAGGAGGTATTTTCATCAGATGTAGTATCTTTAGCCTTCTACACCCATTTCCAGTTCTTGAGTTGGAGCTGCTAACCTACAACTCCGACATTTTGCAATTTTTCATATTTCAGCCAATCCTTCCAGGATTGACTTGAGGTAGTGATTAGGAACATAGATCTTCCCTCCCAATATTATATGAGTTATATATATGCAGATATCTGATATTTTAAACTTTCTGTAGTAGTTCTCCATCTATGACTACGCAGTTCTTGTTCATAGACACTCTGCCATGTAGTAGTATTCTACTTTTAGAATGTGTATTGATGGGAGGCTTGTTTGCTTTGATCATTTGAGTTGTATTGCTATTATTTGTTTCTAATTCATAATAAAATGGCTCTATGGTTTCTATACATTTTGGTATGATTTTTACTCACTGCTATTTCTAGTTTATGTTTATGTATTGCTAGATCTCCACATTTGGAATATCTTAAGATATTCTCGATAGTGTAGAATTTCCCTATTTTGGGATACTACAGTGGTATCAAAGCATAATATTGGCTCAACCTATGGATCTCAGCCATGATGCTATCAAGAAAAGATAATATGAAGACTCCATTAAGTGGAGAAATAAAGGAAAATAGGCTCACAAAGCTTCTTCCAAAATCTGTACAGAGCATTCATAAAGATTTAAAGAAGATAAGGAGGGAGATGTGTACAAAATCTGCAAGAGGGTATGAAACTGAGTCAAAATCTAGATTTTCTTATAGGGAGTGTGAGCATGCAACCACACCCTATGATGCACAGCACATTCACATGCCCAGTTTTGCCATGAGAGAAAGGGAGGAAGAAGGAATGCCTAAGAGGGGAATTCTTAGTGGTTTCTTACATGAATATTAATCTCAAACTCAGAAGTTTAGAGATCATATCAATTTCCCAGAGTTTTGAAATATCAAGGTGAGGAGGAGCAAGAAGCATAATGTGTATAGCTTTCTTCTATCTACTTTTGATGGTTCCCCTACATGTTCAGCCATGGCTTGGGTGGAAGAGCTAGATACCTTTTTGCAGCAGCATCAAATTTCTGAAGATGAAGCCATCAGAGTAGTAGCGCTGCATTTTGGAGGGAAGGCCTATGCATGGTGCATATTTGAATATTTTTCTTTAAAGAATGCAAATAATTCTTCCTACACAAGGTTCATTAAAACATTGGTGGGAAAGTTTGATAAGAAAATTTCTGAAACACATGTGGTGAAGCAAAACAAATGTAAACAAACAAAGACCTTGCATGTGATGGAGGAAACCATAAAACTAAAACCACTTCAGAAAATCATGGAAGAGGCTGATAACTTGCATCATACTTTGCTGGAGGCAAGACCTCTATCTTGTATGTTGGCACAAGAAGGCATGGAGACCTTTTTTTTAAAAGAGGATCTAATCATTGGGAGGTTGCCCATTCATGTTGAGGAGGCTAAGGGCAACAACACTGTTAGATCTAGAGTTGATATAACACCTCATGTAGAGGAAGGAGGAGATCTTGATCTGACTAGAGGGATTATTGCATATTTGCAAGGAAGTCCCCAAGATCTCATGTGTGGAGATCAAGTCACAACTCATGTTCTACATGTGCCATTGATGATGAGTTGTGGACCTATGGAGATACAAGAAGGAGATAGGGAGGATGTCCAGCATCATGTGATGAGGACCACACACCCCTATCCATTTCATGAGGTTGATGCACCTAAGAGGAAGACTGGATTGCGCAATGAGAGTAGGGATACGTCTTTCCATTCATGTATGTAGTCTACTCTTGATGAAGATGTCTCATTGCATGGAGACATTTCACCAAGGAGACCACTAGATCAACAGATGATGATAGGTGCTTTAAATTTTGAGGCACCATTCATTAATTTTAGAGGAGTGGAGACCTTGGGAGGTCATTGTACAGTGCTGAGAGTCTTGGGTAGACTCAAGGAGGAGAGAGGAATTCTCTCAACATCATCTTTACCCACTCTCATTTTAGATTCTTCGATGTGGCAGAAGCAGCAGGGGAAGGATAACAACCTTCCTACTTGCATATTTGGCATGGGAGATGTCAAAGGGAAGGATAACCATATGACAGATGTTCTCCATAAGGGACCATTAGCGATGTCACTATGGAGGATAGATCCATGTTGGAGCTCTTGGCTATTGGTGGAGTATTCCAAGGATCATTTTGCTTTCATTATATTGGATGATAAACATATGAGGAGATGCATGGATCATGTGAAGATGGAAGAGATAAATAAATATTTGGAAGAGTTAGCACAACCACCTTTTTTCTCTTTGAGGATAAGAGGAGACTCATCTATGAGCCACTCCATTTGCATGAGCAAGACATATGGTAAGGGTATTTTTTATTTGCATAATGATTTGTATAATTTATATATGCATCCCTTAACCATACATGTGAATAATGTTGCTCCAAGGAAGAGCATTCTTTTTTCTATACTTCATGGTCTGCTTGAGGCCATGAGTAGTATTGGTGATCACCCCCTTGGAGGACTTGGGGAGGATATGTATTTTGGAGAACATTCTCACTTTGCACCATACATCATTCACTTTCTCTAAACATATGAGGAGAGTGGGAAAACAAGAAAGTGGTTGAGGAACCACACTTTTTGTCACTCTATCTTGCAGTTGAGGGTCAAACTACGTTGGTTACATTTGAAGGACCATTTTCAAGGAGGAGAGAGGAATTCTCTCAACATCATCTTTACCCACTCTCATTTTAGATTCTTCGATGTGGCAGAAGCAGCAGGGGAAGGATAACAACCTTCCTACTTGCATATTTGGCATGGGAGATGTCAAAGGGAAGGATAACCATATGACAAATGTTCTCCATAAGGGACCATTAGCGATGTCACTATGGAGGATAGATCCATGTTGGAGCTCTTGGCTATTGGTGGAGTATTCCAAGGATCATTTTGCTTTCATTATATTGGATGATAAACATATGAGGAGATGCATGGATCATGTGAAGATGGAAGAGATAAATAAATATTTGGAAGAGTTAGCACAACCACCTTTTTTCTCTTTGAGGATAAGAGTAGACTCATCTATGAGCCACTCCATTTGCATGAGCAAGACATATGGTAAGGGTATTTTTTATTTGCATAATGATTTTTATAATTTATATATGCATCCCTTAACCATACATGTGAATAATGTTGCTCCAAGGAAGAGCATTCTTTTTTCTATACTTCATGGTCTGCTTGAGGCCATGAGTAGTATTGGTGATCACCCCCTTGGAGGACTTGGGGAGGATATGTATTTTGGAGAACATTCTCACTTTGCACCATACATCATTCACTTTCTCCAAACACATGAGGAGAGTGGGACAACAAGCAGGTGGTTGAGAAACCACACTTTTTGTCACACCCTTTTGCAGTTGAGGGCCAAAATGTGTTGGTTACATTTGAAGGACCATTTTCCTTTTCCCTTTCCACACATGATTGCAAGCATGGTTCTCATTATGGTTCCTTGTTGAAGCCTACAAAGTGGGTCTCTGACAAGGGGGATACCCCCAGTCAGGACCTTGGTTAGCGACTCCTTTTCTATTTGGTATATGGTGGTCCCAGGTGGGGATAATGGGACCAGTTTCCCAATATGTGTATGTGTGTGTTGAGAATTGATATTTCCTTTCTAAAAGTTCCTAAATGAAATTCTTTTATTCTAACTGTTAGCCACCTATAATATTTGTTATAGCAAAAGGTGGCTAAGACTTTTTGAGCCTTCAAAGAACAAATTTTATTGCTAAAAATTGTTGGCTCTTGAAGACTTTTGAAGGCCTCATCCCTCTGTCTCAAAATCTTCATTTATTGTTTCCATTTTATACTCAGAAATTCTACTAATTTCATGTGAAAGACTGCTATAAAAACCATCATTTTCCCCCTTCTCCCACTCAAAACTAACCTTCATTTGCTCCCATTTTTCTCCATAAAATCCCTTTTTTTTCATGATTCCTCTTCTTCCCTTCATGAAAATCACTTTTACAAAGTTAAAGACTCACTCTTTAACCTTATCGAAACCTCCAAATTCCATTGAAAACTTTGAAAATTTCATAAAAAACAAAGTTTTATTACTATGGACTTAAGCCCCTTTGGGCTAAGTCCTAACCACTTCCCCCACATGCCCACACCCTAGAACCAGGTGCTAAGCCCCTCTCGGTGCTTATCGCATCGCAAATGTTCAAAGTACGCAAGTCTTTTCCATGGTCCAAAAGTTCCGATGTGATTAACCTTTCTGTTATAAGACCCCCGATTATATATATATATATTTTTTCATATAAACCATAAATCCTGCCTCGGCGCTTAAACCTTGTGATATTTCGTTCCTGATCCATTTTTCTTTTGTAAAGTCTTAAAACCCACTTTCCCAAAGTTTAAACTAAAAAATCAAAGTCACATGTTGAATATTTAAATGGGTAGATCGAAAGACCGATCGCGTAATCGAAATTGGAGAAAAATACAATGGGTTGATTGAAAAGGCCGCATCAAAATTTCCAATGCGATAAGGGCTTATACGTATAAACTCTCCCCCCACCTTTTCATTTCATATGACTTTCCACCAGGGACCAAGTGTTAAAGATCCCGGGCGCCAATTGCATCGCAAATATTCAAATGGGTTGATTGAAAGACCAGGCCCGATGGCCCAATGACCCGATTTTGATTGGCCCTTTTTTTTTATGTATGCCCCAGGCATATTACATTCCATTAAGTCCAAAGGCCCCACAGTCGGGCGCCTATCGACCTTATACATATTTTCCGCCCCCGAAGCATAAAACCTTTGTTTTATTCCAAAGTTTGATTTTTTATATATTATAAGGGTCTTACCGCCGGTCTGTTCTAAAAAAAATCTCCGCCGTTAATCGAAAGCCGATCAAGCGGCCAACGCTCCATTGCATCAGATTTTTTCAATCACATCGCAACTTTCACATCGCGTCGACTTGTTGCTCCCATCGATTGGCCATACCTCGATTCATTCTCCACCGTTGATCTAACCTTTTGATCGACGGCTTGCGCTTCGTCGCATCTCATGTTTCAATCGCTCCATTCGCTCGCCACCCCCGATTGTGATCCCCCGATTGTGATTCTCTGATTGAATCCGGACCGTCCACGTGTTCGGATCGGACTGTCCAAATTCACTTTGCTTTATTCTTCTCCCGCTCTCCTTTTTTCCTTTCTACACAGATCTCCACCATTGGATGCTTTCATCCAATTTCTACGCTCCTCCCCGAAGCCTCCAAAGAAGTTTAACCTAATTACATATGATTTCTTAATGTTTTGTTTGTTTCGCAGGTTTTTCCCATACTGCAAAGGAAAAGAAGACCAAAGGTCATGATCTTCTGGCCCATGGTTATCAAAGGGAAAGGGATTAAAAGGGCTCCATTCCACATTTTATCAACGCTTTATGGGCGCTGATACCATAAAGATCCCTGTGCGGCCCTGCACATCGACAAGACACTATGTTTAAAACACGATTTAAAAGAGTATAATTTTGAAGAACAGAGCGCAACAGAGAATAATATTGAAGACAGATTTGGGGAATTACGGCTAAGAATAATTATCAAAAGCCTAATTCCCTGGATTAAAACAAATTCAAAAGAAATCATAAGTGTTTAACTGACAGAAAGGCTTCCACCACCTCAATTGAGGTGAATTGATTCCTCAGCTACCGTAATTACCACCTGTGCCTCAAAGAATTCAAAATAAAGGCTGAATTTATTGAACCAGATCAGATATTTGTCTCAAACACAGCCAGAGAGTTTCTTTTGCAAGGAAATTAATGTATAAAATATCTGCAGAGTTACTCCAAATAGAACACAGAGCCTCAAAGTCAAATAAAGCTCCCACTGAGCTTTAATATTAATTGTAAAAAAGTTAATATAGCAACACACCTGTAAATTTCTCCATCGAGCCCCTCAAAGGCCGAGGAGTCATTAATCTGTATTAATTGTCCTGAGAGATCTTTTGTTGGATCTCACCTCCTCATTCTTCTATAAATACCTCTGTAGAAGATGAGCAATTGTTGGTTGCAGAACTTTGAAATACATTTGAGCTTAAACTTCTGATTGTAAATAGTGTTCACTAGCCCTTGAAGCTCTACTTGTGATAGATTATTTAGGTTAAATAGTGAAGATGATTACTGAACTGAAACATTGGACTTGAAGATTGTAACTGGTTTGACATCAATAACAAGCTGTCTCTTGGGATCTTGGTCTATATCGCTGGTGAAGTGCCCCTTCTTTGTTATTGTTTTCCTTTATGTCTGTCATTTTGTTCACTATTCTCTGATAAAGAACAACATTTATATAGTTAGGACCTACTGTACATTAGTAACCTTCTCTGACTGGAAAGCTTTATCTAAATGTTTTCCTCCAAAAATTTTATTTAAGAATGATTCAATATAGTTTAAGCAGTTAGGAATGCTGGAGTTCCCTCGTCCTACTATTTTCTTTAAACATTGTTCTTGAAAGTTATTTTCCTTATTTACTTATTAAAGTTAGACTAGAAAGTGATGGTTTGCCCTGTTTCTAGCTTCTATTCTCCAAAGGTAGATTCTGAAAGTTTCCCTTGGTTTTGGATGAAATCAGACTAGGTTTAAAAGTACTTTATCTGATCTTAAGTTACACTTTGTTTCTCTTATGTGTTTTCATACTTTCTGAAGGTAATTATGTGGATTACTAGATTGTTTGTCAATTAAGCTGCTTTAATAAAAACTTGCCCAAGAGTTCAATGGTTAGCCCTACACTTGGTTGGTTTTAAACAGTTACTTAAGAGGCTTTTCTTGTTTGGACTGACTATAAATCCTTTGTGAAATTATTGTCATTTTCCACCCCTCCAACACTTTATTGTTTCCATTCCATCATTTGAATCTCAATGATCTTGTGATATAGATGACTTGCCCCTTGGATCACTCTTGATGTTGTTGCTCAATTAAAGCCCTGTTATGAATTCATAGCCCAATGGACTAAAAACCAAAGTTATATCTATATTTTTAGCCATAGTTGTTCTATCCACTTGCAACTTATCACTTTTGAAAATTTTTGCACCTAGAACTTTCTCCTCAAAATAATAATCATGATCAATCATCCAAAAACAAACAAAACCCTTGGCCTTCATAACTAGCCTAATATCATTACCCCAAACTTCAAAGACAAATCAATCTTTTCACTTATTGGAGAGATCCCTCTCCGGATTCAGGAGGGCTAGATCCTAGAATCCCAAAGTTGGTTGAAACGATGTTGTTTCTGTGATCGGACTTTGCCAATCTTGCTGATTACAGATTCCTAACATTTCTAGCGACTCCACTGAGGAGTCTACTTCCCCTAAAATAAATAAAAATTGTGAGTTAAAAGAAACCTTTTCAAGCACTACCAAACAAAGGTAATCATGGTAAAACTTGTTTGAATCAGTGACAAACTAGGTAGACCCTAGGATTCTCATAAAACTTTATCTAACCTTGAAAAATAAGCTGGCTTAGCCATAAGAGGAAACTATCTTTGTTTCATAACCACAGCTAAGTTTTGAAACAAAGTTAGGATATTCTTAAAAAACATACAACTGAAAAATAACTCAGAAAAACCTAAAAATATTTCAGATTGGTATTTAATAAACATGGTGGTGGACCATAAGACCTTTTACCTCTGAAAAGAGCTAAAAATTTCCACTTGGCGACTCCACAATCCTGAACAGACCTTAAGACTCCACTGGAAAGAACCCTTATCATCATAATATCATTCAAACTCAGTCATAGGACTGCAGGATTAAAATTTGTGTAAACAGATTGGTTTACCATTCAAAGATTGTCATACCTGGTTGAACTTTTGCTGTTTTATTTGGGTCTGAAAAACACAGCATAGTGGCTCCTAGAAAGATTCACACTAGAGCCTATCCTGACCCTGATCCACCTAAGATAGTTGATAACCCAAAAAATATCCTTAGGAAGTCTCCTAAGATTAAGTTATCAACTATTTTCAGATCACCCTTGAGAGCTAATTCAGTTCCTGAAAATATTTCAGCTCTACAACAATCTCAATTTGACTTGGTAAATCCATTTAGAACAAGGTCTCTTGGTGATTTAGATCAATTAGATTCTGAGTCTTCACTATAATCTCCTCAAACAAGTGAACCTCTTGGTAGCAAATAAACAACATCTCCTAATTTGCATTTCCTTCACAACTTAGGTGTCTCTCATCCAAGATCAACTCAGCGGTCTATTCCTGGTCCATCCACTTCTGCTCACCCTACATCCACTGTTAAAACCACTACACCTCAGCCCACTTTTCCTGTTATTAATCCACTCCTTGTGAATCGACCCCCACCACCTATCATGGCAGCATGGTATGCTCCCCTAGTCCTTCCTACACCACTAGTCAATCTTCCACAGGACTATCAGTCCAAAATTCCATTGTATGATGCTAACAATGCTACAAATGCATCATAACATGTGGATAAGATGAATGACTACTTTGACAGAAATGAAATTGATGATGATTCTGTCAATCTTAGGTTATTTGCTTAGAGCTTAGGGGGAGAAGCAAGAAAATGGTTCAAAGGTTTAGCCCCCCATAGTATTAATGATCTCCAAGCCTTCCATCAAACATTCTTAAACAAATGGGAAGTAAATAAAAACCCTCTCAAAGTCCTTTCTGACTACAAGAACCTCCATAGAAACACTGGGAAAGTGTGCAAGCTTATTGCACTAGATTCAATAGTGTGTATAATGCACTTTCCCCAGAACTAAACCTCCACAGGGCTCAACTTTAAACAAGTTTCCTGAAGGGTTTGACTCTGACATGACCTATCAGTTGAGAGAGAGAGATTTTGTAGCTCTTGAAGATATGGAAAAAGGTGCTCTTTCTGTGGAAGTCAACTTAATGGAGAAGAGAGAAAGAATGAAAAAAAAAGAGAGTGTCCTTTAGAGAGGAATCCACACCTTCTACTTCCAACTCAAAGATGGAGAGAATGATGGAAGAGATGATGAAAGAGATGAACATAATTAAGAGAGCACAAGAAAGCCAAAGCCAAACTACTCCTCAATATAAAAACTAGAGCCAAAATCAGAATGTTAGAAGGAACCAACCTCCAAATAGACCTAGGGAAGATGATCAACAGATCACTCCTCCCTTTCATCAAAATTATGTGAGTGAGGTGGAGGAAACAGATGAGATAATAGAGGAAGGTGGTATCAACGTGCTGGGGATATATAATGATGACTTTGAGATTCATTATGATAGAAAACAATGTCTATACATGCCTTATGATGACAAAAGAGATGATGATAAAAATTGTTATCAAGACATGGAAAATTTCCTCATAGAGTCTCAAAGAGAATATGACCTTAGAAGAAAAACTAGTCAACAGACCCCCAACACCAAAACCTCTGACAAATATTCACAAAAAAACACTACAACCAAGCCTAAAGTTGTCAAGCAAAAGGATAAAACAGTGGTTGTAAATTCTGATAATGAAAAAGAAAAGGGCACTCAAAACAATGAAAAACAGAGTGCAGACCCTAGTAGTACTAACACTTCAGCTAGTACTCCTGTGAAAACAACTTTGTCAAGTGTAAATAAAACAAATCAGCAAGTTGATGTTGCTGATAGAGTGGCAGCTAATAAGGCTGAAACCAACACTTTAAAGAGCCAGATCCCTTTTAGCCTGGAGCAGGAAATTTCAAAAATCAAAATCTCTGTTCCCCTCACTAAGTTAGCTTCCCAACATGTATATAAAACCCAAATTTTGAAGGCTTTAAAAATAGAAGAAAATTAGGATACATTCAACCTTAACGATGACCATCTCGAGCTTATTTTTGGTCCGAATATTGAAGGTAGATATCAAGAGGGACCTGTTCCTCCCTTTTATGTGAGTTTAAATGTTCATGATAAAAATTTTCACAACACTATGCATGATTCCGGGGCTTCTCATAATTTAATGCCTAAAGCTGTAATGGAGAGCCTTGGTCTAGAAATCGCCAGACCTTACAAAGACCTTTACTCCTTTGACTCCAATAGAGTGAAATGCTTGGGATTAATCAAATACCTTTGCATTAACTTAGCCCAAATTCTAGCCAAATGTATAGTCATGGATATTGTTGTGGCTGATGTGCCCCCAAAGTATGGAATGTTATTATCAAGATCTTGGGGGGCTAAGTTACAAGGGACTATGCAAATGGACATGACCTATGCGACTATCCCTGTTTTCAATTAGACGAGAAGACTTTATAGGGAGTCCCATATGAAATTCACAGTTACAAGTCAAGACAGACCACAAAACTCTCCCCTGTATTCTGTAACTACAGGCCTTGATTCTTTTATTATGTTTAATGATGAAACACTTGGTGAGAAATTCATTTTAATAGGATTAATGGCCGACAGAGAGAAAGAGGAACACAACGCAGAAATGTTAAAACAATTTTCTGCATTGGAAGACATTAGCGAACTAAACAAAGGTATTGAACTATAGGTCAAGCGTCCTTTACGTTTAAACCTGGACACTAAAGAAAACGACCCGCAAATGAACACAAATTTTGGGGAATCAAAACAAATACAACTAAGTGCCAATGTTCCACAACAATTAGAAAGCACGTTAGTTGAAGAGGATAGTAACCAAGATGAAACTAAGGACAGTCCTCTGTGGAGTATGTATTTTGATGGATCCTGCACTAAGAACAATGCTGGCATAGGTGTCTGGATTACTAACACTGAAAACAACCACACTGAATGTATTTCCTGTACATTAAACTTTCAGTGTTCCAATAACATAGCAGAATATGAATCCCTTCTCCTAGGCTTACGTTTGTTGAAAAATATAGGAGCCAAAAGAATTAAAGTTCACGAGGATTTAGAGTTAGTTATTAGGTAGGTCAATGGGGAGTATAACGCAAATCATCCCAGACTCAAGGCCTACCGAAATGATGTCGTGGACCTCTTGAAAACATTTGAGGAGTCCAAACTATTTTTTGTCCCAAGAAAAGGAAATATTGCGGCCCACAATTTAGACTTTGCAGCTAGAACATGCTTAACACCATATGGAACCAAAGACTGCACAACTCAGATAAAATTTAGACCAGCCGTGCCTGATAATGAGAAGTATTGGCAGGTGTTTGACAGAGAAAAAAAAACAGAAGACTTCATGCAATTCATAAATGAATTTGAGCTACACAATTTGGACTCAGAATATGATACAGACTGTGGTGAAGAAAATTTTCTTGGTGAAGAAGAGCCATCTCCCGAGCCTGCCAACATTAATCTACTGTCTAGAAAACCTAAGAACAAAATAGAATTGAATACAGAGGAGTTAGAAACTCTGCACTCTAAAGATGAAATTTTTCCTAAGGGTCTGGCCCCTTTAGAAGAGTTGTTCGATTTTAACGACGTGGAAAATAAACCAAAACTGGAACTTGTAGAGACTGAAGTAGAAGAGTGTAATATTTCCAGTGAACTTAAACCTATGATGATTAAACTATCTAAGACTTTACCAGCTCACATTAAACTCAAATACATTGAGCTATTTAAAGAGTTTTCAGATGTTTTTGCATGGAGTTACGAAGATCTTAAGTCCTATGACACTGAAATAATACAGCAAAAAATTCCCCTCAAAGAAAACCAAAAACCATTCAAACAGAAACTACAAAGAATAAACCTTATCCATTTGCCATTGGTTCAGAAGGAGATCATGAAAATGTATGATGCTGGTATTATTGTCCCTGTTAGATATTCTGAATGGGTATCTAATCTGGTGTCTGTTAGGAAGAAAACTGGAGAAATCAGGCTTTGTATAGACTTTAGAGACTTAAACAAAGCTTCATTAAAAGACAACTACCCTTTACCCAAGATGGATCATATTTTACAGAGGGTGGTAGGGTCTAGAAGAATTTCTTTGCTTGATGGCTATTCAGGGTACAATCAGATTTTAGTTCACCCTGCTGATCAATTAAAGACAACCTTTACTACACCATCGGGCACTTTCATGTATGTGAAAATTCCTTTTGGTCTAATGAATGCTGGAACAACTTTTCAAAGAGCCATGGACATAGCACTCTCGGAGGAACTGAGCTTCTTCATCATTATCTATCTTGATGATGTTACTATGTTTTCAAAAATAGATGAAGAGCACTTAGAACATTTAAGAAAGGTGTTCGAGAAGTGCAGAAAGTTTGGGATATCTTTAAACCCTAAGAAGACATTATTTGGTCTCCAAGAAGGTAAACTTCTTGGGCACATTATTTTGGAAGAGGGTATAAAGATAGATCCCAAGAGGATTGAGGCCATATTACAAATATCTCATCCTCGAAACATCAAAGAATTGTAGTCTTTCATCAGAAAGATTAACTTTTTGAGAAGGTTCATCCCCAACTTGGCTGAGCTCCTAAAAAATATCACAAACATGTTAAAGAAGGAGCAAGGGGTAAAATGGACCTTGGAACCAAAGAAGTCCTTTGAACTGGTGAAACAAGCATTAACCAAAACACCGGTTCTTATAAGTCCTGATTTTTCAAAAGATTTTTATATTTTTTCGTTTGCATCAGAACATACCATAGCTGCTATCCTTTTGCAGAAAAATCCATAAGGACAAGAGCAGCCTATTGCATTCTTTAGTAAGGCATTGAGGGATGCCCCTTTGAAGTATAACATTATGGAGAAGCAAGATTTTGCTTTGGTTAAAGCTTTGAAAGACTTTAAGGTGTACATCCTTCACTCACACATCATTGCCTTCGTCCCAAATTCAGTGGTTAAAGACATTCTAACACAGGACCCAGATGGTAAGAGAGGTAAGTGGATTGCTATTATTCTTGAATATGACTTAGAGATAAAACCCACTAAACTCATCAAAGGCCAAGGTCTAGCCAGATTAATGGCTAAATCAAATTTTTAAGTTCTTGATATTAATATGATTAATGCTTTGGATGACCAAGAATAATTCTCAACCCCTATAGTTAAGGATCATTTTATGAATTCTCCTTGGTATGCTGATATTGTTTATGTTTTTCTTAAATTGAATACACCTCCTGGTTTGACAAAAACAAAGACAAGGTTCCTGAAGTTAAAAGATGTAAACTATTGCATTATTGATAAATGTCTTTATTGGAAAAATGCAAGAGGTATATTGCTTAAATGTTTGCCTGAGTTTGATGCAGAGAAGGTTAAATATCAGTTTCATGAAGGAGAGTGTGGAGGTCGTTTGTACTAGAAGAAAAAAACCAACAAATTTTTGAGGGTTGGTTTCTATTGGCCTACTCTTTTCCATGATATGCACAAAATGATCATAGCCTATCATAAATGTCAACTTTTTGAAGGCAAAAGAAAACTGTTACCTCTACCTCTGCATCCAATCACTGTTGAGGCCCCATTTCAACAGTGGGGACTTGACTTCATACGATAAATCCATCCCCCATCTTCTGCTCAGCATAGATGGATTCTCACTACCACAGACTGTTTCAATAAGTGGATAGAAGACATACCTTGTAGGCAGGCCAATAATTCAGTTATTATAAAATTCATGGAGATTAACATTCTCTCCAGATTTGGCTGTCCTACTAATATTATCACGGATAATGCAGCAGCATTTGGATCAAAGAAGATGGTTGACTTCTATCACAGATATCAGATAACATTAGGGAATTCCATGGCCTATTACCCCCAGGGTAATGGCCTTGCAGAATCCTAAAATAAAATTTTAGTGAACATAATTAAGAAACTGTTGGAGGACAACAAGAAGTCTTGGCACAAAAAGCTGGTTCATGCACTTTGGGCTGACAGATTGACTTTGAAGAAATCTATTGGTATGTCACCTTTTCAGCTTGTGTATGGTACTGATGCAATTTTTCCAAACAACCTTGGTGTACCAGTAATAAAGTTGATTCAAGAGTTACAAACTGAAGAAAATGACATGATCAGAAGGATAAACTAGACCATTCATCTTCAGCAAACCAGAGAGGAAGTTTATAACAAAGCATTGCAGAAATAGGACAACATTAAAAAGCTTTTTTACAGAAGAACAAAGGCCAGCAATTTCAAGATTAGGGAAAAAATTTTAAAATGGGATTCAAGAAGGGAAGAAAAGGGCAAGCATGGAAAATTTGACAACTTATGGCTTGGCCCTTACTCTATTCATTCAGCTGCTGGTAACAATGCATTTTTCTTGAAGGAGTTGAATGGAGTAGAATTGTTTGGGGGTCCTGTCAATGGCAGGATGCTCAAACATTACTTCTCTTGATCCATGCTATTTTTTGAAGCCTTTTTATCTTTTTTCCATTATAAATATTTCATCGACCATTGCATTCAAATTTAGAAAAATAAAAAATCCAAAAACAATAGAAAAAGAAAAGAGGGCAGATTGTGAAAACAAGAAAGGTACAGCCACATACCAAAAAAGAGAAACAAATTTGAAAGTGTGCAATCTCGAATGCCACTCCTGAAGAACACACTTCTAGTTAGTCAAACAATTTAATCTTGACTAATTAGCTTTGAATTTTCTGCTGATAGGATAGTGAATTTGATTTTCCAAACTGTTTAATCTTGGCTTATCAGTAGATAATTTAGGATAGAAATTAAAGGTTCAAACATGCTCAAAATCTGAACCTAAGTTTCAAAGAGAAAATGACTCAAATATGTTTCAAATATTGAGTCAAAATATGTAAATCTGGTTCTAATTAGCTCAAAATATGAACCAAAGAAAAAGAAAGTACAGCTCAAACAAAGTCAAAACAGAGCTGTAAAAAAAAAAAAGTTGAAGGAATGCTTTAAATTTTCAGATCCTAAGCCTTCCATTTTGATTTAATTTTTCTGCAAAATAAATGTCTATGTGCAGCTTGTCTTTTATGCCATGGACCAGCATCAAGTTAGACTGTTTAATCCTGACTTGAATGTTTTTTTTTAATTTTATGTTTTAGAATTTAGAGAATAAAATATGTTGGATAGTTTAATTCTAACAGATGGTAGATTAGGTAGAGGATTTTTGGACTCAACTGTTTAATCTGAGTCCATGGAGAAATAGGGAGTAGAAATAGATTAGATTTCTTATTTTTGAAGGAATAAAGTGTTGTAAAGAGTTTTCCAATCCAAGTGCACTCTAATGAAGAAAAAATGTTAGATCAGTAGGATTGGGTAGGTAGAAAGCTTGTAGATGAAAATACATTGTTTTCATGGCTGCTAATATGTTTTCAGAGCAAGATCATCCTAGCAAAGGAAGGGTAGCCCAATGGATCAGGCACAGGTCAGCCTCACAGAGAACAATGGATGAGGCAACTGATCAGCCTCCTAGAGAATGCAAGTCTGAAGATCTTGATGCCTTCAAGAAGGCACCATCCCCAAGTGGAGCCACTGTTAGCCACCTATAATATTTGTTATAGAAAAAGGTGGCTAAGACTTTTTGAGCCTTCAAAGAACAAATTTTATTGCTAAAAATTGTTGGCTCTTGAAGACTCTTGAAGGCCTCATGCCTCTATCTCAAAATCTTCATTTATTGTTTCCATTTTATACTCAGAAATTCTGTTGATTTCATGTGAAAGACTGCTGTAAAAACCATCATTTTCCCCCTTCTCCCACTCAAAAATAACCTTCATTTGCTCCCATTTTTCTCCATAAAATCCCTTTTTTTTTCATGATTCCTCTTCTTACCCTCATGAAAATCACTTTTACAAAGTTAAAGACTCACTCTTTAACCTTACCGAAACCTCCAAATTCCATTGAAAACTTTGAAAATTTCATAAAAAACAAAGTTTTATTACTATGGACTTAAGCCCCTTTGGGCTAAGTCCTAACCACTTCCCCCACATGCCCACACCCTATAACCAGGTGCTAAGCCCCTCACAGTGCTTATCACATTGCAAATGTCCAAAGTACACAAGTCTTTGCCATGGTCCGAAAGTTCCGATGCGATTAACCTTTCTGTTATAAGACCCTCGATTATATATATATATTTATATAAACCATAAAGCCCGCCTCGGCACTTAAACCTTGTGATATTTCGTTCCCAATCCATTTTTCTTTTGTAAAGTCTTAAAACCCACTTTCCCAAAGTTTAAACTAAAAAATCAAAGTCACGTGTTGAATATTTAAATGGGTAGATCGAAAGACCGATCGCGCAATCACAATCGGAGAAAAATACAATGGGTTGATTGAAAAGGCCGCATCAAAATTTCCGATGCGATTAGGGCTTATACGTAGAAACTCTCCCCCCACTTTTTCATTTCATATGAATTTCCACCAGGGACCAAGTGTTAAAGATCCCGGGCGCCAATCACATCGTAAATATTCAAATGGGTTGATTGAAAGACCAGGCTCGATGGCCCGATTACGATTGACCCTTTTTTTTTATGTACGCCCCGGGCATACTACATTCCGTAAAGTCCAAAGGCCCCGTGGTCAGGCGTCTATCGACCTTATACATATTTTCCGCCCCTGAAGCATAAAACCTTTTTTTTATTCCAAAGTTTGAGTTTTTATATATTATAATGGTCTTACCACCGGTCTGTTCTAAAACAAATCCCCACCATTAATCGAAAGTCAATAAAGTGGCTAGCGCTCCATTGCATCGGAGTTTTTCAATTCACAACTTTCACATCATGTCCACTTGTTGCTCCCGCAGATTGGCCATACCCCGATTCATTCTCCACCATTTATCTAACCTTTAGATCGACGGCTTGCGCTTCATTGAATCGCATGTTTCAATCGCTCCATTCGCTCGCCACCCCCGATTGCGATCGCCCGATTGCGATTCTCTGATTGAATCCGGACTGTCCACACGTCCAGATCAGACAGTCCAAAATCACTCCGCCTTATTCTTCTCCCGCTCTCCTTTTTTCCTTTCTATGCAGATCTCCACCATTGGATGCTTTCATCCAACGGCTACGCTCCTCCCCGAAGCCTCCAAAGCAGTTTAAACTAATTACGCAGGATTTCTTTATGTTTTGTTTGTTTCACAGGTTTTTCCCATACTGAAAAGGAAAAGAAGACCAAAGGTCATGATCTTCTGGCCTATGGTTATCAAAGGGAAAGGGATTAAAAGGGATCCACTCCACATTTTATCAATGCTTTATGGGCGCCGATACCATAAAGAGCCCTGCACAGCCTTGCACATCGACAAGACACTGTGTTTAAAACACGATTTAAAAGAGTATAAGTTTGAAGAACAGAGCGCAACAGAGAAGAATATTAAAGATAGATTTGGGGAATTATGGCTAAGAATAATTATCAAAAGCCTAATTCCCTGGATTAAAACAGATTCAAAAGAAATCATAAGTGTTTAACTGACAGAAAGGCTTCCACCACCTCAATTGAGGCGAATTTATTCCTCAGCTACCGTAATTTCCACCTGTGCCTCAAAGCATTCAAAACAAAGGCCGAATTTATTGAACTAGATCAGATATTTGTCTCAAACACAACCAAAGAGTTTCTTCTGCAAGGAAACTAATGTATAAAATATCTGCAGAGTTACTCCAAACAGAACACAGAGCCTCAAAGTCAAATAAATCTCCCGCCGAGCTTTAATCTTAATTGTAAAATCGTTAATACAGCAACACACCTATAAATTTCTCCATCGAGCCCCTCAAAGGCCGAGGAGTCATCAAATTGTATTAATTGTCCTGAGAGATCTTTTGTTGGATCTCAACTCCTCATACTTCTATAAATGCCTCTGCAGAAGATGAACAATTGTTGGTTGCAGAACTTTGAAATATATTTGAGCTTAAAATTTTGATTGTAAATAGTGTTCACTGGCCCTTGGAGCTCTGCTTGTGATAGATTAGTTAGGCTGAATAGTGAAGATGATTGCTGAACTGAAACATTGGACTTGAAGACTGTAACTGGTTTGACATCAATAACAAGCTGTTTCTTGGGATCGTGGTCTATATCGCTTGTGAAGTGCCCCTTCTTTGTTATTGTTTTCCTTTATGTATGTCATATTTTTCACTATTCTCTGATAAAGAACAACATTTATAGAGTTAGGACCTACTGTACATCAGTAACCTTCTATGACTGAAAATTTTTATCTAAATGTTTTCCTCCAAATTGTTTATTTAAGAATGATTCAATATAGTTTAAGAAATTAGGAATGCTCGATTTCCCTCGTCCTACTATTTGCTTTAAACATTGTTCTTGAAAGTTATTTTCCTTATTTTCTTATTAAATTTAGACTAGAAAGTGATGGTTTGCCTTGTTTCTAGCTTCTATTCTCCAAAGGCAGATTTTGAAAGTTTCCCTTGGTGCTGGCTAAAAGGAGACTAGGTTTAAAAGTACTTTATCTGATCTTAAGTTACACTTTGTTTCTCTTATGTGTTTTCATACTTTCTGAAGGTAATTATGTGGATTACTGGATTGTTTGTCAATTAAACTACTTTAATACAAACTTTCCTAAGAGGTCAATGGTTAGCCTTGCACTTGGTTGGTTTTAAACAATTACTTAAGAGGCTTTTCTTGTTTGGACTGACTATAAATCCTTTGTGAAATTATTATCAGTTTACACCCCTCCAACACTTTATTGTTTCCATTCTATCATTTGAATCTCAATGATCTCGTGATATAGATGACTTGCCGCTTGGATCACTCTTGACTTTGTTGCTCAATTAAAGCCCTGTTGTGACTCCATAGCCCAATGGACTAAAACACAACATTATATCTATATTTTTAGCCATAGCTGTTCTATCCACTTGCAACTTCTCACTTTTGAAACTTTTTGCACCTAGAACTTTCTCCTCAAAATAATAATCATGCTCAATCATCCAAAAACAAAAAAAACCGTTGGCCTTCATAACTAGCCTAATATCATTACCCCAAAATTCAAAGACAAATCCATATTTACAGTTATTTGAGAGATCCCTCTCTGGATTCAGGAGGGCTAGATCCTAGAATCCCAAAGTTGGTTGAAACAATGTTGTTTCTGTGATCGGACTTTTCCAATCTTCCTGATTACAGATTCCTAACACTAAATCTAATCTAATAACATGCAATTGTATTCTAATAAATAGAAATATCTAATTCTAAACTAACTTAGGATGTAATCTTTCCATTATACGATCTAAAATGATTTCAAATAACAATTGGTAATAAATATCATTCAACTATTATAAGAAAAGAATTCAATAAATATAAACCACTTCGTATAAAAAGTTAGATGAAACAGTTGTGAAAAACATATCGCATAATAAGCTATTCATATATTAAGCATAAATAAATAGATATCACCATACAAAAGTTCCAAATGATAACTCAAGCATTCAAGCATCAATATATAAAAAACTGAACATAAATATTACTTTAACACAAAAGCAAAAATAGTTAAGAGATAATATACCATTTATAACTAGTTCTACTCATGAACTTCAAGCAATAATGACTTATCTCTTCTTAATCCAACATCCACTAAGGGTACAAAAGTGCAACATCAGTAGTAGATATTAAATGCAGATATCAATAAATCTTGTTCCATTCATTCATCAAAACCTCTTCGGAGGGTGCAAAAGTGCATGTTCTAAGGACAAGTTTTTGACAAATTTCAGGACCCTTCTCTAAATGCATGAGAAGGGTTTAAATACTACTAACTAAATCTAAAAATAATTTATTACAAAAATGTAGGATACGGTTTAAATGACCGTCCTTATTTTAGGCAAAAATAAAGTAAAATTAATACTAAATCTAAAAATAAAACTAACAACTAACTATTTGTGAATCTGTTCTTTGAAATTTCAAGCGTTCAGCATCTGTTCGAGAAGAGTAGGCTAGCCGACTTCAGTCTTTAACTGTCTTGTGAAAACAAAATCGACAAGATCTGGCACCATCTTCTTGGCAGAATTGATGATACATTTGAGAGTCATGCACTGGCTGTGTGGTTTTACCAAACACGCCCAGTAAGAATCCCAATTTAACTTAGTTAATATTTTAATCGATTCTGCCTTTTCTTGAGCCTTCTGTCTCCAGTCTGTTTGCAGTTGTTGTGCCTTTGGTAGATACCCTAGAGTAGTTTCTGAGATCATATTTTCCTAGTGAAAATTTTCATTTATGAAATCAATAATATTGCTTGCTGTTGTGGCTGCTTCTTCTTCCGCTTGCTCTGCTTTCTTGATTTGTGAATCCAAATTATTAAAGAGAATTTATTTATGATTTTCATTGATTATTGGTGCGTCTGCTCTTTTCCCCTCCTCTGTTTCTTGCCAAGCCAAATATTCGGTAACTCTTTTATCAATTAAATCATAATCATGTCATAAGTATACGACTTGTTTAGTGATTTTATCACTTGCTTCACAATAAGAGTTCCATTGTGATATTCTTTGGCATAATATTTCTTGTTACTGCAGTAGTTGATCATTTAAGGAAGTAGACTCTGTGATGAATTTTGTAAGCTTGGGATCATCCTTGTGCATGTCTTGCATAACCTGTAGCTGTTTTTATTTTTCAGCCAAACTATTTTGGTATCCTATCTACATTTGCTGGAAGTCCTGCTGTAATTTTTCAAGTTGTTTCTGTACTTCATTGTTGTCATTGGCTTGTTGCAGTTGTTGTTGCAAAACCTGCACTTGTTATTCTTTCTCATTCAATAATTTTTGTACCTCAGATGCTTTATCAATGGCTGGAGAGGCAGATGCTCCTATGATCTGAGATAATTTAGTGAGATTTTCAGTTGGATCGGTAGTAGGATCTTGCCATAGGACATCTAATTGTTTTGCATCATGAGATCAGAGAACATTTTCCAATTTCCTTTTCTTCCTTTGTCTTCTTACCACTGCCTTGTGTTGTGGACTATAAAATACATCAAGAGGAGGAATCTCCTCTATTTTGAGCATAAGTTCAGAGGATGGGGTAGTGGGAATATGTTCCATTTTTGAGACATTGCTAGTTATTCCTATGATTATATTTATTGTTGTCTGTACATTACTCACAAGTGTCTATGTGTTCTGTCCTTCAATATTGATTAAATCATTGAATGTCTCCCATTCTTTATCTAACTCAGTCTTGACTGATGGTTGCTGTACAATGAGAGGGGGAAGATTTAGCTGTGGAGATGTTGAAACCTGTTGCTGTAATAGTTCCTTTGACTGGGCAGTATCCTTTACTGGCCTTTCACTTTTATCATGGTCATTTTCAGACCTCTTAGAGTGTTCTGACGTTTCTTTCCCAGACTTAGATTTAGATCTGTCTGTGCCTGAACTTCCACTGAAACTAATACTGGGAGTTGGTTCCCTTAAGGTTTCCAAGCGTAATTTATCCAAAGGGATACTATCTAACCTCCTTTCCATGTATATCTTGAACTCTTGAAATTCTGCTGGAGGAAACCGCATTTGAGTTGAATGTAGAATCTCTTTAAGTGTGCCATTTTCTTGGAACTTGTCATCAAAAAGATCATCTTCCTTAGAAAACACTCTTATTTTGACTACCGTAGTGAAATTTTTAGCAATATCATAGGGGTCGAACGGTATTCTTGGAAATTTGAACAAACGTAAACATGTAATGTTGTTTACTTCTTTGAATGCATGGCCTACATCAAATAATGAAAAGGCCCCACAGGCCACAGAAAATTGTGGCCAAATATCCTTCTTTTTTTCCTTCAAATCTTTAGTCAAACCTCCTTCTCCGCAGGTTTGATAAGCAATTTCTCTTGCCATGAGTTTATCAGGAACATACAAAGGTAGGACATGAGGGGAAGCGAAACTTCCAAAAACCCTAACATATGTAAACGTTTCTTCTCCAAACCATCTCGCAACAGGCAATATGTATACCTCTGCTTCAGGAGAAAACCTTGGAGCATTTTTATCATATAACATTTTGTACAAGGGCAACATGATTCCATGGAAAATCTTGTAAAAATAGGGAGTGAAATTGGAATCCCACAATTCTTTGTGATAAATATGAATGGGTAAGGGGTCTTGAGTCATCCATTTCCAACTCATTAAAGAAAACTTGGAAATATAACAAATTGAATCCATCACATAAGAAGATAAGTAAAAAGGGGGATAAATTCTCTGAGAAACAATTATTTTAGAATGGTAATTCAAAATGGACATGGCAAAGTTGTCAGATAATATCTTAGCCCAATCCACAATAGTAGAATTAACAACAGCATTCAATAATGGTAGCCATTCAGATGAAAACTTATTAATATTTGGCTTTCCAAAAAGCCTATAGAGCATAGTAGCAGCAAAGCAATATGGGGAGGTAAGAGAACTAGTACTATACATACCATGTTTATCCTTTTTTAGTGGTTCATCCCTCCTTGACCAGTCCTTGGTGCATTCTGCTAGGTTTTCATTTTCTTTAGCAAACTTCTCCATGAACTGTTTGTTATAAGTCGCTTTTGCCTCCGATAAATGATACATGAGTCTCAAATCTTGTGGAGTGAATGAACCAATAAGTTCTTGACCCTGAGTCTTAAACTGTCTGTTTGTGATATCAATGCTGTCCAGTACCCATTTAACCATGTCCATGTAGGGAAAAATTTTGGGCCTTGCCACTATCCGATGCAATAATGAGCAAGCTAGCTATGTAATGGACGCATCAGAAGACCCATGTGAGCCTACAGTAGCTGTAACCTCCATTACTCTAGGGCTCTCTTCCTCAAGTAGATTGTACATGCCCTCCCAAGTAGTAATACCAGCATCTTTGTTACAAGCAGTGTCTATATACAAAGGCATAATTTCCTTGTCTTCAAAACTCAGAGCCTTGTCTTTCTTTCCCATAATACCCTGAATACTGCTTTGTATAGTTCTCTGTTCTTCGTTCCTGTAGTTTATAAATGAAGTAAGAATAATGATAGGAAAAAGGTGACGGGAAAGCTTTAAATGTTGAAGACGTATAAAATATACCACCTTACATCAAATAGTTCTTTGATCAGAATGAAACCATATTTCATTAATGATTGACAACCAATTCATTAATTAACATTAAAGTGCATAACCAGGTCTCGGTTTATGGAAAAAAACTTTTTCGTATAATGAGCCGTAAAGATCTGCGATAAGGCGATCTGGGATTTTCTTCGCAATATCAAAAATCGCAGTATCGCAGATCGCAATCTCGTGGAATTTGCAATATCACAATACTGCAATATCGCAAAATTGTTGATTTTCTTAATCGCAATATTGTTGGATCGCAATATCGTAAAATTGCTAAAGCATAAAAAATGACAAATCTTCTTTAATGTGTTTTTCTGCGAAACACGATTTTCGATATATGCCATCACATATCGGCGGTTTTGAGATTTCTCAGCATAACATATGACATTTGAGGCATGTGATGCGATAAATGTTATTTTAGTGCGTAGTTTCACATCGCGATCTCGCAATCTTAGAATTCCGCTTGTAAGGAGGTATTCATTATCTTTTTGTGATGTGATATTTCTTTAAAGAATAATTTATTCTATCCTATCATAAAACTTAAGTTTTTTAGATTTTTCAAGGGATATTCTCCTAAGTTTATGATACTAAGTTTTATTGAAAAAGGAAATACAAGTACTAATCAATTTTTAAAATTTTTTAGAATAAGGGCCCCCACTTATTTAATATTAGTGATAATATTAAATAAGAAGGGGGGTTGTTGCTGGCCACAACAATTGGAAATTCACTGGGAAGAACCAGCTATCTCTGTTTTTCTTTTAAATTTTCTAAACTTTTAAAACAGAATTTTTTTAGAAAATCAAACTTTATTATAGAAAGACAAAGTACATTATGCTTTTATCTATCAATGATATTTCGTTTCTTCTATATTCAACTTTGACTGTTTACTTCCTCAAGCTAGTCCTTGTATCTACATCAGTCACTACTTGGTTTATAAAGATAAAAATGAAGGCTTCTCTGTAAATCAGTTTCAAATATGCTTATTTGTCGTAGGTAGAGCCTCTGCTACCAGGAGGCATTTATAGCCTCGACAGGGTTACCTGTTACCTAGCAATGATCTTGTATCCTACTTAGAGAAATATACAATTTTCAAAGAGAAATCCATATCCACACTTGTTGGTTTCATTTTATTTTTATCCTTAAAGAACAATGTCTTGGTTTGGTAGCCAATTTATGATAGTTCCATTCACTTGATTTATAACTTTGCTGAACAAACTGGCTCGTGATGAGACCCCTTGTCTTTTGATTGCAACAATCTTGAGTCATTGCCCTATTGTGGTAAGCAGTATTGGCAAAGTCAGCAAGCTATAATATCTATGATCATGATAAGTTGGCTCATGATGAGACCTCTTACTCTTTAAGTTAAAGTGTATCATTGGATTATTCCCTGAACGTTGTAATTTTCTAGGTAGGGAGGAAGTCATTGTTTCCTTAAGATAGCTCTAGACAACAATGGTAGAGTTTTTGGAAAGAAATTTTCTACAGAGAATCTTCATTTTTTTATTGATACCTTTCATTAGACTGATATAAAACAATTTCCCACTAAAAGGTCGCTTTTTATCAAAAATTATAAGCTTGAAACTAGAATCATTTCTAGATTTAAAGCCTTTAACTGTATCTTTCAATAATAATGATCAATTTTCTAGAAGAATTCTATTTATATAAGTGAAAAAACAAAATCTTAAAAGAGAATTTGTATCTTTTTTCATGAATTCCAAATGTAACCATTTACAACTGGTTTTATTATAAAAAATAAATAAAACTACTATACAAAATAGAAGAATGATCTCCTATGGAAAATATTTTTTGAGGATCTGTCCGTTAACAGGTAAACACTCTCTCTTTCCTGTTAAATCCTGTAACATAAAAGTAGATGGACCTATGATTTTTGCGATTTAGAAAGGACCAAGCCACATTCGTTGAAATTTCCTATGTTTCCATTTTTCCTCATGAGGCTTGTCCCATTTTAAAACTAGATCTCTGACCTGAAAGTCCTTTCTGGATATCATGTTTGAATCAAAATAAGCTTTTACTAATGCTTGGTGATGAGCATGAGTTATTTTGGCCTGTTCTCGTTGTTCTTCTAGCTTAATTATTTCCAACTGTCTTAGTTGTAAGGAAGAAGTTGGTGCTTCATCAATATATTGAACTAAGGCCAAAGAAGGAAGAACCACTTCTTTCCCATAAACTAAATTAAAGGGAGAAGTGCCAATGGAGGCTTTCTGCATTATTCGATCTGCCCATAAAGCATAGATTAAAGACTTATGCCAATTTTTATGATTTTGATCAATGGTTCGCTTAATGATTCTGATTAAGTTTTTATTTGTAGATTCAGCTAACCCATTTCCCTGTGGATAATAATTGGCAGAGTATTTATATTTGAAACCCCTTTTGAGTGAAAATTCAGTCATAGCATTACCAGAAAAATACGATGCATTATCAAACATTAAAGCACAAGGTAAACCAAACTTGGTGATTATGAACTGATCTATGAACTCGATGATATGCGCGGCATTAGTCGTCTTGAGAGGAACTACTTCTACCCATTTAGTAAAATAATTAGTTGTTGTAAGGATATACCTATGTTGTTTAGAAGAGTGAGTAACGATCTCACCTATTATGTCCAATCCCCATTGATCAAAAGGCTACTCAATGTTGAATAGTTGCAGCGACAATGATGGTTTCTTTTGTCTCCTGGCAGCAATTTGAAAAATTTGACATTTCCTTACGTAGCTATGTGAGTCTTTGAATAGTGTGGGCCAGTAATAGCCTGCGTGGATGATTTTATGTGCAATAGCATCTCTAGCATAATGTTCGCCTGCTGGCCCATCGTGGAGTTCCTGCAAGACTTTTTCAGCATCAGATTTCTTAAGACATCTAAGGAGAACAGAATCATAATTCATTCTAAAAAGAACATAATTCACGAGTTGATATTGTTTAGCCTTCAACCTTAGAGCTCTTTTCTTGGTGTAATCGAGATTTGGAGGAGAATATCCATTCTTTAGATAAAATATGATATCAACGTATAATGATTCAACATTGTTTAGGCTTACCTCATACATTTGTATCTCTGTAGATGGTATTTCAGAAATATGCGATGCTCCAGCTAGTATTTTTCAAAAGCCTTGACTTCTTACAATACTTGCTGGTTTGATTTCTACGTCATATTATTGTAAGGCAGTAACCCAATTGGCTCTTTTCTCACCCACATATTTCTGTACTAAGAGATTTCTTACCGCTGGAAATGGTACTATGATTTTTTTATGGGTTTTAAGTAGAAAGGGTCTGAAATATTTAATTTCTTTAAAAACAACATAAGCTTGTTTCTCTACATCTGAATAATTCAATTAAGCCCCCTGTAAATTTGAATTGAAGAAAGCAATTGGGGCTTATGCCTTGTCTTGATTTGTTTGAGTGAGTTTCACAACATATGATTTATCAGAGGAAAATGTATATAAAATAAAAGGTTCAGAAAAATTTGGAGTTGCTAAAGATGGAGCATTAACAATTTCTTGTTTGATCAGATTGAATGCCTCATATTCGTCTTGGCCCCATTTGAAGTTTGAGTTCTTTTTAATCATTTCTTGTGAAGGAGAAACAATTCTTGAAAAATCTAGCACAAATATCTTTACAAAATTAATCTGACCAAGAAAATATTGCATAGCTTTCTTGTTGTGAGGTAGGGGTATTTCGGAAATCTCCTTGATTCTGTCAGGATCAATATGAATTCCAGATTTTGACACTATGAATCCAAGAAGTTTTCCTTCAATTAATGCAAAAAAAGATTTTTTCGAGTTAAGTGAAATTCCATACCTTTGACAACATTGAAAGATCTATTTTAAATCTATAAGATGATTTCCTCATTTCTTGGAATATACAGTTATATCATCCAAGTAAATTACCACTGATTTGTTAACTAGTCCCTTGAATGCGATGTCCATGGCTCTTTGAAATGTGGCACCAGCGTTGATCAGACCAAAAGGCATCTTTTGATATGCATAAGTGCCCCATTTGGTTCTGAATGTGGTTTTCAATTGATCATCAGGATGAACCAAAACTTGATTGTAACCAGAGAAACCATCTAAGAAAGACATTAATTCTGATCCTGCAACTGCCTGCAATATTTTCTCCATAGGAGGCAAAGGAAAATTATCTTTTTAGTAGGCTTTGTTAAGATTTCGAAAGTCAATGTAAATTCTAATGTCTCTGTTCTTCTTTATAACGGGAACCATATTGGAAACCCATTTAGAATTTCGAACGGGAAAAATAATCTTGTCTTTCAATAACTTATTCAGTTCAGATTTGATCTGATTTTCTAGATTGGGATGGATCTTTCTCGGCTTTTGTTGGACAGGTTTTTCATCGTTTATCATTGGGATAGTATGTTGGATGATAGAAGTGTCATAAGTTTTGAGTTCATCATAGTTCCAAGCAAAGACACTTTTGTATTGTTTCAAAAGACGAACATACGCTAATTTTTCTTCAGGAGCTAGGCCAAGACCTAGGTTGATATTCTTTGGTTTGGTATCAGTTCCTAGATTTACTAATTCATAGTTCAAAGTTGAACTTTGCAGTTTTGAATTAGTAGATATTTTGAATCAATCTTTCAAATCATAAAGGTCTTCTAACTTGACTACTGACTTTGGCATAGCATTATTACTGCTATCATGTTGCAATTGTTTGTCATGTTGGTCCTCATCAATTATCTGATTGGTGTAAGATCCTTCAAATGTGAGGAAGCTTACAATATTAGGATCATCGTTGAAAATCCTTCAATTGGTAATGTTATCAGGAATCGAGGGTCTAAAGATTAATTCAATTGAAAATCGATCGGGGCTATAGTCTTCTGATGGAATGAGTTTGGAAGCTACGTTAGCTAGGAGGTCTGCACTAGCATTCTGGAGTCTGGGGATTGATGAAATATTAAATGCTATAAAGTGTTCAATCATATCTTGAACTAAAGATTGATAATGCTTTAAATGACCTGATAAACAATGTATAGTATTGCGTACCTGTCTGATTACAATTTCAGAATCTCTGAAAACTTGTAGATATTTGATGTCTAAGCCGGTTGCTTTGTATAATCCTTGGACTAAAGCTTCGTATTCTGCGGTATTATTGGTGCAATCGAACTCGAGTCTGCAAGTTAGCATAATTTTGTTTCCCTCTGGACTAATCAACACGCATCCTGCTCCTGCTCCTTCATTAGACTTAGAACCATCAAAAAATAACTTCCAAAATAAAGATTTATTTACAGGAGTATCTATAAAATTAATACATTTAGAACTATCTGTTTGAGAAAAAATTTCTATTTGAGATAAAACAGAATGTTCTAAGTAAGGTGAAGTATGAGCATTAAAATTTCCTAAGAAAGAATCAACTGAGTAGTTTCCAATGATATTATTGTTGTATGCTACCGGTTCATTTTCTCCTTCCAGTTCTGTTACTATGTATTTCTGATGTTTTTCTCGCTCAACCTTTATCTGATTTGGTTTACCATTGTAAGGGACCCACATGTGCGACCAATTAGTTGCAAAGTATCCATGAAGTTTTTTTGACCAATCTCTGCTAATAATTAAGCCACAAAATTCTGGAATATCTACAACTAAAATGTCGATAACTTGACATACCTTTGGATTAGATGATAGCCTTATGGTAACCTGATTTAATTCGCTGATCACTTCAACTTGCGATCGATCTCGTTGAACTATGCGCACAACAGATTTTTGCGGTTGAATGTTCAACTTTGCACATATTGATTTTGGTAAAATATTAGATGAAGCTCCAGAATCCACTAAGCAATTATGCAAATTTTTATTGAAAACTTCATAAGTAAGAAGAAATGGGGGAGTATGAGATCTCGACCTTCCTCCAATTAAAGTGATATTTTCTAGATCAACTTTATTAATCACATTAGTTGGAGGTCTTCCCATTTCATGGGAAGCTTGAGAAATTACAGGAGCGGGAAAAGGTTTTTCTGGTATAGCATGAAATTCTTTCAAAATTACCTTTTGCTGGTGTTTTAACTTTCTCAATTCATAAAAAGTGATGTTAGCCCTAGTCTTCTTCATGTCTTCTATGATATTATACTCCATTTCATCCGAAACGATCAGTGTTTTTGATGGAGTTGATGAATCTGTTTGGACTGGGCTAGTTTGAGTTGCTTTGGATGTCATTTTCTTGGCTGCAACTTTATCCTTAGTCATTGAGCTTGCGCTCTTTGGCTTAGGAGTAGGTTGAGGAGGATCAAGTTGATTTCTACTTCGAGTGCTAACTGGGGATGCTTCTTGATCTTCTTCATCTGTGAGGATGAAATCCCACATACCTTGTACCTCTACAACTTCTTCTTCATCGGTAGTTTCTTCAGTAGCAATCTCCTCTTCTTCTTCTTCTGATTCAGCACTTGTGATAGCATTTGGCGGCTTTGAATCGGTTGAAGGGTTTCTTCTATAAGGCTTGTACGGATTTTTAGAAGATGTTTCTGCCACTTGTTTCTTAATGTCAACCATTTCATTGGACATGGTTTTCAGAACTTTCTGCAATACTTCTAAATTGAATGGATCTTTCGATTGTTTTTTCTTGGGGTCTTCCTTAAAAGTAACCTTCTTAGATTTTTATTCCTCTATCGTGTTTTTCTTTTCTAGGGATATGATACGTTTCTCTACCGATATTGCTTCCTTCATATTGTCAGCTAAAGTTGTTTTGTTAGCCCTATCAACGAAGATTGCTATGTTTTATGGTAAAGTAGAGATGTACCATTCACTTCGCACTCGCTAGGCTTGGAAGAGGTAGGAATTTTTTTTAACAGTTTATTGAAATGTGAATTAAAATCTTTGATAGGTTCTTTTGACTCGGCCCTAAGGTTAGACAAGTCATTAATCAGTGTCGCTATAGACCTGTCATCACCGAACTTAGTCAAAAATTGTTCTTGGAAGATATCCCAACTAGTGATAGATCCAGACGGTAATGAGAAATACCATGATCCGACTGCTCCTTGTAGAGTATAGGGAAAAATTCCGACAACAACGTCTTCATTGGTAACTCCATTGAGATTTATGGACAACATAAAGTTATTTATATGTTCTTCCGCTAGCATGCCTGCTTCAGGATTAAACTAAGGCAGCCATTTTTCAGGATGGGTCGGTATTTGAATCAAGGGCGCAGGCATTAAGACTGCCCCTGGATTATTCCATGGAGATTGGGCCATCGCTGAACTACCAACAGAGGAAAGCGCAGAAGATGATCCCTGCGGTTGGGAAGATGAGGATATTATGATTCCATATGTTTGAGAAGGAGATGTGGAAGTTCCAGTGGACTGATAGACAATATTCTGAAGTGGAGGGGTGGATGGTTGACTTCGCAGTGAAGAGGTTGAGATGGATGATGATGATGAAAGAGTCTCGCTATCAGACCCTTTAGGTGATTTCCTTGCTCTCTTCCTTGTAGGTAGAGGTAACTCAGTTGGCTGAATGCCAAGCTTTTCACTCTGTAATCTGGTAAGAGGATGAGCATGATTATATTGCGAAGTCACACTGCCTTGAGATTTATCAGATCTTTGAGGTGATATTGAAAATCGCTGAAGTTTATGAATAAAAAATTCAACTTTAGGAGGTTCAATAGCAGATTCTTCTGAAAATTCAGGGTTTGTGGCAATGGCCGTTGTTCTTTCGACTTCTGGCTCTAGATTTAAAGATTCTATGTGAGAAGGAGAAGTCGGGGGAGATGGTGAGGGCGATTTACTCTCAGAATGGTATTTAGATTTTGACTTACTTGCCATTCATATTTCGGGGCCCTCCTTCTAGCGCCAAATATGTTGAAGCCCCGAAAATCGGGTCTACAACAAGGGGGATACCCACCCGGTCCGGACCTTGGTTAGCAGCTCCTTTTCCGTTTGGTATAGTGGATCCGATTGGGGATATGGGACCAGTTTCCCAATATGTGTGTGTGTGTTGAGAATTGATATTTCCTTTCTAAAAGTTCCTAAGTGAAATGCTTTTATTCTAATTCTAATCTATAACATGCAATTGTATTCTAATAAATAGAAATATCTGATTCTAAACTAACCCGGGATGTAATCTTTCCGTTATGCGATCTAAAATGATTTCAAATAACAATTGGTAATAAAGATCATTCAACTGTTATAAGAAAAGAATTTAATAAAGATAAACCACTTCGTATAAAAAGTTAGACGAAACAGTTGTGAAAAACATATCACATAATAAGCTACTCATATATTAAGCATAAATAAATAGCTATCACTGTACAAAAGTGACAAATGATAACTCAAGCATTCAAGCATTAATATATAAACAACTGAACATAAATATCACTTTAACACAAAAGCAGAAATAGTTAAGAGATAAAAGTACCATTTATAACTAGTTCTACTCATGAGCTTCAAGAAATAATGACTTATCTCTTCTTAATCCAACATCCACTAAGAGTACAAAAGTGCAACATCAGTAGTAGATATTAAACGCAGATATCAATAAATCTTGTTCCATTCATTCATCAAAACCTCCTCGGAGGGTGCAAAAGTGCATGTTCTAAGGACAAGTTTTTAACAAATTTCAGGACCCTTCTCTAAATGCATGAAAAGGGTTTAAATACTACTAACTAAATCTAAAAATAATTTATTACAAAATTGTAGGATACGGTTTAAATGACCGTCCTTATTTTAGGCAAAAATAAAGAAAAATTAATACTAAATCTAAAAATAAAACTAACAACTAACTATTTTTGAATCTGTTCTTTGAAATTGCAAGCGTTTAGCATCAGTTCGAGAAGAGTAGGCTGGTCAACTTTAGACTTTAACTGTCCTGTGAAAACGAAATCGACAAGAGATGGCACCATCTTCTCGGCAGAATTGATGATACATTTGAGAGTCATGCACTGGCTGTGTGGTTTTACCAAACATGCCTAATAAGAATCCCAATTTAACTTAGTTAATATTTTAATCGATTTTGCCTTTTCTTGAGCCTTCTATCTCCAGTCTATCTGCAGTTGTTGTGCCTTTGGTAGATACCTTGGTGTAGTTTCTGAGATCAGATTTTACTTGTGCAAATTTTCATTTATGCAATCAATAATATTTCTTGCTGCTGTGGCTGCTTCTTCTGCCGCTTGCTCTGCTTTTCTGATTTGTGCATCCCAATTATTAAAGACCATTTCTTTATGATTGTCGTTGATTATTGATGCGCCTGATCTTTTCCCCTCCTCTATTTATTTCCAAGCCAAATATTCAGTAACTCTTTTATCAATTAAATCATAATCATGTTGTAATTATATGACTTGATTAGTGATTTTATCACTTGCTTCACAATAAGAGTTCCACTGTGGTATTATTTGGCATAATATTTCCTGTTGCTACAATAGTTGATCATTTAAGGAAATAGACTCTGCGATGAATTCTGTAAGCTTGGGATCATCCTTGTGCATGTCTTGCATAACCTGTAGCTATTTTTCTTTTTCATCCAAACTATTCTGGTATCCTATCTGCATTTTCTGGAAGTCCTGTTGTAATTTTTCAAGTTGTTTCCGTGCTTCATTGTTGGTGTTGGATTGTTGCAGTTGTTGTTCCAAAACTTGTACTTGTTCTTCTTTCTCATTCAATAATTTATGTACCTCAGATGCTTTATCAATGGCTACAGAGGCATATGCTCCTGTTATTTGAGATAATTTAGTGAGATTTTCAGTTGGATCGGTAGTAAGATCTTGCCATAGGATGTCTAATTGTTCTGCATCATGAGAGAGCACATTTTCCAATTTCCTTTTCTTCCTTTTTCTTCTTACCACTGCCTTGTTTTTTGGACTATAAAATACATCAAGAGGAGGAATTTTCTCTATTTTGAGCATAAGTTCAGAGGATGGGGTAATGGGAATATGTTCCATTTCTGAGATATTGCTATTTATTCCTATGATTATATATTTTGTTGCATGTACATTACTCACAGGTGTCTGTGTGTTCTATCCTTTAATATTGATTAAATCATTGAATGTCTCCCATTATTTATCTAACTCAATCCTGACTGATGGTTGCGTACAATGAGAGGGGGAAGATTTAGCTGTGGAGAGGTTGAAACCTGTTGCTGTAAGAGTTCCTTTGACTGGACAATATCCTTTACTGACCTTTCACTTTTATCATGGTCATTTTCAGACCTCTTAGAGTGTTCTGACATTTCTTTCCTGGAGTTAGATTTAGATCTGTCTGTGCCTAAACTTCCACTGAGACTAATACTGGGAGTTGGTTCCCTTAAGGGTTCCAAGCATAATTTATCCAAAGGGATACTATCTAACCTCCTTTCCATGTATATCTTGAAATCTTGAAATTCTGCTGGAGGAAACTGGATTTGAGCCGAATGTAGAATCTCTTTAAGTGTGCCTTTTTCTTGGAACATGTCATCAAAAATATCATCTTCCTTAGAAAACACTCTTATTTTGATTGCAGTAGTGAGATTTTTAGCAATATCATAGGGGTCGAACGGTCTTCTTGGAAATTTGAACAAATGTAAACATGTAATGTTGTTTACTTCTTTGAATGCATGGCCTACATCAAATAATAAAGATGTCCCACAGGCCACAAGAAATTATGGCCAAATAGCCTTCTTTTTGTCCTTCAAATCTTTTGTCAAACCTCCTTCTCAGCAGGTTTGATAAGCAATTTCTCTTGCCATGAGTTTATTAGGAACATACAAAGGTAGGACATGAGGGGAAGTGAAACTTCCAAATACCCTAACATATGTAAAAATTTCTTCTCCAAACCATCTCGCAACAGGCAGTATGTCTACCTCTGCTTCAGGAGAAAACCTTGGAGCATCTTTATCATATAACATTTTGTACAGGGGCAACATGATTCCATGGAAAATATTGTAAAAATAGGGAATGAACTTGGAATCCCACAATTTTTTGTGATAAATATGAATGGGTAAGGGGTCTTGAGTCATCCATTTCCAACCCATTAAAGGAAACTTGGAAATATAACAAATTGAATCCATCACATAAGTAGATAAGTAAAAAGGGGGATAAATTATTTGAGAAACTGTTCTTTTAGACTAGTAATTCAAAATGGTCGTGGCTAAGTTGTCAAATAATATCTTAGCCCAATCCAGAATAGTAGCATTAACAACAGCATTCAATAATGGTAGCCATTCAGATGAAAAGTTATTAATATCTGGCTTTCTAAAAAGCCTACAGAGCATAGCAACAACAAAGCAATATGGGGAGATAAGAGAACCAGTACTGTACATACCATGTTTATCCTTTTTTAGTGGTTCGTCCCTCCTTGAACAATCCTTGGTGCAGTATAATAGGTTTTCATTTTCTTTAGCAAACTTCTCCATGAACTGTTTGTTATAAGTCACCCGTGCCTCTGGTAAATGATACATGAGTCTCAAATCTTGTGGAGTGAATGAACCAATAAGTTCTTGACCTTGACTCTTAAACTCTTTGTTTGTGATATCAGTGCTATCCAGTACCCATTTAACCATGTCTATGTAGGGAAGAATTTTTGGCCTTGCCGCTATCCGGTGCAAGAATGAGCAAGCTAGCTCTGTAATGGACGCATCAAAAGACCCATGTGAGCCTGCAATAGCTATAACCTCCATTACTCTGGGGTTCTCTTCCTCAAGTAGATTTTACATACCCTCCCAAGTAGTAATACCAACATCTTTGTTATAGGCAGTGTCTGTATACAAAGGCATCATTTCCTTGTCTTTAGAACTTAGAGCCTTGTCTTTCTTTCCCATAATACCATGAATACTGCTTTGTATAGTTCTCTGTTCTTCGTTCCTGTAGTTTATGAATGAAGTAAGAATAATGATAGGAAAAAGGTGACGAGAAAGCTTTAAATGCTAAAGATGTATAAAATGTACCACCTTACGTGAAATAGCTCTTCGATCAGAACGAAACCATATTTCATTAATGATTGACAACCAATTCATTGATTAACATTAAAGCGCATAACTAGGTCTCAGTTTATGGAAAAAAACTTTTTCGTATAATGAACCGTAAAGATCTGCGATAAGGCGATCTACGATTTTCTTCCCAATATTGCAAATTGCAGTATCACAGATCGCAATCTTATGGAATTTACAATATCACAATACCACAATATCGAAAAATTATTGAATCACTGAATCGCAATATCGTTGGATCGCAATATCGCAAAATTGCTAGAGCATAACATATGACAAATCTCCGTTAATGTGTTTTTCTGCGAAAGGAGATTTGCGATATATGCCTTCGCATATCGGCAGTTTTGAGATTTCTCAGCGTAACATATGACATTTGAGGCATGCGATGCGATAAATGTTCTTTTAGTGTGTAGTTTCGCATCGCGATCTCGCAATATTAGAATTCTGCTTGTAAGAAGGTATTCATTACCTTTTTGCGATGTGATATTTCTTTAAAGAATGATTTTATTCTATCCTATCATAAAACTTAAGATTTTTAGATTTTTCAAGGGATATTCTCCTAAGTTTATGATAGTAAGTTTTACTGAAAAATGAAATACAAGCACTAATAAATTTTTTAAAAGTTTTTGAATAAGGACCCCCACTTATTTAATATTAGTGATAATATTAAATAAGAAGGGGGGTTGTTGCTGGCCAAAATAGTTCCTTATGTTTATGTTATTTTTATATTTGTTGGGAGCATGATTGGGGGAATGGCACATTGGTTGGATGTGTCCCTTGGGGGAGAGATCTCCCACATTGTTTGCATTGCATGTTCAAATGGGAGCATGAGAGAGTATGTGGCCACTACAGTAAAACACTTGTTTCCATTTGAGGTGAGCAATATGACTGACTGGATGCCATATGATGGTGACTTCCAACTCATCACATATGAGATGATTTGAGCCAACATGTTTCATAACGTTGGAGAAGATATCCTTGGAGGTATAATATTCATCTTGCCACTTGAGGGAAATATTATTGCAGCCCAAGATCAAAATATACTCTACACTTATCCTAAGTGGAGAAGAGGACAACATGGGGTAGGCTATTTTTTCTACCAAGATCAGCTTTTCATCCCACCTACATTGCAAAAGCCAAAGGTGGAAGAGGTTTTTTAGGAGTTTCCATGTTGGTTGGTAACTCATTTTGTATGGATGATTGCTTGGGGGATGGAGGATCCACATGGGGAAGATGTTCCTCAACACATTTTAGACTCCATGCCTTGGGAGGAGACTTTCCATTTCTATCCTTGCAGTTGCTTGAGGACAAGCAACATTTGGGAGGGGAGGACTGTAATATTCCCATTTTAGCACACAGCTAAATGGAATATTAATTTTTTTTTTATCACCTAGAAGATAAATAAATGGGTAGAGAAGCCCATACATATTAAAAACATGAATAAAATCCCTCAAATGTGAAAGGGGATAGTCATAAGAGCTAGATTTCACACCCTTATGTGTGAAAGAGGACATTTACACGGAGATAAGGTCAAGTTTGACCAAGTCAACAATGTTGGGATAGGAGATGGAGAACACTTTGATCGACAACGTAGTTGAATGGGAAGAGGGTTATTTGGTGGAGGAAACCCTAATGAGTGGGACCCATGGAGAGAGGGCTTTCACTTGTTTAAAAGGAGGGCAAGGTAGCCATTTTTATTGATGATTCAGATTATTGATTTCTTTGTCTGTTTAGACTTTGTGCATTCTCCTATTGTTTAGCAGAGTTGCAGTGTTTCTTAGCACAAGGATTTCCTATTTAGGAATCCTTCTCCTTTCTTGGGAGGCCTCTTGAAGGAGTTTTACTAATTTTCCTCACATCTAGACTTGAGGCCAAGCATCCTCCTTCAGCTACAATGTTATTTCTGTAGCAGAATAATGTTGTGTTGCAGGGTGTTGCCATGAGGGTTCACAACACCACTTACATCACTTATTCTTCAGAGGAGGAGGCTCTCTTTCCTTTGAGATATCAATTTGGAAGCCCTTGGAGAATATTCCAGATATTGGCACTTGGCCAACACTTTTTCTTGCACCTACAGTGTAGTATCCCTCAGTGACTACGTTATTTTTAGGAGGTATTTGTAGTGAAGGGTTGCAGTGATTATTGGAGGGTGAAATCTACAGTGTTAGGATCAGCATTTCACTTCGAAGATCCATTGGAGGAGGTCTTTTCATCAGATGCAGCATCTTCAACCTTCTTCATCCATTTCCAATTCTTGAGTTGCAGTTGCTACCCTGCAACTCCGACATTTTGCAGTTTTCTATATTTCAGCCAATCCTTCCAGGATTGTCTTGAGGTAGTGATTGGGAGCATAGATCTTCCCTCCAAATATTTTATGAGTCATATATATGCAGATATATGATATTTTACACTTACTGTAGTAGTGCTCCATCTATGATTGCGTAGTTCTTGTTCATAGACACTTTTCCATGTAGCAGTATTCTACTTTTAACATGTGTATTGCTGGGAGGATTGTTTGCCTTGATCCTTTTAGTTGTATTGCTATTATTTGCTTTTCATTCATAATAAAATGGCTCTATGGTTTCTGTTAGTGACCTATAAATATAGGATTCATAATTTTGACTTGACTGATGGTAATCTTGTAAATATGTACATACTTTTCCTTCTGCAAGTTGTATTCCCATATTTTGTAAAAAAAAAAAGTCAAAAAGAGGGGAAAAAGTCCTAAAAGAACAATCAAAGGACTTAGAAAAAATAATAGACCCCAAAAGAAAAAAATGAATAAAACATGAAAGTGTGCAAGCCTAAATGCCACTACTTTTACCTTTTGTAGTTGATTATGGCAGAGTGTCAATAAATTCCATAATCCATGATGAGTTAAATAGTTTAATCTTGACTTGTGGTGTTTCAATTTTACTTGTTGTAGATAGAAAATAAAGAATTTTCATACAATTTAATTATGACAATTCAGTAGTTAGGTATAGAATAAGTGAATCCAACAATTTAATCTGGATTCCTGGATGAAATAAGTGTAGAATTAGATAGTTTTATTTCTTTCAGAGATAATAAATGTTGTAAAGGTTGCTAGCTCAAATGCACCTAATAAAAATGGAAGAAAAAATGTTAGCAGGTAAAATTGGGTAGGTAGAAGAAGGTGAGAAGCATCATTGTAAATATTATTCACCATGGCTACAAATAAGTAACTTCCCTTCCACATAGCCATTTATCATTCTAAACTATCATCCATAAAGGCTCAAGGCATTTCCTTGACTTCTGTTGGGATCGGACCCAAGGCTCTATGGCTGATTAGTTGAAAATGTTAAATGTCTGTATTAATCCCACAAATCACATCATTTTCCATTCATTAATTCATTTGCCAAGAAAAATCACAAGTAAAAACCTCATTTTTTAATTAATGATGCTCTAATCCCCGTTTGATTAACTGCCTACAACTCATGAAGTATAAAACCATCAAAATGGCATTTTATCCTAAGTAGAAGTGATGAAATTATCATAAATGCAAGTTTTGCTTTGATCTTCACTTTTCTAGGTTATAATTGCATGTCTTTAGTATTCACTTTTCCCTTTTTCATATTAACACCTAAGATATTTTATTAACTCCCTATCAATTATCCTAGTCCTATTAATATAGTTCCCTTTTATTTAATATCCCAAAAACCCATTTAATATATGATTTTGTGTCAAAGATATTAAGCACATGTTGAAAAACATCCCAAAGTTACCCCTTTGACACAAAACTACCCATAAAAATATTTCCCCTCTCCCCTATAGTTTTAGACCTTAGAAAAATCTGAATCTATATAATAAAAATACACAAAAAATCATTAAACATGTTTCATATATGTTTAAAACAAAAACAAAAATTATTGAAGCTTAATTTAAACCAAACTTCGCAAAACCCATCCCCCTATTTAAATACATCCCCTTTCCCGATTACCCTTAACCCCAAGGTTAAAACCTTAACATTTTCCACTTTCCCAATAAATATTCCTTCACCACAGTTTTTACCTTGGTTAAACCATTTTTTAACCCCTCCCCGTCCACTTTATTCAATAAATAAAGCCTTTTTATATATAAACCTTCCCATATCCGCAGTTCCATCAGAATCAATTTCAACCATCCGATCTTCCATGTCTCTTAGATCTAATGGTTTAAAATTTACACGATAATCCTATCCCTAGGCTCCCATCATTCCCTGTCATGTTGAACCCCAACCATTTGATCTTTGAATCCATTTAATCCGACGATAAAAAATAAACCCGATAAATCCTTTCCGTCCATACCATTTCCTATCGGGTTAATTGTAAGCCGTCGATCTCCACTTACCGAATCAATGACGCAGATCATAATACTTGGCCCCACTACACTTAATTCACAACTTTGCATCAAATCTAGACCGTTCACATCGCAGAGTCATATCCGATGATGTAGATACCATATCACATTTCTAAAGTGATTGAATGAAGTTGCCAATTTTTTTTTCGAAATAAGTTGTTTTGTGAAACCACCGCCCGCTACGTATCATAATTATATTGGATCGCATTGCTAAAGCTAAAAACCACTTGCTTGAAAGCAAAAACCATCACTGGTTTTTCTTTCAAACAAAAAACTTCTCCCACCATGTCAACTTGGCCTGCAATTAATACTCCGCATGATCCATAAAACTAAAGTTTTAACGTTATTTTTTATCATTTTTCATAATTGTGCGCCCTATCCCTCTGAGAAAAAATCGCTGACACCATTGATGAGCTAATTTTGAACCAATTTTCCATTCTAAAATCATCTCCACTCTTTAAAGTTACTACCGACGACTGCTAGTGCTTGATATCAAACCAATGCAACCAGTTTGAAGATTGGTACCACCTGCAATCATGTTCGACCGCAACAATACCTGTTCAAAGGTATCTATAAATAATTTTATCCTGAAAATTTCAAATTTCTAAGAACAAAATCAAATTATTTTAAAATTAAAAGAAAAAAAGTACTCATCCGAGAGTACTTAAACCTTGAAGAAATAGGGGAAACCCTGTCAAAATTTTTCCAAAATTTTCTGCTTGCTGATTAAGATTTTTAACCATCCAAAAGATATTCCTACAGTTAAAATACCTTAGAATTATATTAGAAACCTTTAAAAACCCCTTTCTCACCTTCTTCACTGTACAAATATGATTTTTCCTCATAAACCCTCACCCAGATTATGAGTTTTAACCAAATCAGCTTAATTGACTTTCTACTTCCATAAAAAGTTGAACAAACAGTTTAATCTTGTTCAGTTTCTTCAAAAATGCCTAAAAGTGGGTAATCCCTAAAACTGGAGGCCCTAAACCTCAGAAACTTGCCTCCAACAAGCTTCCAAATCCCAAAGCTCCCAGAATAGATAAACCTACTCCTATTTTAACTGTTGATTCTACTGACGTAGTCAGACCTTTACAACCTCCTGTCACTACTAAAGAAAGTAATCCTTTGATTAACTTAGATTACAGAATTGCCAATGCTACTCTTGAATTTGATCTTCTGGAATTTCATAACTAGTGTCAGGAGAAATTTGAAAAGAAAGCAGCTCAAACTGCCACAGAGTGAACATCCTCAGAAAAAAGAAGTTCTTTAGGAAATGATAGAGAAAGAGGAAACTATGCAACTTGTTTTGAAAATGATTGCATAGATAAAATAAATGGAAAATCAAATAGAATCTTTAATGCAAGAAAATGAAAGTTTGAAGAAATCTCAGCAAGTTTCCATTCCCACAGTTATTCCAACTGTAAGTACAGGTATTCCCTCAACATTGGCTGAACATTTGGCACTGAAAGGAGTATTGGCAATTGTAGTGTCAATTATTTCTAAAGATATTTCTAGCACTTCTTCATCAACATCACAGGTAAATCCAACAGGGGAAACAACTGCTATATTAAAGGCTATGGAAGACATGTCCTTGAAAGAAAAAGAGATAATCAGTTTAAAAGGCACCATCAGAAATTTGGAAACATCTAACAGAGATGCATTAATCACTTCCAAAAGACATGAGCAGAGGGCCAAAAGATTGCAAGAACAAGTAAAGATTCTTCAACAAGCAGGTTAATTTCACTGAGCAGGTATCTTACATTAAGAATTATCTTTGGAATAATATCATTTAGGGCATAAATTTGCAATGGCCCTCAATCCAAATAATTTATGAATAAAAATAATTACTCAAAGCAGCCCAAATAGAAATACAAAAGACAAAAGAAGAACTGGCTGATAAACCTACTCAATCCATGAAGCTTATCACATTTATGAATAGCAAACCCAGAGAGGAAATGGAAGAGTTAAAAATTTAGCATAGAACTGAAAGTATACTCCAAATCAAAAAGGTCCCTAATTAGAGAAACATGATGAATAATTTGGAGGACAGGTGCAAGGATATGAACTTGGTAATCACAATATTTGTGGCCAAATACACAGTACTGTCACAAGTAGGCTTACCAGATATTCATGCATTGAATGAAAAGTTGATGCCACAAAACGATTATGATAACAAAATTAGGGCATATTCCAAAGAGCAAGTCAACAAACCTTTACCTCAAGGGTCTCCTACTGGTAAAGTCATTTTGGAATATTTTGAAAATTTGTTCTTTTTGTAAAATGAGATCAAACATATTTTCATGGTTAAGCCCAATTTTTCAAAGTATACAGAGGCAGATGAAAGTTACAGGAAGCTAAAGAGCATGAGAATTCCCAGTGTAGAGAAATGGCAGGAATTCACTGATTTACTATGAAATTTTGTAGTTAAAGTGTATCAAGATGAAAAATCAGTGATTAAAGAGTATCAGTGGTCAAAGTGTATCAATAAAAATAAGAGTTACTGCTAGTTAGTTTTAATTTACAGCAGTAAACAGTGAAGAAACCAAGTAAATGAGTATCAGATCAAAGCATAAAAGAGGAGGAGTATACTACAAGTCATATTCCACAATATATTGTCCCAAAGTGCCATCAATACTTCCAACAAGACAAATAACCTATTTGATTAGATAAACTATTCTATTTTTCTTGTAAAAGAGGATAGCTTGCCCATTTGTTTTGCAGTTGTCCCTCTTCTTATGTAATAATTCCTATTTTTTCTTGAGATATTCTCTCAAAATTTTGAGATATTTTGTAAACAATTTACTTGTGTAAATACTTCATTCTTTGAAGTATTTGGGGTGGAATAAAATTATTAAGAGTACTATAGACTTTTTTGTTGAAACATTGGGATTTTATGTGAGTTAAGTTGAAGTAGTAGGCTGGAAACTGAAGCAAATAGACATCATAACTAATGATCCTCACGCTGATCAGATGATTATTGTATCTTCCAGTTTTAATTGTTTATTTCTTTAAGTTTCATTCATACATCTTGTGTTATTTTCCATTTTAAATGAATAACTAGGAAAGGTATTACAGAATCAGTGTAAAAAGCTCTCTGTTCTTACTAGTTTTCATGTTTATGTTTTCTGCTAATTTCCAGACTTTAGAATTCTTAATTTCTCTTTAGTCTCATTTTACCTCATTTTCCCTCTTCCTTTTCTGTGATCTAAGGATTCTTAACTGCCCTTAGTCCATATCATACCAGTTCATCAAAATATCCTTTTAAAACCCTCTGAAGATCATCTATCTTGCCCTTAGTATATTTGTTATTTTGACCTTAGTTTTCTAGTCTCGTTTGCTATAAATTTGACTCCATTGCCCAATGGTTAGGTAGATATTTCTATGGTTTCCCTTGTAGTCCTTTATTCCTACCAACATTCAAAAAATCAAACCAAAATTTCCCCTCATAACTAGCCTAAAACCCATTACAAAACAAATCTAAATCTTAAAGAGAGATCCCTCTCCAGAAATCAAGAAGGCTAGATCCTGAATTCTAAAAGAGGTTCTTTGTTACCCTTGGTTATCTTTAACTATAAACCAAAATCCCATGACCTAAGAATTAGTAGGGTGATAACATACTGGCGACCATACTGGGGAACTAACCACTCTCCAGTTTTAAGTTTAATCTTGAAGGAAGATTTTTAAACATATCTTTCCTACTTTAAGATTAAGTTTAAAGGTTGTGGGTATTTACACAATAAACATTCTGGCTCCCATGAAAGTCTATTATAATAGATCCAACCCTGAACCTAACCCTGCAGTTATAGTAGATAATCCGGACCAGATAGGAAAAAAGAAAAAACAAATTGATAGTTCAGAAACTGAAGTACCTATGAAAAGAGATGATTCTTTACCCAAATAATTAGTAAGCTTATCAGACATTGATTTAAAGGAAACTATTTTAGATTTGTTTTTACTTCTTTTTTGAATGAAAAACAGAAAGTTATTTTAACACCCATTAAATCAAACAAAACTAAAATTCAAAGTCCAATAAAAAGGTTAAGTGTCACAAAATTTAAATACATTGATGAAGCTATAAAGTTAGCCAATTTTTTGACTCAATTCAAACCTCCAGTTTCTCAATTATACACCACCATCTTCCCAGCAGCAGATTCTACTCTGTATGATGCCACCTCATTTACAGATTCCACTATCAGTTCACCCCTGGAGCCTTTTAGTCCTGAGTTGCCTTTACAGCCTAGGATCATATATTCATCATATCCTGAATCCACATTTAGTTAATCCACAGATCCATTCATCCCTGAGCTACCCTTGAATCCTAAAGTAGTATTTCCATCATTCACTAAATCTATTACAACCACCACCATAAGCCCTAGTCATACTACTTTTTCATCTCCTTTTCCAATCTCTTCAAGTACATCCACTATTGTAATCAGCACTATCCTTAAAACTACTACTGTACCTCCCAGTTTAGTAAGAATCTAAGCCATGGCAGCCAGATATGCTCCCTTGGTCTTACCTCAAAATCTCCATGACATGCCCCAAAATTACCAAAAGGACATCCCATTGTTTGATAATTTCTCACAAATTACTGCACAACAACATATCACTAGAATGAATGATTTTTGGGAAATTTATGAGATAGATGAGTATGATGTCAGAATTAGGTTATTTTCACAAAGCCTAACTTGAGAAGTAAAAACATGGTTTAGAAATTTAGGTGCTGGTACTATAGTAGACTTAGCTACATTCCATAGAGCTTTCCTAAATAAATGGGAAAAGAAGAAAAATCCCATGCAAATATTATCCGAGTTTGATGTTGTTAAAAGAGCTCCTAATGAGTCTGTCCAAGATTTTTGCACTAGATATAACAGTGTTTACAATTCTATTCCTGCAGATCTTAAACCCACTCCATATTCTGTGATACTCAAATTCCCTTATTGTGTTGATGTAGACATGGCCTACCAACTTAGAGAAAGAGATGCAAAGAACCTAGAACAAATGCAATTATATGCTATAGGTGTAGAAATAAATATCCTTGCCAAGAAATCTAGACTTAGAAATGAGAGGAGGGTTACCATTAAAGAATAAACTTCAAACTTAGATGGAAAATTTAATTTTATTAATAAAACATTAGAAAAAGTAGTTAAGAGACTAGACCACATTGAAAGAAAACCACAATGGGAGAATCAATCCCAAATTAGGAATCCCAACTACAGGAAAAACAAAAATCCTGGTAAAGGTAAAGAACCCTCCCCAGATCATAATATAAGACCCCCATTCCAAGAAAAATTTGCAGAGAGTTCACAAAACAATGTTGAGGATGAGGAATACATCAACATAGTTATGGGGATAGATGAAAACACTACAATTTTCCTCACACAGGAGGACCAGGAACTCTTTGAGCTATAACAGTTCAAAGTGGAATCTGGTGAATCCTTCGACTATAAGAAAGGTTATGATTATAAATGAAATTCACAGCCAATATAACCTTAGGAGCAAGAAAACCAATGAGCCTACTATAAAAGGAAATGCGCCAACCAAGAAAAGCCAAAACAAAAATAATATTGAGGCTCCCAAAACAAAATTTTTACAGATTCTTCCGAGAGAAAATAAACAAAATTCAAACCCACCCAATCCTAAAAAAAAGCATAGTCCAAAGATTGTAGATATCACCGATGAGGTGGCTCAATCCTCTAAATATGCCCAAAAGGCTAATACCACAAAAACCACCAATTTAGCAACAGTGAATGATCCAAAAAGGAATCCACCTAACTCAAAATCATCCAATCTCAAATCTTCTGTTGAGAATTAAAAATATGATAAAGCATCTATTAATACTCAAACTATTCCTGAAAAAATAATCAAAGATAACAGAAACCAGGAAACTCAAACAGAAGACAAAAGAAAACCTCAAGCCAAAGGTAAAACTGTTGAAACACAAGAAAAATCATCACAAAACACAGTTCCAAAAGATGAAATAATTCAAGCCATCAAATCTCAGTCAACATTTAACATGCAATCTGAAATATCCAAGTTAAAGATAGTTGTTCCCTTAGTAGAATTGGCTAAAAATGACTTGTATAGATCTATTATTACTGAAACATTGAATGTAAATGAAAATGAGGATACAATTAATATGAGTGAGGATAGACCTAAATTAATCTTTGGTCCAAATGTAGATGGTAAGCATTTAGATGGGTCAGTACCTCCATTTTATTTAAGTCTTATTGTACATGATCAGATATTACACAATGCTATGCTAGATACTAGAGCTTCCCACAACCTAATGTTGGCAATATGATGCAATGTGTTGTCCTTGATGGAAACCCACTTGATGATGATGATGGCAACACCTAAAGAAGATGATGGCAACCTACTTGATGAAGTTGTACTTGATGGAAACTGACTTGATATACTAATTAATGATGTAAATCTACAAGAAGTACAAAAGTTGCAGAAGTAAGAAATATCAGTATGTGCAAAAGTAATGATGAAAAGTGTATGTCACAAGGCATATGCGGGTTTGCTTAATAGAAGTAGCATATGCATGCGGGAAATAGCATGCCAAGTCGCGTATGGTAAAATGCGCTCTAAATATGTAAAACTAGGGGTTACTACCATGGTATTGACCCATTGTATTGAGCGTTGGTACGTCTATGTGATCCCGTCCAGGAATACCATTGGAAGTAATGTGGTTTTGGCTCATGGTATTGAAAAAGGGTAAACCTATATAAGGAGAAGAAAATCATTGTGCAAGGGGTGTGCATAAGTATGGGTTTGAATGGATACTTCACTTTGAATTATGTCTATATGGAAAGGGTAATGGTTTGATGATAGATCTAAATCTGTGATGCACCTATGAAGAAAATGATGAAGAAGGGAATCTAGATCTGAAATGTATTTGTATCTTCTAGATCTGTTTGTGGAAGGCTTAGATCTGAGATGAGGCGAACATCTGTCTGAATTAAAGGGTTAAATCTGAACTGAATATTTGATCTGAAGAAGTATGATGCTCTATAATTTCTGAAGATATATACGCTAGTTTGGAACAGTGAAAGCGCGTATATACGCGGGTTGGATAAACCGAAAGAGCGTATGGGTTGTAAAATCAGTTTTGAAGTATGTGTAGAAGTATACACGAGTTTATATGCATGGAAGCGCGTATATACGCGGGATCAGTGAAAGGAAAGCGCGTATGAAAACTAGGGTTTTGCTGGAGTATGAAGGGTGAAATGTCTGATCTGTTCTACTGTGTTACTGCTATCTGTATTCTACAGTTCTGGGTTGTCTGAATTGATAAGTATCAGTTTTGATGTATGATTGAGCTTAAATGTGTGGAGTGGGTCCAGTCTGAAAATATGATGAAAAGTGGCATGCAAGTTGTGCTCTATTGAAGCTGTTGGATCCAGTGTGAAAATTGATGAAACATGGTCCATAGATGTGCTGAGGGTTGTAGCCTTTAGTCAGGGGGTCGTAGCTCCCTTCCAGGTGAGGCTGGTAAACGAGAGCAAGGGGTCGTAGCTCCCTTCCAGGGGATGCTGGTAAATGAGAACAGGGGGTCGTAGCTCCCTTCTAGGAGAGGCTGGTAAACGAGCGTAGGTGGGTGCCTGTGTACTGGTATGAGTCTGCGCTAGTACATAAGTTGTAAGATGTTTTCTTTATAATAAAATATTGAAGGTTGAGCAACGACAGCGGTGGTTTTCTCTTGACTTGGGTTTCCACCTAAAATCCTGGTGTTCATGTGTGATGCTTATGTGTGATGGTATATTCTGTTATTACTGCACATACTTACTATTAACTAAACATAAGATGAATGAATGCTACAAAGAACTAAGTTAAGAATTATCTGCATAATATATCTCTGTTCATACGCGATTTTTATGAAGTATATCTGCGTATATATGCTAGTTGGGTTCATCAAAGTAGCGTATGTGTTTTAGTCAATGAGAAAGTAAAAGTTTTGAGTAAGCCCTAAATACTGATTCACCCCTCCTCTCAGTATTTTTCCCAACAATTGGTATCGGAGCAGGTCCTTCTGCAGAAGCTTGATCACTTGAAGGAGATCCATCACAATGGGAAAGAAGCAAAAGAAGAAGGCTACTCAAGGAAAGGAGATATCTCAAAAAACATGTGCAGTAGAAAATGAAGAAGATGAAACATGTAGTGATTGTTTTTCTTGTGATATTCTTCTTTGTGTAAGAAATGGTGAAGATAGTGAAAGTAATGCTATGGACCTAGAAGAAGTTATCAAAGATCAACAAAGAATATTTAATGAGAAGGAATCTGCCTACAAAGATTTGATCTCTAGACTGAAAAGGATGTACGATAATGTATCCAATCAAAGTAAAGGACTTGAAGCAGAAATCATACCTCTAAAAGCAGATCTGGAAAAATCAAATAAGAAGAATGAAGAACTCATCTCCCTGAAAGCAGATCTCGAAGCATCAAACAAGAAGAATGAAGCACTTCTACAATCATTTGAAGAAAAAGGACTTGAAGCAGAAATCGTCTCTTTGAAGGCAGATCTCGAAGCATCAAACAAAAAGAATAAAGAACTTCTACAATCATTTGAAGAAAAAGGACTTGAAGCATAATTCATCTCCCTCAAAGAAGATCTAGAAAAAGCTAATAAGAAGAATGGAGAACTTTTACAAACTGTTGAAGAACAAGAGAATGGATTGAAAGAAGAGATTTTAAAATTAAATGATCAAGTAGAAGAAGGAAAAAGGGTTGAAGAAAGCATGAAGAAGCAATGCCAAAAATTGGAGGTTGAGGTAAACATTCTCAAAGGTAAATTAGAAGAAAAGGATAAACTCTTGAGGTTTCAAGATAGTACTAATATTCTGGACAATATTCTTAGTATTTAAAGGTCTCCCTCTATTAAATTTGGTCTTGGTTTTCATGAAACTGTTAAAGGAGAATCTAGCTCACAAGGAAGTGCTAAAGATTCAAAGGGTATCAATGCAAAACTTGAAGTATTGGAAGAAACAAAAAGTCAACTGAAAATCAAGAACTCTCGAAAGAAATCATTCACTCCTTTGATCAATAATCTTGAATGATTTAGATGTCATAATTATGGGCATGTTGCAGCCAATTGCAGAAGCAGAATGTTTCAGTCACATACAAACAGATTCTACACAGAAAGGTACTCTGGTTTCTTCAAGGGATATTGTTTTTCATGTAGCAAGTATGGTCATAAAGTAGCTGATTGCAATAGAAGAAGGAATAGAAGAACACAGTATGATTCTTATGCTTACTTTTCTGGTCACATAAGATGTTATGCTTGTAACAAGTATGGACATGTGGAAAAATAATGCAAGATGAACAGATCTGAGAAATTGGACAATTTCCAGCACACGATAAGAAAGTTCAAGCAAAGCTGGAAAAAGAAGGAGGATCGGTCAGAAACATAGGGAATATGGACCCTACTACAGTCATCCGCTTCTAAAGCTTACTTCTCATAATGACTGCAGGGATGGTGTGAGATACATTATAGGGATTAGTAATGTATCATCATAGGGGGAGTAATGTATGATGATTCACATGGTTGGTTTGGTTATTCTAGTTATGTTTATTTTTGACAGAGCATCTGATGTGAAGAAGACAGGTACAGGTGGTACCTACTCAGGGGGAGATGAAGGAATGTGAAGTTTTCATTGTTTCACTTTCCATACGCGGGTTCAGTGAACTAAAGTTGCGTATACACGCGAGTTACAGTGGATACAGTCGCGTATGCACTTATGAGAAAAGAACTTGTATGACAGCTGAAGATCAGGAGTAAAGGTTCAAGGGGAGCATCAGTCTGACTATTAATGATTGTATTACTGGCACTGCATCAATTTATTTCTCAGTTATAAATGATGATGACATATTACATGGTCTCTTGTGATGAGATTGTGGATGAGCCCTATTTGCTTTTTTCTAAAAAGTACTCTTTTCTTTTGGAAGAGATGGAAGTCTTATGATTCAGAGATAAGGATAAATCATGCAGAGTCTGTTGCTGGTTGAGACCCCTTTTAATTCTTACACATGTTACATCATGATCATGATAAATCTTGAAGATCTTGGTGATATCAAATCACATGAATGATTGCTTGACAAATATTGTTTATTATAGAAGTTGTTCTGGTATGATAATTCCTCTTGGGAAGAATATGTTGATGCTGCAAAGAGTTTGAAGGCTTGGTTACTAATGTGCTTATGCTACAACCATTGGATGAAACTTGAAGACACAACTACATTGTCCTATCTATCTGCTCTCATATATTCCAGGGAAGCATTCAAATATCTCAGAAAGAAGCTGAAAACTGTCTCTGCCTCACAAAGGATTAGATCTGGTTAAAAAACAGAATATGGAATTGGATACGTGGATTTCCTGAAACACAGTCGCATATATACGCGAGTTCATACACAGAAAAATGCGTATGTTTGGTTGCTGACAATTTTTCTAGGTCAGCATTTCTTCAGCAACAAGTTGTGGAGCTATTTGGTATCTCTGATGCTGTATGGTATATATGGTGATGTTTCAGCTCTCATAGTTCTGTTTCACTCTTTGATATTTGATGAAGATGCCTTGATGATCTGCTGTTGAAAGTATTCAAGTTGGACAAACTAAGGAGGAGCCTTGGTCATATGGAAAGGATTCTTGGATGCACATTTTCAGGGGGAGCATTAGTCTTGCTGAGTGTAATGCATTGTTGGCATTATGATGGTTCTGAAATATGATCTCTCTTGAGGTTTTCCTGGTATTGGTCACAAAAATTCATATTTGTAATTTGATGTAAAGGTCATGATGAGACCTATGATGTAAATTGTAATATTTAGTTATGTAAAGGGCTTGTTCAAATGTGTAAACCCACTTGGTTGGGTACATGAATCATATATGTAAATCCACTTGGATGGATCTTTGATGTAAGTTGAGTCCTTGGTGATAGGAAGGTCATAGAGTCATGTACTTCATTGAAAATATGTTTTAACATTCAGCATGAACTCAAGGGGAGAATGGTAACTTCAATGCATATCAAACCTACAACGCTCTTCTTTCTACATGAGGAGAAAAACCTTGTGTTGGTTTTGATCCGCCCTTTGCCCTTGATGTCAAAGGGGGAGAGTGACATGGTGTTTGAATAGGGGAGAATATAATTATGCTTAATGTATCTATCTGTTGTGATCAAACACCATCGTGGTTGCCATCAAGTCCAAAGGGGGAGATTGTTGGCAATATGATGCAATGTGTTGTCCTTGATGGCAACCCACTTGATGATGATGATGGCAACACCTGAAGAAGATGATGGCAACCTACTTGATGAAGTTGTACTTGATGGAAACTGACTTGATATACTAATTAATGATGTAAATCTACAAGAAGTATAGAAGTTGCAGAAGTAAGAAATATCAGTATGTGCAAAAGTAATGATGAAAAGTGTATGTCACAAGGCATACGCAGGTTTGCTTAATAGAAGTAGCGTATGCACGCGGGAAATAACGTGCCAAGTCGCGTATGGTCAAATTCACTCTAAATATGTAAAACCAGGGGTTACTACCATGGTATTGAACCATTATATTGAGTGTTGGTATGTCTATGTGATCCCGTCCAGGAATACCATTGGAAGTAATGTGGTTTTGGCTCATGGTATTGAAAAAGGGTAAACCTATATAAGGAGAAGAAAATCATTGTGAAAGGGGTGTGCATAAGTCTGGGTTTGAATGGATACTTCACTTTGAAGTATGTCTGTATGGAAGGGTAACAGTTTGATGATAGATCTGAATCTGTGATGCACCTATGAAGAAAATGATGAAGAAGGGAATCTAGATCTGAAATGTATTTGTATCTTCTAGATATTTTTGTGGAAGGCTTAGATCTGAGATGAGGAAAACATATGTCTGAAGTAAAGGGTTAAATCTGAACTGAATATCTGATCTGAAGAAGTATGTTGCTCTATAATGTCTGAAGATATATACGCTAGTGTGGAACAGTGAAAGCGCGTATATACGCGGGTTGGATAAATCGAAAGAGTGTATGGGTTGTAAAATCAGTTTTGAAGTATGTGCAGAAGTATACACGAGTTTATATGCATGGAAGTATATATGCGGGATCAGTGAAAGGAAAGCGCGTATGAAAACTAGGGTTTTGCTGAAGTATGAAGGGTGAAATGTCTGATATGTTCTATTGTGTTACTGATATCTATATTCTACAGTTCTAGGTTGTCAGAATTGATAAGTATCAGTTTTTATGTATGATTGAGCTTAAATGTGTGGAGTGGGTCCAGTCTGAAATATGATGAAAAGTGGCCTGCAAGTTGTGCTCTATTGAAGCTGTTGGATCCAGTGTGAAAATTGATGAAACGTGGTCCATATATTTTCTGAGGGTTGTAGCCTTTAGTCAGGGGGTCGCAGCTCCCTTCTAGGTGAGGCTGGTAAACGAGAGTAGGGGGTCGTAGCTCCCTTCCAGTTGAGGTTGGTAAACAAGAGTAGGGGGTCGTAGCTCCCTTCCAGGAGAGGCTGGTAAAAAAGCGCAGGTGGGTGCCTGCGTACTGGTATGAGTCTGCGCCAGTACATAAGTTGTAAGATGTTTTCTTTATAATAAAATATTGAAGGCTGAGCAACGACAGCGGTGGTTTTCTCCCGACTTGGGTTTCCACCTAAAATCCTGGTGTTCATGTGTGATTCTTATGTGTGATGGTCTATTCTATTATTACTACACATACTTACTGTTAACTAAACATCAAATGAATGAATGCTGCAAAGAACTAAGTTAAGAATTATCTGCATAACTAGATCTCTGTTCATACGCGAGTTTTATGAAGTATATCCGCGTATATATGCTAGTTGGGTTCATCAAAGTAGTGTATGTGTTTTAGTGAATGAAAAAGTAAAATTTTTGAGTAAGCCCTAAATATTGATTCACCCCCCCCCCCCCCCCCCTCTCAATATTTTTCCCAACACCTAATGCCTAGAGCAATAATGGAAACCCTAAATCTAGACATAACCCGGCCATATAAATATCTGTTTTCATTTGATTCATCTAAAGTCCAATGCATAGGATTGATTAAAGATCTGTGTGTAAACTTAGTCCAATAACCTGGTAAAATCATGATCATGGATGTTGTGGTAGCTGATATCTTGCAAAAGTATGGCATGCTTCTTTCTCGCTCATTGGGAGCAAAGTTGCAAGGATCGCTACAACTTGACATGAGTTATGCCACTATCTCGGTATTTGGACAGCCCAAAAAGCTTTACAGAGAAACCTTAATGAAGTTTATGATCAGTAATGCTGACAGACCTACCAATTATCCAATCTATTCAACTCCTACTGATCTTGATTCCTTTATTCTCAGTAACTCTGATCATAATAACAACCAAACTGAAATCACTGATAAGAAGCTTAAAATAATGGATGATTACATGGTCATGAGGCTTTATGGCATCTGGATTTTGATGGATCAGTGAATAAATTAGGAGCTGGAGCTAGTGTATGGATTACCAATATTGAAACAAGCCATTCCCAAGGACATGCCTTTAGATTGAATTTCAAATGTACCAATAACATGGATAAATATGGGCTTTAATCTTAGGTCTTCAAATCATTAGAAAATTTGGAGGGAAACGAATATTAGTTATGGGAGATTTAAACCTAGTTATCAAGCAAATAAATGTTGAATACTATGTTCACAATCCTAGACTGGCCAGATACAGGGACACAACACATGATTTGGTTGAAGATTTGTTAGAAAACAAGTTTGCTATCATCCCTAGAAAATATAATATGCAGGCCCATTTTTTAGCAACCTTTACAAGCACTTGCAAATTTCCATTTTCACCATTACAAAAATACACTTTTGAAATGAAACACAGACCTATTGTCCCAGATAATGTAAAATACTCGCAAATTTTCTCAGAAGATGAACAAATCTATCACTTTTTGAACAATGAATGAGAGTTTCAAAATTTCCAAATTGATAATGATTGTAATATAGATTCACCTTGTAATATAGATTCAAATTCTTGTCAAATAGATGACTTAGAAGATTTATATGTACATAATTTTGATAGACCTACTATATTTACATAGAGTGACATAGATGAATTGGAAAAAGTAGATATAGAGGAAATGGTGGAAGTTGAACAAGATTTGATTGATTTAAAACATAACATTTTACCCAGAGGTTTAACTCCCCTAGAAGACTTGTTTGATTCAAATGATGTGCCCAAAAGGCCAAAAATGGAACTAGTCAAGTCTACTATAGAAGAGTATAACTTAGGAACAAATGAAAAACCAAAAATGATCAAACTATCAAAATCCTTGTCATCAGAAGGAAAGGCTAAATACATATAAATTTTGAAATAATATCAGGATGTTTTTGCATGGAGTTACGAAGATTTTAAAACTTACAACAAAGACATAATTCAACATAATATTCCTTTGAAAGAAAATTGAAAACCTCTTCAACAAAAAATAAGAAGGATTAATCCAATCTTGTTACCTTTAATCGAGAAAGAAGTTAAAAGAATGTTTGATGCACAAATAATTACACCAGTCATATATTCTGATTGGGTATCTAATTTAGTGCCCACCAGAAAGAAAATAGGAGAACTTCGACTGTGTATAGAATTTAGAAATCTCAATAAATATTTCTTGAAATACAATTACCCCTTGCCTAAAATGGATCATATTTGTAGAGGGTAGCAGGTTCTTCAATAATTTCTTTACTAGATGGTTTCTCTGGTTATAATCTAATTCTAGTTCATAAAGATGATCAAACTAAAACTTCATTTACTACTCCTTGGGGCACTTTCATGTATGTGAAAATGCCTTTTGGATTGAAAAATGCAGGAGCTACTTTTCAGAGGGCAATGGATATTGCCTTTGCTAAGGAGATCCATGAATTTTTAGTTATTTATCTTGATGATATTACTGTCTTTTCAAAAAAAAATGATGAACACTTAGATCACCTGAGACAAGTCTTTATCAAGTGTAGAAAATATGGTATATCCCTTAATCCTAAAAAGACTCTTTTCAGACTAGAAGAAGGAAAAATTTTAGGTCACATAATCTCCAAAGAAGGAATTAGAATAGACCCTACAAAAATTGAAGCTATTTTGAACATTCAACCACAAAGAAACATAAAGGAACTTATAGCATTTTTGGGTAAAATCAATTTTCTAAGAAGATTTATCTCTAATCTGGATGAAATCATAAAAGATCTCAACAATATGCTTAAAAATGACTCTGCAATAAAATGGACAATAAAATCCAAACAATCTTTCGAATCCATAAAACAGGCCTTGACAAAAGCACCAGTCCTCATCAGCCTAGATTATACAAAAGATTTCATAATATTTTCCTTTGCATCTGAACACACCATAGCTACGGTTCTTCTGTAGAATAACAATCAAGGTTTTGAACAACCAATTTCATTCTTTATTAAAGCCCTCAGAGATGCACCCCTGAAGTGTAATATAATGGAAAAATAGGCTTTAGCCCTGGTTAAAGCCATCAAGGATTTTAGAGTGTATATACTTCATTCACACATCATTGCATATGTCCCCAATGTAGTAATTAAATATATTCTAACACAAGATGGACCTGATAGTAGGAGAGGAAAGTGGATAGCCACTATCCTTCAGTACAATCTAGAAATCAAACCAACTAAGCTCATTAAAGGACAGGGTTTAGCCAGATTGATGGTTGAATCAAATTGCAATGCTTTAGATATTAATTTCATTGGACAAATAGATGACCAGGAGGAGATGGCGACTCCATTGATCAGTGAGGCCTATCTAGACTCACCATGGTACTCTGATATTATCTTTGTACTAACACATTTACAAGCTCCTCCTAGCCTAACTAAAACCAAGGCAAGATTCATCAAACAGAAAGCAATGAGGTTTTGTATCTTAAACAATGCACTTTACTGGAAAGAAAATACTGGGATTTTACTAAATTGTTTATTAAAATATGAGGCTGACAAAATTCTTGAGGAATTTCATGCAGGTGACTTTGGAGGCCACCTATACTGGAAGAGTACAGCTGACAAAATACTGAGAGCTAGTTTTTACTGGCCAAATTTATTCTCTGATGTTAAAAAATTTGTCACCTCTTGCCACAAATGCCAAATTTTTGAAGGGAAAAAGAAACTATTGCCCTTACCTCTTAAGCCTATATCAACTGAGAAACCATTTCAACTATGAGGGTTAGATTTCATTGGTGAAATCCTTCCTCTCTCTTCAGGCCAACATAAATGGATTTTAACTGCTACAGATTACTTTACCAAGTGGATAGAAGCCATTCCTACTAGGCAAGCCACTGATTCAGTTATAATATCATTTATAGAAAGTAATATTTTATCAAAATTTGGATGTCCACATAAGATTATCACTGACAATGCAGCATCATTCAAATCCAAGAAAATGATTTCTTTCTGTCATAAATACCATATTACCTTAGGTCATTCCACGACATATTATTCCCAAGGTAATGGTTTAGCTGAATCTTCAAACAAAAGCTTAATCAATATCATCAAAAATTTACTCCAAGACAAAAAAAAGACATGGAAAAAAAAGCTGGTCTATGCCCTATGGGATGATAGACTTACCACAAAAAATTCTATTGGAACTTCACCTTATCAGATTGTTTATGGAATAGATGCAGTTTTCCCTTCTTCCTTGGGTGTTCCAGTCATGAATATTATTCAGGAATCACAGGTGGAAACAAATGACATTCAACGAAGAATCAATGAAACCATACCTCTCCAACAAACTAGGGGAGAATTTTATGAAAAATCACAAGTTTTACATGACAAAATCAAAAAGATTTTTGATAAAAGGGTTAAAGAAGATGATTTTTTCATAGGAGATCAAGTTTTGAGATGGGACTCATGGAGAGAGGATAAAGGCAAGCATGGAAAGTTTGACTTTGTATGGCAAGGACCCTATGTGATATATGGTTACAGAGGTAATAATTCCTTTTTCATCAGGAATTTGGATGGAACTGAACTTCAAGAAGGACCAGTGAATGGTAGGATGCTGAAAAAATACTATTCTTCATAGTCACTCAACAGTTAAATTGATTTACTTTATCATTGTAAATATTCATTGCTAGTGTGTAGATTGGATTGAAGATTTTATCTACAAAGTTGAAGCTTGGAGAGAAGGCCCTAAGATTTGCAGTATGAAATTTCATAAGTATGAATTGTTGGAGAAAACAGAAGACAATTACAAGATCACAAAAGTTAAAGATGAAGGCTACTAATCTCAGAGTTCTTGACATTCCACCAGGAAATGCCATCCCCAAGTGAAGCCGATTTAGTGACTTATAAATATAGGATTCATAATTTTGACTTGACTGATGGTAATCTTGTAAATATGTACATACTTTTCCTTCTGCAAGTTGTATTCCCATATTTTGTAAAAAATAAAAAAAATCAAAAAATCAAAAAGAGGGTAAAAAGTCCTAAAAGAACAATCAAAGGACTTAGAAAAAATAATAGACCCTAAAAGAAAAAAATGAGTAAAAAATGAAAGTGTGCAAGCCTAAATGCCACTACTTTTACCTTTTGCAGTTGATTATGGCAGAGTGTCAATAAATGCCATAATCCATGATGAGTTAAATATTTTAATCTTGACTTGTCATATTTCAATTTTACTTGTTGTAGATAGAAAATAAAGAATTGTCATACAGTTTAATCATGACAATTTAGTAGCTAGGTAGAGAACAAGTGAATCCAACAGTTTAATCTGGATTCCTGGATTAAACAAGTGTATAATTAGATAGTTTTATTGCTTTCAGAAAGAATAAATGTTGTAAAGGTTGCTAGATCGAATGCACCTAATCAAAATGGAAGAAAAAATGTTAGCAGGTAAAATTGGGTAGGTAGAAGAAGGTGAGAAGCATCATTGTAAATATTATTCACCAGGGCTGCAAATAACTAACTTCCCTTCCCCATAGCCATTTATCATTCTAAACTATCAGTCAGAATGGATCAAGGCATTTTCTTGACTTCTATTGGGACCATACCCAAGGATCTATGGCTGATTAGTTGAAAATGTTAAATGTCTGTATTAATCCCACAAATCACATCATTTTCTATTCATGCATTCATTTGCTAAGAAAAATCATAAGTAAAAACCTCATTTTTTACTTAATGATGCTCTAATCCCCATTTGATTAACTTCCTACATCTCATGAAGTATAAAACCCTCAAAATGGCATTCTATCCTAAGTAAAAGTGATGAAATTATCATAAATGCAAGTTTTTCACTTTTCTTGGTTATAATTGCATGTCTTGAGTATTCAATTTTCCCTTTTTCATATTAACACCTAACATATTTTATTAAATCCCTATCAATTATCCTAGTCCTATTAATATAGTTCCCTTTTATGTAATATCCCAAAAACCCATTTAATATATTCCTTTGTGTCAAAGATTTTAAGCACATGTTGAAAAACATCCCGAAGTTACCCCTTTGACACAAAACTACCCATAAAAATATTTCCCCTCTCCCCTATATTTTTAGACCTTAGACAAATTTGAAACTATATAATAAAAATACACAAAAAAGCATTAAACATGTTTCATATATGTTTAAAACAAAAACAAAAATTCCTGAAGTTTAATTTAAACCAAACATCGCAAAACCCATCCCCCTGTTTAAATACATCCCCTTTCCTGATTACCCTTAACCCCAAGGTTAAAACCTTAACATTTTCCACTTTCTCGATAAATATTCCTTTACCACAGTTTTTACCTTGGTTAAACCCTTTTTTAACCCCTCCCCATCCACTTTATTGAATAAATAAAGTCTTTTTATATATAAACCTTCCCATATCCGCAGTTCCATCAGAATCAATTTCATCCATTCGATCTTCCATGGCTCTTAGATCTAATGGTTTAAAATTTATGTGATAATCCTATCCACAAGCTCCCATAATTCCTTATTGCGTTGAACCCCAATCATTTGATCTTTGAATCCATTTAATCTGATGATCCGAAATAAACTCGATAAATCCTTCCCGTCCATACCATTTGCTATCGGGTTAATTCTAAGCCGTCGATCTCCACTTACCATATCAACGACGCAGATCATACTACCTGGCCCCACTGCACTTACCCCGCAACTTTGCATCAAATCCTGACCGTTCGCATCGCAGAGTCAGATCTGATGATGCAGATCCCATATCACATTTCTAAAGTGATCAAATGAAGTTGCCAAAAATTTTGCAAAATAAGTTGTTTTGTGAAACCACTGCCCACTACGTGTCATAATTATATTGGACCACATTGCTAAAGCTAAAAACCACTTACTGCTCAAAATCAATGCAAAAAACATCACTGGTTTTTATTTCAAATGAAAAACTACTCCCACCATGTCAACTTAGCCTGCAATTAATACTCTTCATGATCCATAAAACTAAAGTTTTAACCTTAGTTTTTATCATTTTTCATAATTGTGCGCCCTATCCCTCTGACAAACAATTGTATACACCATTGATGAGCTAATTTGAACAAATTTTCCATCCTAAAGTCATCTCCACTCTGAAAAGTTACTACGGACGACTCCCAATGCCTGATATCAAACCAATGCAACCAGTTTGAAGACTGGTACCACCTGCAATCCTGTTCGACCGCAACAATACCTGTTCAAAGGTATTTATCAATAATTCGTGCCTACAAATTTCAAATTTCTAAGAACAAAATAAAATTATTTTAAAATTAAAAGCCAAAAAGTACTCATCTGAGAGTACTTAAACCTTGAAGAAACAGGGGAAACCCTGTCAAAAATTTTCCAAAATTTGTCGCTTCCTAATTAAGAGTTTTAACCATCCGAAAGATATTCATGTGGTTAAAATACCTTAGAATTTCTGAAGAAACCTTTGAAAACCCCTTTCTCACCTTCTTCACTGTAAAAATCTACTTTTTCCTCATAAACCCTCGCCCAAATTCTGAGTATTTCCCAAATCAGCTTAATTGACTTTCTAATTCCATAAAAAGCTGAAAAAACAGTTTAATCGTGTTCAATTTCTTCAAAAAATGACTAAAAAGCAGGTAATCCCTAAAACTGGAGGCCCTAAACCTCAGAAGCCTGCCTCCAGCAAGCTTCCAAATCCCAAACCTCCAAGAATAGATAAACCTACTCCTGTTTTAACTGCTGATTCTACTGAAGTAGTCAAACCTTTACAGCCTCCTCTCACTACTAAAGAAAGAAATCCTTTGATTGAATTAGATTACAGAATTGTCAATGCTACTCTTTAATTTGATCTTCTAGAAGTGCATAGCTAGTGTCAAGAAAAATTTGAAAAGAAAGTTGCTCAAACTACTAGAGAGTGAATATCCTCAGACAAAAGGAGTTCTTTAGGAAGAGAAAGAGAAAGAGGAAAATATGCAACTTTTTTTGAAAATGACTACCCAGATAAATAAATGGAAAATCAAATAGAATCTTTAATGCAAGAAAATGAAAGTTTGAAGAAAGCTCAGAAAGTTTCCATTCCCACAGTTATTCCAACTGTAAGTACAACTATTCCCTCAACATTGGCAGAACATTTGGCACCGAAAGGAGTATTGGCAACTACAGTGTGAATTGCTTCTAAACATATCTCTTCCACTTCTTCATCAACATCACAGGTAAATCCAATAGGGGAAAAAACTACTATAGTAAAGGCTATGGAAAACATTTCCTTGAAAGATAAAGAGATAATTAGTTTAAAAGGCACCATCATAAATATGAAAACATCTAATAGAGATGCATTAATCACCTCCAAAGGACATGAGCAGAGGGCCAACAGATTGCAAGAACAGGTAAAGATTATTCAACAACAGGTTAATCTCACTGAGCAAGTATCTTACATTAAGAATTATCTTTCGAATAATATCATTTAGGGCATACATTTGCAATGGCCCTCAATCCAAATAATTTATGAACAAAAATAATTACTCAAAATAGCCCAAATAGAAATACAAAAGACAAAAGAAGAACTGGCTAATAAACCTGCTCAAGCCATGAAGCTTATCACATTTTTGAATAGCAAACATAGAGAGGAACTTGAAGAGTTAAAAATTTAGGATAGAATTGAAAGCATACTCCAAATCAAAAAGGTCCTGAATAAGAGAAACATGATGAATAATTTGGAGGACAGGTGCAAGGATATGAACTTGGAAATCACAAGATTTGGTGCCAAATACACAGTACTGTCACAAGCAGGCTTACAAAATATTCATGCATTGAATGAAAATTTGATGCCACAAAAGGATTATGATAACAAAATCAGGGTATATTCCAAAGAGCAGGTCAATAAACCTTTACCTCAAGGGTCTCCTACTGGTAAAGTCATTTTGGAATATTTTGAAAATTTGTTCCTTTTGAAAAATTAGATCAAACATATTTTCATGGTTAAGCCCAATTTTTCAAAGTATATAGAGGCAGATGAAAGTTATAGGAAGCTAAAGAGCATGAGAATTCCCAGTGCAGAGCAATGGTAGGAATTCACTGATTTACTATGAAAGTTTGTAGTCAAAGTGTATCAAGATGAAAAATAAGTGATTAAATAGTATCAATGGTCAAAGTGTATAAGTAGAAACAAGAGTTACTGCTGGTTAGTTTTAATTTACAGTAGTAAACAGTGAAGAAACAGAGTAAATGAGTATCAAAGCAAAGCGTAAAAGAGGAGGAGCATACTACAAGTCATCTTCCACAATATATTCTCCGAAAGTGCCAACAATAATTCCAAGAAGACAAATAATCTTTTTGATTAGATAAAATGTTCTATTTTTCTTGTAAAAGAGGACAACTTGCCCATATGTTTTGTAACTGTCTCTCTTCTTATGTAATAATTCCTATTTTTTCTTGATATATTCTCTCAAACTTTTGAGATATTTTGTAAACAATTTACTAGTATAAATACTTCATTCTTCGAAGTATTTGGGGTGGAATAAAATTATCAAGACTACTATAGAATTTTTTTGTTAAAACATTGGGATTTTATGTGAGTTAAGTTGAAGCAACATGCTGGAAACTGAAACAAATATACATCATAACTAATCATCCTTGTGTTTATCATATGAGTATTGTATCTTCCGGTTTTCATTGCTTATTTATTTAAGTTTCATTCAGACATCTTGTGTTATTTTCCATCTTAAATGAATAACTAGGAAAGGTATTACAGAATCAGTGTAAAAAGATCTATGTTCTTAGTACTTTTCATGTTTATGTTTTTTGCTGATTTCCAGACTTTAGAATTCTTAATTGCTCTTTAGTCTCGTTCAACCTCATTTTCCCTCTTCCTTTTCTGTGATCTAAGGATTCTTAACTGCACTTAGTCTAGATCATACCACTTCATCAAAATAGCCTTTTAAAACCCTCTGAATATCATCTATCTTGCCCTTAGTATATTTGTTGTTTTGACCTTATTTTTCTAGGCTTGTTTGCTATAAATTTGAATCCATTTCCCAATGGTTAGGTAGATGTTTCTATGGTTTCTCTTGTAGTGATTTATTCCTACCAACATTCAAAAAATCAAACCAAATTTTCCACTCATAACTAGCCTAAAAACCATTACAAAACAAATCTAAATCTTAAGGAGAGATCCCTCTCCAGAACTCAGGAAGGCTAGATCATGAATTCTAAAAGAGGTTCTTGGTTACCCCTGGTTTTCTTTAACTATAAACCAAAATCCCATGGCCTAAGAATTACTAGGGTGATAACAGTTTCCATACATTTTGGTATGATTTTTATTCATTTCTATTTCCAGTTTATGTTTATGTATTTCTGGATCTCCACATTTGGAATATCTTAAGATATTCCCGATAGTGTAGAATTTCCCTATTTTGGGATACTACCAAGTTTAATGTTAAGGTTAAGATTAAGGTTAAGGTTAAGATTAAGGTTAAGGTTAACCTTAGTGTTACCTTAACCCTAACCTTAACCTTAACCTTAACATTAGCCTTAACCTTTAACCTTAACTTTACCCTTAACCTTAACCTTAACCTTAAATTAACCTTATCCTTAACCTTAACCTTAACCTTAACACTAACCTAACCTTAACCTTAACCTTAACCTAAACCTTAACCTTAACTAAACCCATAACCTTAAGTTTAACCTTAATCTTAACCCTAAGCTAAACTTAACCTTAACCTTAACTAAACCCTTAACCTTAAACTTAAACTTAAACTTAACCCTAACCTAACCTTAACCTTGACCTTAACCTTAACCTTAACTAAACCATTGACCTTAACCTTAACTAAACCCTTTACCTTAACCTGACCTTAACCTTAACCTTAACCTTGACCTTAATTTAACCTAACCCTACCCTTAACCTTAAACATACCTTAACCTTAACTTTACCCTTAACCTTAACCTAACCTTAACCCTGACATTAACCTTACCTTAACCTTAACCTTACCTTAACTTGACCTTAACCTTAATATTAACCTTTCCCCAACCTTAACCTTACCTTAACCTTACCTAGCGTTAACATTAAACTTGACCTTAACCTTAACCTTAACCTTAACCTTAACACTAACTAACATAACCTAAACTTAACATTAACCTTAGCCTTACCTTAACCTGACCTTGAACTTAATGTTACCCTTACCTTAACTTGACCTTAACCTTAACCTTAAACTGTTAAGTCCCTATATTAATAGTGTAGTCCCTTATTATTTTAGTGTAGCCTCCCTTATTTTTATTGTTGTACCCCTGTAACCCCCATATTTTTATTATTGTGCCCTTACATTATTATTTTCAGGTCGGCTATGGTTACATTGTGGCCCCACTAGGATTACATTGTGGCCCCATGGACTCCTATATATAGAAAGGAGGTTTTTTCATTTGGATCATCCAAGAATTTTTCATTCATGTAATGTATTGGAGGTTTCCCCCTCAAATTGGCTTATTTATAAGGCATTGATATCTCTTTTCTTCTATTTTTGGAGCTGGTTTCACAACATTTGGTATCGGAGCTTTGGATTCTAGGGTTTCGCTGCTCCAAACAGGTCATCGTGGAATTTTCTCTATAACTTGTTTTCTACGAAGGTTCAAAAGTTGAAATGTGTAGAGTGTGAATTCGAAGTACTGAAGAACATCATCACAAAATTTTAGAGCTTGGTTCGCCATATTTTCGGAGATATAATCTGTGGAAGTTAGGGCTTTTTGCAGGCTCCTAAATTTAACCTAAACAGGTCATCGCAGAATTTTCGCTATAAATATTTTTATACAAGGTTTCAAAAGCTAAAATTTGCACAGAGAGAAGATAAAATCCTAACGAAATGCCTATAAACATTTCAAATCTTGGTTCGCAATATTTTTGAGCTGTGGAAGTTAGGATATTTGCAGGCTCCCGAATTTCATCTCAAAGAGGTGACCATGGGAAAAATGTCATAACTCTCTCTCTGAGAATCGGATTGAGATTCTGTAAAATGTGGCCACAAGCACACAGAATATAGTTTATTCTCTATCAATTTTAGAGCATAAGGAGGAAACAGGGACACATGAAAAGTAGTAAAAGTTTTCTCTACTGAACTAGTCCATAATTAGGTAATCATAGGATATTGGGCATAACTTTGTCTTCAAGAATTCAAATGAGTTTAGACCTATGGCATTCGAAAGAAGATGCATAGGGCTACTTCAGGGCCAAATTTCAATTATTGAGGATCCAAAATCACATAAATAATTTAGTTTCAATATCTAGCTTCTCAAAAGCAATAAAAAGGTGTGTATTTGGTCTTTAAAATTGCATAACGTTTGTTTGAAAAAGAAGTTTGAAGTGATTCCAAGGGAATATTTTAGAATTTTTATCAGTATTGGGTTCTATAATTCCTCCAAAAAATAATTACATACCCATTAAGCCCTCAAAAAGCTATACTATGATGCATGAAGAGGAAGGATTGTAGTATGAGATATCAAAATTACAGTACCAAGTGCAATAAATTTCAATCTTACGAAGAGAAATTGAAGATGACATAGATGGTTTAAAAGAAAAAATGGAGGCTAAGTTGGATGTTTTGAAGGATCAAATAATAGCTACTATGGATGAAAAATTAGTGGAAGATCACATCGATATTCAACAACAAGTTCTCCAACTCTCAAAGGATAACCTAACTTTGGTGCAGAATCTAATGAAGCAATAGTAATATCAACATAAGATTGAAAAAAATTTTGAAGAAGCCACAAAAATAAGAACTTGACAAGTACAATCAAGTTCAGTGTATCTCAACAAGTGGAATAACTTTCATGTAGAAGATTCCACATGGGAGGATGAGAATTTTAAATAGAAGCATCAAGAAATAATCAAGCGTTGAGGACAACACTTGTTTGAAGGAGAGGGGCATGTTAAGTCCCTATATTAATAGTGTAGTCTCTTATTATGTTAGTGTAGCCCCCTTTTTTTATTTTTTTATCCCTGTAACCCCCATATTTTTATATTGTTCCCTTACATTATTATTGTTAGGTCGGCTAGGGTTACATTGTGGCCCCACTAGGATTACATTGTGACCCCATGGACTCTTATATATAGAAAGGAGGTTTCGTCATTTGGATCATCCAATAATTTCTCATTGATGTAATGTATTGGAGGTTGCCCCCTTGAAGTGGCTTATTTCTAAGGCGTTGATATCTCTTTTCTTCTATTTTTGGAGTTGGTTTCACAACATAAAATTAACGTTTCATTAACCTAACCTTAATCTTAACCTTATCCTTGAACTTCACCTTAACTAAACCCTTAACCTTAAATTTTACCTTATCCTTAACCTAACCTTAACTTTAACCTTAACCTTAATGTAACACTAAGGTTAAGCTTAACATTAACCTTGAACTTAACCTTAACCTTACCCTAACCTTAACCTTAACCTTAACATTAAACTTAACTCTAACCTTAGCCTTAACCTTAACCTTGACCTTAAACTTAAGGTAACACTAAGGTTAACATTAACGTTAACCTTAACCTTAACCTTAACTATAACCTAACTAAACCCTTAAGCTTAAGCTTAAGCTTAACCTTACCCCCTTATTATTAACCTTAACCCTAACCCTTACCTTAACCTTAACCTTAACCTTAACCTTAACTTTAACCTTAACCTTGACCTTAACCTTGCCCTTAACTTTAACCTTACCCTAACCTTAACCTTAACCTTAACATTAACATTGTCACTAACCTAACCTTAACTAAACCCTTAACCTTAACCTTAACCTTACCCCTAACCTTAACCTGACATTAACCTTAACCTTAACCTAGCCTTAATATTAACCTTATCCTTAACCTTAACCTCGACCTTAACCTACAATTAACCTAACCTAAACCTTAACATTAACCTTAACCCTAAGCTAACCTAACCTTAATGTTAACCTTACCCTAACCTTAACCTTATCCTTACCCTAACCTTAATCTTGATATTAACCTTACCCTTAAGTTAAACCTAACCTTAACCTTAACCTAACCTTAACCTTAACCCTAACCTAACCTTAACCTTGACCTTGACCTTAACCTTAACATTAATCTTAACCCTCACCTTCACCTTAACCGAAACCTTAACATTAAACTTAACATTAACCATAACCTTATCCTTAGCATTAACCTTACCCTTAAGCTTAACATTAACCTTAAACTTTAGCCTTCACCTTAACCTAACCTTAACCTTAAACTTAACCTTAACCTTGACCTTGACCTTGACCTTAACCTTAAACTTAACCCTAACCCTAACCTAACCTTAACCTTGACCTTAACATTAACCTTAACTTAACCTCAGTGTTATCTTTAACCTTAACATTAACCTTAACCTAACCTTAACCTTAAACTTAACCCTAACCTAACCTTAACCTTTACCTTAACCTTAACCTTAACATTAACCTTTAATTAACCTTAACATTAACCTTAACCTTGTTAGTCATCAATAATTTTTGCTATCTGAAGATGACTAAATATTAGTTATAGATTTCTAAAAATAAGATTCCTAAATATTGTGAGTTTTAGAAATCTCATTGACTTCATTATCCTTATACCAATTTTTTCACTATTCTATTATTTTCCCATTCTGTGGTTAACCTACCACTCCTAAAAGACCCCTCATGGGCTTGTGCCACTCATCTATATCCTATTTTCCCACCTATAACCCTAGCACTTTGTTTTTCCCTTGCCTCACCCTTCCACTTTCCATCTATGGTTGCTAAACAGCCTGTTCCTTCCCATGTTCACTAGGTTCCTCAAGGGTTGATGGTCTCAAAAATATCTTTATAGGCTCTTCAGACAAATCAAGTACATTGGATTTTGGATCTTCAATACATAAATTTGTCAAATACTCTGTTTTTACACTTGAAGACCCCAAACCAAGTTTCAGTCAAAGACCGGGTCAAAGGATCCTCCCACTAGGTCATTATGGTTTCATAGGTTGTAGGGTCATTCTTGGTGTTTTAAGCACTGCTTTTCCTATGCTAGAAGTTGGCTCAAATGTAAAATAATATCAGCACATGGTAGTCTCAGAAAGATAAGAAAATATCCAAGGAGAATTGATTTATCAAGTTCAAGTTTTTCAAAAGGTAAAGGTAGCTTGGCACTTCTATAGGAGTGTTGAGAGCCCCATCAACTGGATAAATTGATAAGGTAACTGATATATTCCTAAAAAAAGACATCTTGTAGCAAGGAAGATAGGAAGAAGTTTGTTTTAAAGAAGAATCCAGGTTTTGAGCTTGATGGCTCAACAAGTGCCAAACATTCAGACAAATGTTAAAAATAACCCTGGAGGAAGCTCACTAAGAAACCAAACATGAAGAGAAGTTTTTTTCAGAAATTATACATAAAATTGGGAAAAGGTGAGGTGAATTGGACAAAAATTAATGAACTTAAAAGTGCTATAGAGAGCTTAGAAGAAAACACTGCTAATTGTTCTCAGGCATCCCAGACACCAAGGGTTTTGGAAAAGTGTTCAAAGAAGGTGAAACCATGGTTTGAACTCCATGAATACAAAAAATTGTTTCTAGAGATATCACTGTCTGCAAATTTTCCAAAGGAGGTTGTCATGCCAAAAATGGTCAAAAGACAGTTTGAGCTCTATGGTGCAGGTAAGGGAAGATTTAAAAGCTGCCAGTGTATGTAAGCGTCCTAAGGCTTTGCCAGGGTAAAAGGTCTCACTGCCTTAAAGGAACAAGGATGTGAAGAGTCTCAGTAAGAAAGGTAAATTTTTGGTTTTCAGCTACCTACCAAGTAAAAGATGATTTGAGTTTCAAGGCAAAGACAAAGAAGTTTCAGAGATGTTGCCACTCTGTAAAGTTTCTGAAGTTGTCAAAGGTGAAATTAGCATGCTTTAAAGATTAGGGGGGAAAGCCACTTCAGGGTTCTCACAACATTTGTTGAGTGAAAGTGTTAAAGGGCATAAATAAGCCAAAGAAAATCAACCTTGTGATTCAAAAAAAATCTGCAAAACTAGGAGGTAAAGAATATCAGTAATCAAGGTTTAAATAATCATTTCAGGCACCTGCAAATCAGAAGTGGCCAAAGAAGGTAAAAGGCATAGTTTGAATCCATAATTCATGTCAAGGGACGGTTTTTGAAGATGTTAATGTGTGAAATCTCCCAGAAGATGTTCATATGAGCTTATTATGTTTCAAGCGGAAACAAGAAGGTCAAATTTCATCATCTCAGCAACATCCAGAGAAAGCAGTGTAAAAAGGTTGTTACTGAGAAAACGTGAGAAAAACAAGTTGGATATTTGCTGAGCATAATATGAGATAGACTTGGAGTTTATTGGTGAAATTGGTTTTTGGTGACTTGTGATGGCATTGGACTTTGCATCCATGGATTGAGCACACTCTTAGGATTCATAAAGCTTGGTTAGATGGTGATGTATTCCACTTTTGTCTTTGTTTATTTCAATGATTCATTATGTTTATGGTTTCCTTGATAAAAAGATAGAAATAGAGAATAGGACTTGCTTTCTTGGCACCCTACTTCTACCTGCCTCTTTTGATTTCTATGTTTTCCTCCTTGAAGTTTAGCTAAAGAGTTCTTAAATGCGCTTTGGTTTTTACTAAAATGTTATGTTAAAGGTCTATTTTTTTGAAAGTAATGTTCAGAGAATCCTTAATTTCTCTCTAAATTTACTTATCTATTGTTTGAGGTATTCTTAGTATTGTTTGATTAAATAATCCTTTATTGTTCTTCATGTCTTGCTATAATATCATACTGAAAGCTTTTTCCTTGTTCATAGTATGTTAAAGGATCCTTGATTTCCCCTTAATTTACTATATTCACAACTTTATTTTAATTTCACCCACACAAAACCTACTTAGATCCATTTGGCCTTGCTAAATTTCCTTATGAGACACCCTTGACTTATTTTTGCACTCTTCAAAACCTTTGCAGACTCCATAGCCCAATGGATTGATTGTCTCTTACTCTACCTATTCTCCTTGACAACCTATCTAGCCAAAAAAAAAAACAAGCAAACCCTAATCCCTATAACTAGCCTTAAAATCAAAACCCTAAAAGCTATCAAGTTACATCTTTACAAAAAAATAGAGAGAGCCCTCTTTGAGTCCAAGAAGGCTAGGTCCTAGGACTCCAAAGACTGGTTTGATGTTACCCTTGTACATTTTACCTTGCCAATTTGAAAAATTACGGGGACCTAAAAAACCTTACTCTTAACATAAATCTTAACCTTACCTTAACCTTAGCTTAACTCTAACCTAACCTTAACCATACCCTAACTAAACCCTTCTACTTAGCCCTAACCTACCTTAACCTTAACCTTAGCATTGACCTTACCCTTAACCTAACCTTAACCTTAACTCTAACGTAACCTAACCTTAACATTAACCCCCTGACCTTAATAGTACCCTAACATCACCTAACCTTAACCTAACCTTAACCTTAACCTAACCTAAACCTTAACCTTAACATTAACATTTACCTTAAACTTAACCTTAACCTAACCTTAACCTTAACCCTAACCTGTTAAGGTTAAGTGTTTAGTTAGGTTATGGTTAAGGGGTAAGGTTGAGGTTAGGGTAAGGTTTATGTTAAGGGTAAGGTTAAGGTTAGGGTAAGGTTAAGGTTAACATTAAGGTTAAGGTTAAGATTAAGGTTAAGATTAGGTTAAGGTTAATGTTAAGGTTAAGGGTAAGGTTAAGTTTAAGGTCAAGTTAAGGGTAAGGTTAAGGTTAAGGTTAAGGGTTTAGTTAGGTTATGGTTAGGTTAATGTTGAGGTTAAGGTTAAGGTCAAGGTCAAGGTTAAGGTTAAGGGTTTAGTTAAGGTTAAGGTTAAGGTTAAAAGTTTAGTTAAGGTTAAACTTAGGTTTAAGTTTAGGTTAAGGGTTAGGCTAAGGTTAAGCTTAAGCTTAAGGTTAAGGTTAGGTTAATGTTAGGTTAAGGTTAATGTTAAGGTTAAGGGTAAGGTTAATGTTAAGGTTAAGATTAAGGTTAGGTTTAGGTTAGGTTTAGGTTAAGGTTAAGGTTAATGGTTTAGTTAGTTTAATGTTAAGGGTAACGTTAAGGTTAGGATTAAGGTTAAGGTTAAGGTTAAGGGTAAGTTTAAGGTTAGGGTTAGGGTTAAGGTTAAAGTTAAGGTTACAGAGATAGATAGTAGGGGATTTTACTATTTATTTCACCTTTACTAGAAAGGATGAATCCAGAAGCTTCTGGCCCTCTTACTGGCTCTACCTAAAGAAATATGATGTAAACACTAAAATGATCTGGTAATGAAATTATTTGTTTCTATTTTCAAAGTATTCATTAACCAATTTTTATGTGTGAATAAGCAAGTTAAGGTATTCTGCAAAGGAAGTAATGTGGTTTGAAATGGAACAAATGAGTTTTGATAACTGTATAAGTCTCGTTGTGAAAAGTGGACATATTAAAAATTATTGTTTAATGTAGTAAACTCTGGAAATAAGCAGCAAGAATGCACAACATAACAGTAAGCATTTTTTTAAGCAGTTCACCCCTCTCTTGGGCTAGCTCTGCTGGGTCCAAAAGCCTCCAAATAGGATTTTCCCTCTTTTATTAATGTTCAAATTAAGTATTACACCATGAAGAAAGCCTCAAAAGGCTGAAATAGCTGCAAATTAAAAATCAAAGTGCTGGAAACAGTAAAAATTGACTATTCATTCACCTCAAACAGATGAAGATAGCCCAATATAGTTGATCATTCACCAAGCCTTGGTGGCCCCACAAGAAAATTCGCTGATAAAATCACTGAAAAAGTGCCCTTATGGCTCTGAAACCTATTCCAACAGCTTCATAATGCTTCAATACTCCCAAAACAAAAAAAAATCTGCTCCAATTGGATTTCTCTATCTCAAGATATGACTGAAACAACTTTTGCCCAGTTAGGGCTAGAAAAGCTCCACCAAATTTGGTGGAACTCCAGATAGCTCTGACAAATTTGGGGACGGGCGCCAAAGATGGCACTCCATCAAAACTGCCGCTGAAATGAGGGGCTGACGTGTAGCTCCACGTGACCGCACCGAATGGAGTTCACAAAGGAACCTTGTGTTTAATCCGGGGAACTTTAATATATAACGAAATATTTATGGTGCATAGCACCATACCCACGGACCCATGAGAGTGCCACGGTTCCGGTGTTGGGTTCTATGGAGGAGGGGGTTGGCCCTTAGGGGCTGGGCCCCTTTCGAGCCCTGCCCAAACCATGTTTAAAACTCAAATATAAATTCATTCCGTTATACATTAAGAACCATAGCTCTGGCCCAACGGTTGGGCCGCCCGACTTTGTCCACCCCGACCAGGGGTCGAACCCTGCCACGAACATAAAATTTTAAAATGCCATTTGTTTGAATCTTGGGGCCACATGGCGACCTCCGAGCTGGCCATGTGGCACCCCCTGATTGGCCACTTGCAGAATATTCTATGGAATATTCCACAAAATATTTCCAAAATATTCTGTGGAATATTCTTTTTTTAATAAAAATTTTGTAATTTCAATTTGGCCATTTTTTTACTGAAATTGGAAAACTTCAAAGCTGAATAAATTTCTCATACAATGTCATTTTTTGGTGTCGTTTGTGTCTACAGGATCATTTTTCTGAGCTCTTTCCAGTCGTTCTAGTTTGGACCAATTTTGAGAAACTAATTTTTTGAGCATTTTTCCACAAAAGACTTGATCTCCTGATCATGCCTCCCAAATTGGAAGCTTTTAGACCCTCAAAATCTTTCAATTACCTATTAAGAAGGTGAGGATATAGCCTCCTCACCTGTTCCAACTCCATCCACTTTGCCTTGCTTGGTTTACTGCCTTTTAGACTAACCCGTAGATATTCAACATCTCCCCTCCTTGAAGTGTGTGTCCTTTTGTCAAGGATTGCATCTTCTCTCAGCTCATCCAAATATTCTGGTGATAAATCTTCTATGGATGGTAGCTGAACATGATTTTCAAAATCATCAATAAGAGGAGGTTCATACAAACATAAATTTTCTACATTAACAACGGAATACATTTTCATGTATGAAGGAAAATCTAGTTGAAAAGCATTATTTCCAACCATTTTAAGGATTTTGAATGGACCATAATGAATAGGCTTCAGTTTTTTACCTTCTCCTTACATTCTATCCTTACTTATATGCAACCATACCTCATCTCCTTCTTGAAACTTGTGATCAATTCTATGTTTGTCATGTCTTTCTTTGTACTTGCCTTGACTCTTTTCAAGCTTTTCTTGAACTTGTTTATGGATGAGCTAAATTATTTCAATGAACATGCGAGCTTTGCCAATGTCACTATGCCCATCAATGGAAACATCCTTCTCAAGAATGAAGTCTAATGGTGACTTAGGCAAATATCCAAAAGAAGCTTTAAATGGCGAAGTATTTGTAGAAGAGTGCTTGGCCCGGTTGTAAGCATGTTGAATGTAATGAAAATGCTCATCCCAAAGCTTGGAATGCTTGCTGCAATACCCTCTCAAAAGATGCATAACGGTTCTCGTTCACTACCTCTGTTTGGCCATCTGTTTGAGGATGGAAAGCAGTACTCTTCTTCAACTTGGTGTCCATCATCTTCCATATATTGGACCAAAAATTCCCAACAAATATGGAATCCTTGTCACTAACAATAGAAGCAGGCAAGCCATAATGAACCCATACATGTTGAAAATATAAATCAGCAGTTTGTTCAGCAGTTATAGTTTTCTTACATGGCATAATAATACACATCTTGCAGAAATGATCAACTACTACAAAAAGATAATCATGCTGCTTTCTAGATAATGGTAACCCTCCAACAAAATCCATAGAAGCACTTTCCCATGGTCTAGAAGGTACCGGAAATGGTGTATACAAACCAAGCTTCCTATTGCTAGGCTTGCTTGTAGCACATAATGAACAACCTCTAATGAAACGTGTAACACTATCTACCATGCGAGGCCAATAACAATACCTATGTAGATGTGCCACCGTTTTGCTTCCACCAAAATGACCATCAATAAGAGAAGAATGAGATTCTCTCATCATGCTTAATCTCTCTCCCTGTGGTATACATAACTTTCCCAAGTGAAACATCAAATTTTTATGCAAATGATATTCATTCTCCTCAACATGATTCCCTTTACTCAAGTTAGCATACACTTCTTTAAAATCATCATCTGATGCATATTGTCCTATGTAGCTCTCATGTGCAATAGAATCATTCTTAACAAAATTACTAGCACTTATAATAGGCCTTGAAAGCATATCAGTAAACTTGTTTTAAATAACTTTCTTGTACCTTATTACCAAGTGAAATTTTTGTAAGAAGTCCATCCATCTTAAATGCCATGACTGCTACAATTTACTTTGCCATTGCAAGTACTGTAAAGGCTGATGGTCGGTATCAACAATTGTTTCTTTGCCCATAAAATAATGTTTCCATTTTTTGACACTTTGTACCAATGCATACAACTCTAACATATGTGCTAAGATAAGTCACACATGAAAAACACCATTAAATGTCTGAATGAAAAGTGAATACGACACCATATAGAAGCTTTCCATCAGCATAATCCATAATAACCCCTATCTAAGATAGTTGTCTCCAATCACAGCATCTAAAGAAGCGGGTGAACTATCATTTTCACTTAAGTTAAAAACTTTTTGTTGCTTAACCCACAGTGGAAAACGTGTACATATCCTTCATGCTTAGGCTGATAGAAAAAGTTCATGATAACTTTCTCCAAATCTTGAGGCGCACCCAAACTTCGTACCTCTATAATGGATTTGAGAGTAGTCCAATTCACAATGGCTTCTACCTTGGAAGTCCAAATTGTCTCAGCGCCTCCACTTCATGATTGGAAATAAACCAAAGAAGTCTTAATTCACACTTTGACATCTTAAAAATAATAATTTTCTTAAAACATCGTGCTAGACATGCCTTAGATTTCAGTCTTCTCTTGTCTTGCTGAAAATCAAGATGTCATCTAAGTAGACAATCCTTAGAAAGGGCGTGGCACATCATCATGCATATGAAAGTTCATGTGTTGCATAAACCAACGACATCACAATATAAAGATTAACATTTCAGTTTTAGTTATCTTTAAATATCACTTTCTTCAAATTCAAATGATAAATAATACTTTCAGTCTAGCAATGTAAATATCTTGCATCTTTAAGCTATCTGCTAAATCACCTATTCTTCGAAGTGATGTGATTCTTTCTTGCTTCATCTTTGTTCAAAACTCACGAAGTTAACACATATTAATTTCATCTTTCTTCGGAATCAACACTATCGGTGACCCACATGGAGAAGTGCTTGGCCTTATGAAACCCTTGTCCAACAACTATTTAATCTTCTTCTTTATTTCAACATTCTCCATAATAGACATGCGATACATGCCTATGTTAGGAAGAGGAAAATCTGGATGTAAATGGATTTCATGCTGAATCTCCCTTTTAGGAGGCAAACCTGTTGGCTCCTGAAACATCTCATGATGTGCATCAACTACATCATATAAATCAGATTTAAGCTTTGCATCACAATTTTCAAATGACTCATGATTCACATCAACCTTTGGCTTGACCATAAGAAGTACAAAACTCTTGCTTGAATTGACTAGCCTTTTTAGCTGTCTCGCATTTACCATCGCTATACTTGTCTTCTTGTGGTGAGCTCTAACAATAAACTCCTTGCCATATTTGAAAATATGATATTTGTTTTCATGGCGATGGAAGATCACTTTCTTGTCAAATAAGTAAGGACTTCCCAAAACAATACCAGATATATCGAGCAGCACCACATCAAGTTCAATTGTGTCAATAAAATGTGCAGTTATTGCAAAACACAATATTCACTTCCTTGAGACTTGTAGGTTGGCATCCTTGCATATCAACCCAAGTGGATAAGGCTTCGGATGTGGAATGGTCTCAAGTTTAAGCTACTTGACCAAGTATTCAGATATGAGGTTATCTTGTGACCCACTGTCAAACAGTGTGTCAATTTTGGTATGTTTTGAAACTACCCTCACATGGAACAGTTCAATTCTCTCTTCCTCATTAGGAGCTTGTGTATGAAAATTTGAAGAACTAGCACTTGCTTGACTTTCAATTTCCTTCCCTTTCAAACTTCTGAAACCCATGGCTGCAATTTTTGTTTCGTCACCTAAATCATCACCTAAATCTTGTGGTGTAGTTGTAGTAGCTGCATTTTTCTTCTTTCCCTTGTTTTTGTTAAACTGGTTTCTCTTTTCAAGATGAAGTTTCCAACAATTTTTCTCTTCATGGCCACTCTTTGAAAAATGTTTACAAATGACCTTTTCACCCTCTTGTTTGATAGATGCATTTTTCTTGCCTTTTCATTTGTTTTTCTCTTTGTTCTTTCCTTTGAAAGTCTTGTTTCTACCCTCATCAAAAGTATTCTTTCCTCTAGCTTCTAAATGTGTAGCCTACACACAGACTTCATCTAAGCTGGTAGGATTGAACATTAGGATAGTATGTTTAAGGTAACTATGCAAACCTCCTATGTATTTCAACAAAGTATCCTAACTTAGTAAATCTACCCCAAGTAAGATTGCTCTCCTTCTAAACTCTTGGGTGTAGTCTTGCACATTTTGTCCCTTAAGTTGCCTAAAATTTTGCCAATTCATGATTGCTTTCTGAATATGAGAAAGAGGATAAAATTGTTTCTTAATAGCAGTAATAAAATCATTCCAAGTTAGAGTTATCTTACTATGATTTTTAATTTCCTCTCTGGTCTTGGCTTCCCACCAAACCAAAGCTGCTCCATCCATTCTCAATGAGGCTAATTGGATTTTTGTGTTCTCATCATGCAAATTCTGAATTCTTAGATAGAATTCCAGCTGTCTAATCCAGTTATCCAATTTTTCTGCATTCACATCACCATTAAACATCAGCAACTAAAATTTTACATCAAGCTTTAACAAAGGATTTCTAACAGTTGTTTTTTACTTATGTGACTGATTTATGGAAGTTGAAGAGGATGATGTGGAGGAAGAGGATGACGATGGAGATGGTGGATCAACATTTCCTCCATTCCCTTTCTTAGAATTATCATTGTCTTTCTTCCCTCCTGAAGAATATCCTTCTTCTCTTTGGTTTCTAGACCCTTCTCCAGCAATCCTATCATTTCTTTCCTGATAGAGGATCCTAACCATTTCAGTCATATCCAAGAAAGATTTTCTAAAGACTCTTTCTTCTTCCTTGGGATCTATTTCCTTATGTACTTCTCCTTCTCTGGAAGACATGTTTGTGGCTGATTCTAAGGCTAATGAGGATGAAATGGAAGGTGGAGATAATGGCACCCTAGCCCTCCTTGGTTGAGGATTGTCTTTTTCTCTCACCAATTGACCTTCCCCTCTTTTCAATTTCAGCCTAGTAAGCATCAAATTTGTAGAACAACACAATTTACTTGCACAAAATTCACAAACTTTTTGAGCACAACCTAAGCTCTGATACCAATCTAATTTGAAATGTGTGAACAAAATATTTCTTATACAGAGATAGACAGTAGGGGCTTTTACTATTTATTTCACCTTTACTAGAAAGGATGAAACCAGAAGCTTCTGGCCCTCTTACTGGCTCTGCCTAAAGAAATATGACGTAAACACTAAAACGATCTCACAATGAAAGTACTTGTTTCTGTTTGCAAAGTATTCATTAACCAATTTTTATGTGTGAATAAGAAAGTTAAGGTATTCTGCAAAGGAAGTAATGTGGTTTGAAATGGAACAAATGAGTTTTGATCACTGCATAAGTCTCATTGTGAAAAGTGGACATATTAAAAATTATTGTTTAATGTAGTAAACTCTGGAAATAAGCAGCAAGAATGCACAACATAATAGTAAGAATTTGTTTAAGAAGTTCACCCCTCTCTTGGGCTACCTCTGCTGGCTCCAAAAGCCTCCAAATAGGCTTTTCCCTCTTTTATTAATGCTCAAATTAAGTATTACACCATGAAGAAAGCCTCAAAACGCTGAAATAACTGCAAATTCAGAATCAGAGTGCTAGAAACAGTAAAAATTGACTATTCATTCACCTTGAATAGATGAAGATAGCCCAATACAGCTGATCATTCACCAAGCCCTAGTGGCTCCACAAGAAAATTCACTGATAAGTTCATTGACAGAGTGCCCTGATGGCTCTGCAACCTATTCCAACAGCTTCAGAATGCTTCAATACCCCAAAAAAAAAAACAAAACAAAACCACTCCAATTGGATTTCTCTAGCTCAAGATATGATTGAAACAACTTTTGCCCAGTTAGGGCTAGAAAAGCTCCACCAAATCTGGTGGAACTCCAGATAGCTTCGAAAAATTTGGGGACGGGCACCAAAGATGGCACTCTGCCAAAACTACCGCCGAAATGAGGGGCTAACGTGTAGCTCCATGTGACCGCACCGAACAGAGTTCACAAACGAACCTTGAGTTTAATTTGGGGAACTTTAATATATAACGAAATATTTATGGTGCATAGCACCATACTCGTGGACCGATGAGACCACGTCCCTGCCACCTGCGTGCCGATGAGAGTGCCACGATTCTGGTGTTGGGTTTTATGGAGGAGGGGGCTGGGCCCCTTTTGGGCCCCGCCCAAACCACGTTTAAAATTCAAATATAAATTAATTCCGTTATACATTAAGAACCACAGCTCTGGCCCAATGGTTGGGCCACCCAATTTTGTCCGCCCCAACTCAGGGTCAAACCCTACCGTGAACACAAAATTTTAAAATGCCATTTCATTTGAATCTTGGGGCCACATGGTAGCCTCCAGGCTAGCCACATGGCACCCCATAATTGGCCACTTGCGGAATATTCTGCAGAATATTCTGTGGAATATTCCATGAAATATTTCCATAATATTTTGTGGGATATTCTTTTTTTAATACAAATTTTGTAAAGTCAATTTGGCCATTTTTTTACTGAAATTGGCAAACTTCAAAGCTGAATAACTTTCTCATACAGCGTCAGTTTTCGGTGTCGTTCATGTCTACAGGATTGTTTTTCCGAGCTCTTTCTAATCGTTCTAGTTTGGACCAATTTTGAGCAACTAATTTTTTGAGAATTTTTCCACAAAAGACTTGATCTCGTAATCAGTTAAGGTTAAGGGTTTCCTTAAGGTTAAGTTAAGGTTGGTAAATGTTAAGGTTAGGTTAGGATTAAGGTTAAGGTTAAGGTTAAGGTTAGGTTAAGCTTAATATTAAGGTAAAGGTTAGGTGTAGGTTATGTTAGGGTGAAGGTTAAGGTTAGGTTAGGGTGAAGGTTAAGGTTAAGGTTAGGTTAAGGTTAACGGTAAGGTCAATGTTAAGTTTAAGGGTAAGGGTAAGGTTAATGTTAAGGTAAGTTTAATGTTAATGTTAAGGTTAAGGGTAAGGTTAACTGTAAGGTTAACTTTAGTGTCACTTTATGGTGAAGGTTAAGGTTAGGTTAGGTCAAGGTTAAGGTTAGGTTGGGGTTAAGGTTAAGGTTAAGGTTAAGGTTAAGGTCAAGGTTAAGGTTAGGTTGGGGATAAGGTTAAGGTTAAGGTCAAGGTCAAGCTTAAGGTTACATTTGGTTGAAGGTTAAAGTTGAGGCTAAGGTTAGGTTAAGGTTAATGTTAAGGTTAAGGTTAGATTTAGGTTAAGTTAAGGTCAAGGTTAAGGTTAGGTTAGGGTGAAGGTTAAGGTTAAGGTTAGGTTAAGGTTAAGGCTAAGGGAAGGTCAAGGTTAAGGTTAAGGTTAAGGTAAAGGGTAAGGGTAAAGTGAATGTTAAGGTAAGTTTAATGTTTATGTTAAGGTTAACCTTAGTGTTACCTTAAGGTTAGGGTTACGGGAAAGGTTAAGGTTAATTTTAGTGTTAAGGTTAAGGGTAAGGGCACAGTTAATATTAAGGTAAGTTTAATGTTAAGATAAAGGTTAACCTAACCCTAACCTCAATTTTAACCTTAACCTTAACCTTACCCTAACCATTAAGGTTAAGGTTAATGTTAAGGTTAAGGATAAGGTTAATGTTAAGGTTAAGGTTAAGGGTAAGGATAATGTTAAGGTTAAGGTTAATGTTAGGGTTAAGGTTAAGGTTTAGGTCAAGGTTAAGGTTAGGTCAAGGTTAAGGGTAAGGTTAAGGTTAAGGTTAAATTTTAAGGTTAAATTTAAGGTTGAGGTTAATGTTAAGGTTACGGTTAAAGCTAAGGTTAGGGTTAAGATTAAGTTTAAGCTCAAGGTAAAGGGTAAGGTTAAGGTTAGGTTAAGGTTAAGGTTGTGCTAAGGTCAATTAAAGGTTAAGGTTAAGGTTAAGGTCAAGGTTAAGGTTAGGTTAGGGTTAACCATTTAGGTTAATGCTAAGGCTAAGGTTAAGGATAACGTTCAGGTTAAGGTTAGGTTATCGTTAATTTTAAGGTTAAGGTTAAGGTTAGGTTATGGTTAATGTTAAGGTTAGGTTAAGGTTAAGGTAACTGGTTAGGTTAAGCTTAAGGTTAAACTTAAGGTTATGGTTAAGGGTTAGGTTAAGGTTAAGGTCAGGTAAGGCTAACCTTAACCTTAACCTTAACCTAACCCTTAACATTAACCATAACCTTAACCTTAACCTTAACCTTAAATTTTACCTTGAACTAACCTTAACCTAACCTAACCTAAAGTTAACATGACCTAATGTTAACCTTGACCTTACCTAACCTAACCTAACATAACCTAACCTTATTCGAACCTAACATTAACCTAACCTAACCGTAACCTAAGGTTAATGTTAAATTTAAGGTTAAGGTTAAGGTTAGGTAATGTTAGGGTCATGTTAAGGTTAAGATTAAGGTTAACACTGATGTTAGGGTTAGGTTAGGTTTAAGGTTAAGGTTAGGTTAGGGTAAGGGTAAGGATAAGGGTAAGGTTAAGCTTAGGGTTAATGTTAAGGTTAAGGTTAAGGATACTGGTTAGGTTAAGGTTAATGTTAACTTTATACTCAAGGTTAACCTTAAACTTAACCTAAACCTTAACATTAACCTTACCATTAACCTTAACCTTAACCTTGAACTAACCTAACCTTAACCTTGACCTAACCTAACCTAACTTAACCTTAACCTAACCTCTCTTTAACCTAAGCTTAACCTAACCTAACCTAACCCTAACCTAACATAACCTTAACCTAACCTAACATTGATAAAGAAGTTAACCTGAAGTTAAGGTTAACACTGAAGTTAACCTTAATGTTAACCTTAACCCTAACCTCAGTGTTAACCTTACGCTTAAGCTTAACCTTAACCTAACCTAACCTTAACCATAACCTTAACCTTAACCCTAATGAAACACTAAGGTTAACTTTAACATTCCTTAACCTTAACCTAACCTTAACATTGACCTTAACCTTAACCTTAAGGTAACACTAAGATTAACCTTAACATTAACCTAAAACTAACCTTAACCTTTAGTTAACCTTAACCTTAACCATAACATTAACCCTAACCTAACCTTAACCTTTCCCTTAACCTTAACATTAACCTTAACCTTAACCTTAACGCTAACCTAACCTTAACCTTGACCTTGAACTTAACCTTAACCTTAACCCTAACCTAACCCTAACCTTAACCTTAACCCTAACCTTACCCTAACCTTAACCTTGACCTTAAACTAACCTTAATGTTAACCTTAACCTTAACATTACCTAAACCCTGACCATAAACTAACCTTAACCTTGACCTTAACCTTAACCTTAACCTTACCTTAACCTTAATCTTAACCTTAACCTTAGCCTAACCTTAACCTTAACCTTAACCTTAACCCTAACCTTACCTCAGTGTTAACCTTAACCTTAACCTTCACCCTAACATACTTACCCTTAACCTTAGCATTAACCTTAACCTTAACCCTAACCCTAACCTAACCTTAACCTTGACCTTAACATTAACCTTAACTTTAACCTAACCCTAAGCTTAACCTTAACCGTAACCTTACCCTAACCTTAACCTTGACCTTAAACTAACCTTAATGTTAACCTTAACCTTAACATTACCTAAACCCTGACCATAACCTAAACTTAACCTTGACCTTAACCTTAACCTTAACCTTACCTTAACCTTAACCGTAACCTAACCTTAACCTTAACCCTAACCTTACCTCAGTGTTAACCTTAACCTTAACCTTAACCTTGACCCTAACCTAACGTTAACCCTAACATAAACTTAACTAAACCCTTAACCTTACCCTTAGCATTAACCATAACCATAACCTAACAATAACGTAAGCCTAACCTGGGTGTTAACCTTAACCTTAACCCTAACATAAAATTAAGGTAACACTAAAGTTAATGGTGAGGTTATGGTTAAGGTTAAGGTTAGTGGTAAGGTTAAGGTTAAGGTTAAGGTTTAGTTAAGGTTAAGATAAAGGATAAGATTGAGGCTAACAATGAGGTTAGGGTTAGGTTATGCTTAAGGCTAAGGGTAACATTAAGGTTAAGGTTAAGGGTTTAGTTAAGGTTAATGCTAAGGTTAACATTAGGTTAGGGTTAAGGTTAAGGTTAGGTTTAGTTAGGTTATGGTTAAGGTTATGGTTAAAACGCTGGTTAGGTTAGGGTTAAGGTTAAGGTTAGGATAAGGTTAAGGTTAAGGTTAACACTGAGGTTAGTGTTAAGTCTAGGTTAAGGTAAGGTTAGGTTAGGGTTAAGTTTAAGGTTAATGTAAGGTTAAGACTAAGGTTAGTTTAAGTTAGGTTAGGGTTAAAGTTAAGGTTAAGGTTAAGGGCTTAGTTAGGTTAAAGTTAAGGTTAAGGTTAGGTTATGTTAGGGTTAATATTAAGGTTAGGGTAAGGTTAAGGTTAACACTGAGGTTAGGGTTAAGGATATATTTAATGTTAAGGTTAGGTTAAGGTTTAGGTTAAAGTAATATAAGGTCAAGGATAAAGTTAGGTTAGGGTTGAGGTTAAGGTTAAGGTCAAGGTTAAGGTTAATGGTAAGGTTGAGGTTAATGGTTAAGGTTAAGGTTAACGGTTAGGTTAAGGGTAGGGTTAAGGTTAAAGGTGAAGGTTAAGGTTAAGGTTAAGGTTAAGGTTAACCTTAGTGTTACCTTAAGGTTAAGATTAAGGTTAATTTTATGGCTACGTTAAGGTTAGGCTATGGTGAGGTTAGGTTAAGGTTAAGGGTAAGGTTAATGTTAAGGTTAACGTTAAGGTTAAGTTTAATGTTAAGGTTAACCTTTATGTTACCTTAACGTTAAGGTTATAATAAGGTTAAGGTTAAGGTTAGGGTTAAGGCTAATGTTAGTGTTTAATTAAGGTTAAGGTTAAGGTAAGGTTAAGGTATGGTTAGGGTTAAGGTTAAGGTTAAGGTTTAGATTAAGGTTAAGGTTAAGGTTAGGTTAAGGTCAAGGTTAACGTTAAGGTTAAGGTTAGGTTAAGGTTAAGATTAAGGGTTAGGTTATGGTTAAGGCTAAGGTTAATGTTAAAGTTAACATTAAGGTTAAGGTTAAGGTTAAAGTTAAGGTTAAGGTCATTTTAATATAAGTTTAAGGTTTAGGTTATGGTTAAGGTTAAGGTTAAGGTTAAGGGCAAGGGTAATGTTAAGGGTAATGTTAAAGTTAAAGTTATGTTAAGGTTAAGGTTGTGTTAAAGTTAATGTTATGGTTAGGTTAAGGTTAAGGTTAAGGGTAAGGGTTTAGTTAAGGTTAAGTTTCAGGTAAAGGTCAAGGTTAAGATTAATTATCACCTAAAAATAGCCTGTGTGGGCCCCACCTAGGGTAGGTGCTTAATTATCACTAGGATCAAGGATGTTGTTTCCGGATGCCAATTTCAATATTTCTTGTTGCACACTTCAACATAACCTAACCTAACCTTAACCTTAACCTTAGTGTTAACCTTAACCTTAAACTTAACATATCACTAAGGTTAATGTTAAGGTTAACCTTAGTGTTACCTTAAGTTTAAGGTTAAGGTTAAGGTTCAGTTAAGTTAGGGTTAAGGTTAAAATTAAGGTTAAGGTTAGGTTAAGGTTAAGGTTAATGTTAAGGTCAAGGTTAAGGTTAGGTTATGGTTAAGGTTAAGGTTAGGTTAAGGTTAGGTTAAGGCTAAGTTTAGGTTAAGATTAATGTTAAGGTTAAGGTTAGGGTTAGGTTATCGTTAAGGTTAAGGTTAAACTTAAGGTTAAGATTAATGGATTAGTTAAGGTTAAGGTCAGGTTAGGGTATGGTTAAGGCTAAGGGTTAAGGGTAAGGTTAAGTTTTAGGTTAAGGTTAAGCTTAAGCTCAAGGATAAGGTTAGGTTAGGGTTAGGTTAGGGTTAAGGTTTAGGGTTTATTTAAGTTTAAGGTCAAGGTTAAGATTAGGTTAGGTCAGGGTTAAGGTTAGGTTAGGTTCGAGGTTAAGGTTAAGGTCAAGGTGAAGGTTAGGTTAGGGTTAATTTTAAAGGTTAAGGTTAAGGTTAATGTTATGTTTAAGGTTAGGTTTAGGTTAGGTTAAGGTCAAGGTTAAGGTTAAGGTTAAGGTTAAGGTGAAGGGTAAGGTTAAAGTTAAGGTTAAGGTTAAGTTTAAGGGCAAGGTCAATGTTAAGGTTAAGGTTAAGGTTAAGCTTAGGTTAAGGTCATGCAAAGGATAAGGTTAGGTTAACGTTAGGTTAAGTTAAGGTTAAGGCTAAGGTTAAGGTTTAGGCTACGGTTAATGTTAAAGGTAATTTTAAGGTTAAGTTCAAGGTTAACCTTAGTGTTACCTTAAGGTTAGGGTTAAGGTTAAGGTTAAGATTAATGTTAGGTTTAAGGGTAAGGTTAATGTTAAGGTAAGTTTAATGTTAAGGTTAAGGTTAAGGGTAAGGGTAAGGGTAAGGTTAAGGTTAAGGTTAAGGGTAAGGTTTTAACCTTAACCTTAATCTTAACCTTAACCTTAACCTTAACATTAAGCATAACCTAACCCTAACTTGAGTGTTATCCTTAACCTTAACATGAAAATGACCTTTACCTTAACCTTGCCCTAACCATTAAGGTTAAGGGTAAGGTTAATGTTAAGGTTAAGGTTAAGGTTAAGGTTAGGTTAAGGTTAAGGTTTTAGTTAAGGGTAAGTTTAAGGTTAATGTTAAGGTTAAGTTTAAGGTTAAGGGTAAGGTTAATGTTAAGGTTGAGGTTAAGGTTAAGGTTAAGTTTAGGTTAAGGTTAAGGGTAAGGTTAATGTTAAGGTTAAGGTTAAGGTTAAGGCTAAGTTTAATTATAAGGTTAAAGTTTAAATTGAGGTTAGGGTTAGGTTATGGCTATGGTTAAGGTTAAGGTTAAGGTTAAGGTAAAGGGTAAGGTTAAGGTTAAGGTTATAGTTACGGTAAAGGTTAGGTTAAGGTTAAGCATAAGGTTAAGGTTAGCTTAAGGTTAAGGTTAAGGTTAATGTTAGGTTAGGGTAAGGGTAAGGTTAAGGTTAAGGTTAGGTTTAGGTTAAGGTTAGGTTAGTTTAAGGTTTAGGGTTAATGTTAAGGTGAAGTTTAAGGTTAAGGTTAAGGTTTTAGTTAATTTTAAGGTTAAAATTGAGGTTAGGGTTAAGGTTAAGGTTAAGGTTAAGGTTAAGAAAACTCAAGCTTAACCTTAATGTAACACTAAGTTAAACCTTAACCTTACCTTATCCTAACCTTGACCATGACCTAACATTAACCTTAACCTTAACACAACCTTATCCTTAACCTCAACACAACCTTAACCTTAACCTTAACCTTAACCTTGACCTTAACCTTAACACTAACCTTAACCTTGATCTTAACCTTAATCTTAACTAAACCCTTAACCTTAACCTTAATGGTTAAGTTTATGTTAGGTTAGTGTTAAGGATAATGGTAAGGTTAAGTTTATAATAGTGTTAAGGCTAAGGTTAAGATTAAGTCAGGTTAAGGTTAAGGTCAAGGTTAAAGGTTAAGGTTAATGTTAAGGGTAAGGTTAAGGTTACTATTAAGTGTAAGATTAAGGTAATTTTAAGGTTGAGGTTAAGGGTAAGGTTAAGTTTAAGGTTAAGGTTAGGTTAAGGTTAACGTGAAGGTTAAGGTTAAGTTTAGGTTAGTTTAGGGTTAAGGTTAGGTTAGGGTTAAGGTTAAGGTTAAGGTTAAGGTTAAGGTTAGGTTAGGGTTAAGGTTAAGGTGAAGGTTAAGTTGAAGGTCAAGGTTAAGGTTAAGGTTAAGTTTAAATTTAAGGTTAGGGTTAAGATTAAGGTTAAGGTTAGGTTAAGGTTAATGTTAAGGTTAAGGTTAGGTTTAGGTTAGGTTAAGGTCAAGGTTAAGGTTAGGTTAGGGTGAAGGTTAAGGTTAAGGTTAGGTTAAGGTTAAGGGTAAGGTTAAGGTTATGGTTAAGGTTAAGACTAAGGGTAAGGGTAATGTTAATGTTAAGGTTAAGGGTAAGGTTAAGGGTGAGGTTAACCTTACTATTACCTTAAGGTTAAGGTTAAGGCTAGGTTAGGTCAGAGTTAAGGTTAGCTTAGGGTTAAGGTTAAGGTTAAGGTTAAGATCAAGGTTAAGTTTATGTTAGGTTTAAGGTTAAGGTTAAGGTTAGGTTAAGGTTAATGTTAAGGTTAAGTTTAGGTTTAGGTTAGGTTAAGGTCAAGGTTAAGGTTATGGTTAAGGTTAGGTTAAGGTTAAGGTTAAGGGTAAGGTTAACCTTAGTGTTACCTTAAGGTTAGGGTTATGGTTAAGGTTACGTTTAATGTTAAGTTTAAGGGTAAGGTTAAGGTTAAGGGTAATGTTAATGTTAACATAAGTTTAATGTTAAGGTTAAGGTTAACGATAAGGTAAGGTTAAGGTTAAGGGTACGGTAAAGTTTTTAACCTTAACCTTAACCTTCACCTAATCTTAACCTTAACCTTAACCTTAAACTTATCCTTAACCTTGAACTTAAGGTTAACCTTAACCGTAACCTAACCCTAACCTTAATGTTTACCTTAACCTTAACTTGACCTTAACCTTAACCTTAGCCTATGTTGGTGAGGTAAATCCCCTCTGCGGACAAAGGCGATCCCACTAGCCCTAGAGTGGTCTAGCCACAAACAAGAAAAGTTATAATATTAATTTCTAGTTAATGAATGGATGGAGATTCAATAGATGACTTACCAGAGATCCTATGATATTGTTTTCATCGAAAAGAGTGGCTCGCTCCTCACTCTTGGTTTGACAGATCACGATCTGCTCGCTTTCACGCTCAGACACCTGCACACAAGAAAACAATGACAATATACAACATACTATTTCACATTTGTAACTATCAGTTAGTTGAAGAGGAATAAATCAATTCCATTACATAAACAACATAACACAACGATGGAACCAGCAACGTATTCGAGCATATTAATAAATGGAAGGAGGAATACAACCAAGCTTCGACATTGCGATCTCCTCCAGTAGGGTTCAATTGGAGCACGTCTCACAAAGGCTCATCAGGAATTTGGATGAGGCCCTCTCTATAGAATTTTCCTTGGTTCTACCTTCTCAATAGCAATTACTCAGCTATATAATTCTTCTCCAAGTTCATCTCCTTTCCTATCTGTTCAGCTAGCTTTCATAAAGGGAGAAGGCATGTTTATATCGAGGGAGAGGGAGAGGTTAGGATCAATATAATCATGGAAGGGAGACCTATCTTCAAGGAGTGTTCCATGGGAGGAGGAAACCACTACCTAAAGAGGTAGATCCATGGTTGATCAACTTAACCACTTCCATTGACTCATCCCTGAGGTGGTTAGAAGGAAACTTCCACCTCTATTTGTTAAAAAACATTTGTAAAATAGCTGGCATGGGAATTACATTGAGACAGAGTGCTAGGTGGCACGGGCTCTAGTGAAAATATTCCACATCGGCGTGAGGGATGAACTGGCTATCTGCGCCAAGGCCAAAACATAGGTTTTGTGTGCGTTTTTGAGGAAATTTCGAACAAGAGAAATGATGTCCTTATGGAGAAGGATGAAAAGAAGGTGTTTGCAGAGTATGAAACAATTTAGAAGTCATGGGAATTATCCTTCAATATGTGGGATGAGGGATTGCAGCGACGGTGAAAAAATGCAGTGTAATATATCCCCCCTAAAGCATGAGATCCGAGAGAGAGGAAGGAGTGAAATGCTTTACGAGAACACATTTTACCCAAACACTGTTGTCAAAAAAATTTCAAGTACAAATACAACTGATATCTTTGATACATGATATGTGGTATGGGCGCAACCATCCATAATAGAGAAAGTAAGATATGAGGTATGGATGCAACCATCCAGTAATAAGGATCAAAAAATAGACTCAGGTATGGTCACAACCATCCAATCAGAAGAGTCATGTAATAAGTCATAGTAAACCACAAAGAACCTATAGCCTATATTTCATCAGACAAAACCCAGGGTCTTGCGCTCCATTCTGACCCAAACAAAGTACAAGTTCGAGCATGCAAATGGATGAGCTGAAGTCGAACATGCAGGAGCATTGTCTGATTACCAGCCAATAATGAGATTTGTTAATAGACATGAGAGAGACCACCAATAACAACAATGGCTCTTAAGGTACAGAAGGTACAATCCGCGGAATGTGAACAATGATCTGGCATCAAACACTCGAGTTCCTCCTTCTTAGGGCTCGTAAAATGTACTTGGTTGGATTTGTCCGAAGGAAAAACTTACATCGCAAGCATATTATATCCCCTTCAAGCTATCCCCAGTATGATCACCAATTTGTTGGTGAGGTAAATCCTCTCTGCGGACAGAGGCGATCCCACTAGCCTTAGATTGGGTTTGGCCACAAACAAGACAAGATATAATATTGATTCCTAGTTAAAAAATGGATGGATATTTGATAGATGACTTACCAGAGGTCCTACACTGTTGTTTTCATCGAAAAGAGTGGCTTGCTCCTCGCTCTTGGTTTGACAGATCATGATCCTCTCACTTTCACACTTGGACACCTAAACACGCACAAGAAACAACGAAGATATACAACATACTAGTTCACATTCGTAACTATCAGTCAGTCGAAGAGCACTAAATCACTTTCATTACATAAACGATGGAACCAACACCATAGTCGAGTATATTAATAAATGGAACGAAGAGTACAACCAAGCTTCAATGTTGCGATCTCCTCCAGCAGGGTTCAAGAAGAGCACGTCTCACAAACTCTCGTTAGGAATTCTGACAGGACTCTCTCTACGGAATTCTCCTTAGTTCTACCTTCTCAATAGCAATTACTCAGCTATAGTATTCTTGTCCAAGTTTAGCTCCTTGTCTATCTGTTTAGCTAGCTTTCATAAAGGGAGAAGGCATATTTATATAGAGGGAGAGGGAGAGGTTAGGATCCCTATAATCATGGAAGGGAGACCTATCTTCAAAGAGTGTTCCATGGGAGGAGGAAACCACTACCTAATGAGGGAGATCCATGGCTGATCAACTTAACCACTTCCAGTGACTCATCCCTGAGGTGGTTAGAAGGAAAATTCCACCTCTATTTGTTAAAAAACATTCGTAAAATAGCTGGCACAGACATTACACTAAGATAGAGCAGCAGGTGGCATGCGCTCTAGTGCAAATATTCCACATCAGCGCGAGGGATGAACTGGCTATCTGCGCCAAGGCCAAAACATAGGTTTTGTGTGCTTTTTTGAGGAAGTGTCCAATAGAAGAATTTATTTCCTTATGAAAAAGGATGCAAAGAAGGTGTTTGCAGAGTATGACACTGTTCACAAGTCACGTGAATGATCCTCCAATATGCGGGATGAGGGATTGCAGGGATGGTGACAAAATGCTGTGTAACACCCTAACCGTTAAGGTTAAGGTTATTGTGAAGGTTAAGGGTAATGTTAATGTTAAGGCTAAAGTTAAGGTTAAGGGTAAGGGTAGGGGTAAGGTTAAGGTTAAGGTTAAGGTTAAGGTCAAGGTCAAGGGTAAGAGTATTTTTAAGTTTAAGGTTAATGCTAAGGTTAAGGTTAAGGTTAAAGTTAATGTTAAGGTTAAGGTTAACACTGAGGTTAGGGTTAGATTAAGGTTAATGTTAAGGTTAAGGTTGGTTAAGGTCAAGGTAAAGGGTAAGTTTAAGGTTAAGGTCAGGTTAAGGTATGGTTAAGGTTAAGGTTATGGTAAGGTAAAAGTTAAGATTAAGTTTAAGGTTAACCTAACCTTGACCCTAAGCTTAACCTTGACCTTAAACTTAACCTTAACTTTAAAATTAACGTTAAAATTAACCTAAACCATACCTTAACCTTAACCTTAACCATAACCTAACTTTAACCTTACCTTAACCTTAACTAAACCCTTAACCCTAACCTTACCTTAACCTTAACACTAACCTCGACCTTAACCTTAACCTTAACCATAACCTTACCTTAACCTTAACCTTAACACTAACCTAACCTTAAATTTAACCTTAACCTTAACTAAAACCTTAACCTTAACCTTTCAAAACCCTTAACCTTAACCTTACCATTAACATTAACCTTGACGTGACCTTAACCTTAATAGTAACCTAAACTTAACCTTAACCCTACCCTAACCTTAACCTTGACCTTGACCTTGACCTTAACCTTTTCCTTAACCTTAACCTTCACCTTAACCTAAACATTAACCTTAACCGTAACCTTCACCTTAACACAACCTTAACCCTAATCTTAACATAAACCTAACCGTAACCTTAACCTTAACCTTAACCTAACCTTAACCCTAACCTAACCTTAACCCTAACCTTAACCTTAAATTTCACCTTTACCCTTACCTAACCTGAACCTTGACCTTAACCTTAACCTTAACCTCAACCTTAACCTCAACCTTAACCTTAACCTTAACCTTAAAAAACTCTTAACCCTAACTTTAACCTTAACCTAACCTTAACCTTACCCTGACCTTAACCTTAAGGTAACACGAAGGTTAACCTTAATGTTAACATTGACCTTACCCTTAACCTTAACACTAAGGTTACCCTTAACATTAATATTAACCTAACCTTAACCTTAAAGTTACCCTAACCTTAACCTGACCTTAACCTTAACCTTACCATAACCTTAACCTTAACCTAACCTTAACTAAACCCTTAACTAAAAACCTTAACCTTAACCATACCTTAACCTTAACCTTACCTTAACCTTGACATTAACCTTAACCTTAACCTTAACCCTAACCTAACCTTAACCTTGACCTTAACCTTAACCTAAATCCTATCCTAACCTTAACCTTGACCTTAACCTAACCTTAACCTAAACTTAACCCTAACTTGAACTTTATCCTAAACCTTACCATTAAAATTAATCTTAACGACGACCTTAACCTTAACCTAAAGTTTAACCTTAACCTTAACCTTGACATTAACCTTAACCTAAACCTTAACCTTAACCTTAACAAACCCTTAACATTAACCTTAACCCTAACCTAACCTTAACCTTGACCTTGATGTTGACCTTACCCTAACCTTAACCTTAACCTTAACCCTAACCTAACCTTAACCTTGAGGTAACACTAAGGTTAACCTTAACATTAACCTTAACCTTAACCTTAAGCTTTACATTAACCTTGACCCTCACCCTAACCTTAGCCTTAACCCTAACCTAGTCTAACCTTAACCTTAAACTTAACCTTACCTTACCTTAACCTTAACTTTAACCCAAACTTTAACCTTAAGCTTAAACCTAGCCTAACCTAGCCTTAACCTTAAACTTAGCCTTAGCCTTAACCTTAACCTTAACCTTAAGGTAACACTAAGGTTAACCTTATCGTTAACCTTAATATTAAAATTAACCTGAACCTTAACCTAACCTTAACATTAACCTTAACCTAACCATAACCTTGACCTTAACTCTAACCTTAACCTTAACCTTAACCCTAAGTTAATGTTAAGGTTAAAATTAAGGTTACGGTTAAGGTGAAGGTCAAACTCGAGGTTAGGATAAGGTTAAGGTTAAGGTTAGGTTAGGTCAGGTTAAGGTTAGGTTAAGGTTAAGGTTAAGGTTAAGGCAAAGGTTAAGGTTAAGGTTAAGTTTTTAGATAAGGTTAAGGTTAAGGCTAATGTTAAGGGTAAGGTTAAGGTTAAGGATTTAGTTAAGGTTAAGTTTAAGGTCAAGGTTAAGGTTAGGTTAGGGTTAAGGTTAAGGTTAAGGCCAGGTTAAGGTAAGGTTAAGGTTAAGGTCAAGCTTAACACTCAGGTTAGGGTTAGTTTATGGTTAAGGTTAAGGTTAAGGTTAACCTTAGTGTTACCTTAAGTTTAATGTTATTCTTAAGGTTAAGTTTAGGTTATGTTAAGGTTAAGGTCAAGGTTAAGGTTAAGGTTAAGGGTTTAGTTAAGGTTCAAGTTAAGGTTAGGTTAGGTCAAGGTTAAGGTTAACTTAGGTTAAGGTTAAGGTTAATGTTAGGGTTAAGGTTAGGGTTAAGGTTAGGTTAGGTTAACGTTATGGTTAAGGTTAAGGTTAAGGTTAAGGTTAATGTTAGGTTAATGTTATGGTTAAGGTCAACGCTAATGTTAAGGTTAAGGTTAAGTTAGGGTTAAGTTTAATGTTAAGGTTAGGTTAAGGTCAAGGTCAAGGTTAAGGTTAAGGCTAAGGTTAACATTAAGGTTAAGGTTAAGATTAACGTTAAGGTTAAGGTTAAAGTTAAGGTTAAGGTTAAGGTTAAGGTTAATGTTAAGGTTAAGGGTTTAGTTAAGGTTAAGGTTAAGATCAGGTTAAGGTTAGGTATGGTTAAGGTTAAGGTTAAGTTAAGGTTAAATTTAATGTTAAGGTTAGGGTTAGGTTATGGTTAAGATTAAGGCTGAGGTTAGGGTTAGGGTTAGGTTAATGTTAAGGTTAAGGCTAGGATAAGGTTAATGTTAAAGATAAGGATACGGTTAAGGTTAAAACTGAGGTTAGGGTTATGTTATGGTTAAGGTTAAGGGTAAGGGTAAGGTTAAGGATAAGGGTAAGGTTATGGTTAAGGTTAAGGTTAATGGTTTAGTTAAGGTTAAGGGTAAGGTTAACATTAAGGTGAAGGTTAAGGTTAAGGTTAAGGTCAAGGTTAAGGTTAAGATTAAGGTCAATGTTAAGGTGGTAAGGTTAAGGTTAGGGTTAAGGTTAATGTTAAGGTTAAGTTTAAGGTTAACACTGAGGTTACGTTAAGGTTAAGAGTTAGCTTTAAGATTAATGTTAAGGTTAAGGTTAAGATTAAGGTTAAGGATAAGGTTAAGGTTAAGGTTTAGTTAAGGAAAGGTTAAGGTTAAGGTCAATGTTAAGGTTAGGTTAGGTTAAGGTTAAGGTTAAGTTTAAGGTTAAGGTTAAGGTTAAGGTTAGGTTAGGGTTAAGGTTAAGGTTAATGTTAAGGTTAAGGTTAGGTTAAGGTAAGGTTAGGCTAGGTTAGGTTAAGGTTAAGATTAGGCTAGGTTAGGTTTGGGTTAAGGTTAAGTTTAAGGCTAACTCCGAGGTTAGGGTTAGGTTATGTTAAGGTTAAGGTTAAGGTCAAGGTTAAGGTTATTTAAGGGTTAAGGTTAGGTTAAGGTTAAGGTCAATGTTAATGTTAAGGTTAGGTTAAGTTTGTGTTAAGGTTATGGTTAAGGTTAAGGTTAAGTTTTACACAATTTTTTGGTCATATAGCCTATTATCATTAGATGGACCCAAGTGCACCATGTAAGACCAATTTTACCCTATGTAAAATTGCTTTTACTATGTGAAATAACTTCATAAACCACATTATTAGGCTGTTTATGGTCTAAATAGGAAACCCCAAAGGGAAATATTAAACAAATCTACATTTGTTTGATTTTCCTCATGGAATAATTAATTAAACAATAATTTAATTACTATTCCTAGTCATATTTAACCCAAAACAAGGAAATTAATTAGATAAATCCTAATTTATCTTATTATGTTCTAGGAATAATTATTTAAATCTTATTTAAATAATATTCCTTGTTAAATATGACTAAATCATTTATAAATAATTAAATAAATCATTATTTATTTAATTATCATTCAGTAACTTCCTTAAAATAATAAATAAATCATTTATTTATTTATTATTTACAAATAAATGGATTTGACCCAAGTCAAATGCCTTTTCCCTCTAATAAATATAAAAAAATATTTAATAAAAGGTGGATCTCGATTTGGTTAATATTATTTTAATCATGCGCCAAGATATAGAATGACCTAATATTTTGTTATAAATAGAAGGGCTTTCCCATTCATTTGTCACCTTTTGTTGGCTATTAGATCACTCTGGATCTATGCTCTTGGTCTGACTTTAAGCCATTATCATTGTCAAATTTTCCATTATTTCACTTTGTGAGCTCCCTTTCAGTTCTATGTTTGTCTAGGTTTCCTATACCAACAAGAGAGAGAAGTTCTAGATCTGAAGTGCTGAGGACTTTCAAGAACCCATCCCATTGAGGAGAATTGGAAACACCTTTCTTGCTTTCCTCCCAGGTGCCCTTAATATAAAATTCTTTCAAAAATATTGTTCTTGTCTTATCTATTGGATGTATGGAGCAAAACCTTATTTTTACTGCTTAATGTCTTTTTATGCATAGATTTGGATTTGTGTAGGATTTTTCTTGATTAAATAACTACAGATCTGAAGATATTGGCAGTCATATTTTATGTAAGGGCTATAAGCTATGTGTAGCTAAAGTGTTATTTTTTCGTACACTTCGACAAAAGATTCATATTAGCAATTGGCGACACCACACGGGTTTTCAATTACGACCACTGTCGTTTATCATATTCCTGCATATCCAGCTGCTTCAGACCTTAGGTTTTCTTTTAAGCTTTTTGTTTTTTCTATTTTTATGTTGTTTTTCACCTATAAAACCCTCAAACATTAAAATTTCTAACTTCTGTTGTATTTCTGGCCCTATTGCACAGGTAACAGACATCGGCCGCAACTGAGACGACAATTTTTTATGAAATCTGCCGCCGAGACACCCGGAGCTGCAGGTCACACTTTTTGGCCCAGAACCTACGACCTGGACTACAGGATGCACTTTTCAGCCTAGAATCTACGACCTGAATAGAAAACAGGTCAGAACTTGCGACCTACACTTTTTTCTGCTAACTTTCTGCAATTTTTCTGGGTTTGTCTGAAGCTTCTGTCAGGGTTTTCCAACCTTTGTCTCTACCCATTTAGACCTATTTCTGATCTGTTTTACTCATCTAAGTGGGAATATCGCCCCCTAGGGCTTCAGTACCCTCCACTTTTTGTGGAAGAGTTTTAGCTATTTCAGACGTTTGAATTTTTAGAGTTTCAGCCTTTTTCTTTGCAGATCTGATACCTCACCATCAGATCCCTTTTACATCAGCTCTTCTCCCTTTCAAATCACCTCATATAGTTTTTTTTGGGTTTGCCTCTAGGGTCACCTCCTTGTTCCTTCTACCTTTAGCTGATTTTCTCCTTTGTTATAGCAACCTTGCCTCTGCCTCTTTGCTGTTTTCTGCCCCTCTTTTCGGCATATTTCTCCTTTAGATCCCTCTCCCTCCCAACATTAGATATATTGGCATATTTTTAGTGTGTTTCAACTAGATTGTTATCCATCTTTTAGACTAGTTTTGGGAGACCCGCCTTCTTGGGTTAGATCGATGCATTGTTAGCTGTTAATTTTCTGTTATTTCAACATTATATACTGTTCTCTGCAGATTTATTTTCAGTTATGCAACACACTTTTTATTTTACTCTCAAAACGTCTGGGTTTAAAAATTAAAATTAACACACGCCACACACTGGCCTTAAGTGAAGAAGAGTCTTGTTACCACCGCCATGCAAAGACTTTAAAATCAATTGACACTGCACATTTCTGCCCTTGTTTCGACAATGTAATCACTTGACTATGCACTTTATTGCCTTTGTTGGTCCTTCTTCTTCCCTTTGTGCCGTCATCATTGCACCCCCAAGGCGTATATCTCAGAGACTTCTTGGCCTTCACCCTCAGTTTCCGTATTGGTCGACTTGCTCCTTCCCATCATCGTCGAGTTAGTCCTCCCTCGAGTCCGCACTCTGACTCCTCTTTGATTCTTTGGGTTCTCTCCCTACTTCTGGTTCTCCCCCTGTTATGTTCACCATGTCTGGTCCAGGGCCTAATGCTAGCGGCAACCCTGGCCCTACTTCTGGGAATGGTACTAGCAGAACCACCACTGGATCTATCTTGAATGTCCCTTTGCTCCCCTATATGGCAGGTCTCAGTCTCGTTGATTTAAATTAGTTGATCAATGATCCTATCTGCCACGATGTTGGTTGGCCTGCTATGCCAACTAAGCTCCCCTCCGACAGTCCCAAGTTTGAAGGCCTTGGTGGAGAAGATCCCTCCAACCATATCTGATATTTCCACATGTGGTGTTCATCCAATTCCATTACTGATGATTCCATCCATCTTAGATTGTTCCAATGCATGCTTACAGGAGAAGCTTTTAAGTGGTATGTTGATCAGACCACCTCTTCCCATACCACTTTTGCGACCATTGCCTAAGCCTTCTTATCTTATTTCCAGCTCCCTCTCCAATACAACACTGGTACCGAACTCTTGACTTCTTTTTGTCAATCATCTGCGACCCGCCTTTCCACTCCTGTCCAGGAATGGTGGAGAAGAAGAAGCTTATGTCGAGCTCCTACCTTTCAAGATCGGGTCTACATGGACTGGTTCCTTATATCTCTCTTACCTACCATCGGCAAAGATGTCACATCCCAGTTCCCTAAAATCGAAGAAGCTGCCCTCCAAATAGCCTTGAAATATGACCTCATCTATGCTCACTATGGTTATTTTTATATTGTCCTTCCTGACCTCCCTAGACCCGGTGGCGCTAATGCCTTAAGGGCATCTCATTCTACCGATGGTATTGTTGGAGCTCTTTCACATCTTTACACTCAACCTCCTATGGGCTATTGCCTCCCTCCGGGAGGGACCAGCACCTCTAGCACTTTTCCCCCTCCAGGCAGCATGTATTTAGGATACGACATACCTCCTCCATTTTCCCAACCTCCTGCTTACCTCAATGTTTCCCAACCTACCCAGTATCCTTATCCATAGCCTAGTGCCCCAGCTCCTCCAGCACCTCCACCTCCCTTGCCTTCTCAACCTCAGCAACAACAACTACCATTTCCTTCAAGCCAAGTATTTGCACAGCTGGGCATGAATAATCCTCATTATTCTCAAAGAAAGAGGAAAGGCAATCAAAATCAAGCTGCCCCTGGTAATCGTGGATCCAATCCTTCTGATATTGACTCTACCACTGCTAACTAGCAATAGGGCTCTCATCCCAAGCCAGACAGCCCTCTTCATACAAATAAGCCTTGTTCGTGTTGCAATGTTTATGGTCATTACACTCATGATTGTCCCCTATTACCACAGATGCGGTAGATGTGGGAGTCTTAGGCTACATTGTGAGGACAACATGCCTCCCCTACTGTTCCCCCGAATGCGGCTACTTCTCAACCGGTTGTGTTTACTGATCCTTTCCCTCAACAAGGATTCGTGGCTACCCAACCACCTCACACACTGGTAGCAACTCAACCTTCCCCTTCTAGTTCCTCTAATTACCTGATCCTCATGATGAACTCTGATACACCTTTACCCTTCAACCTTAACCTGCAAACTCAGTCTCTTCAGTACCCCAAGCCTTCCGCTCCATCTATCCCTGAGCACCTTCCTTAGGATCTACAGAGCCTCTTTTGACACCCAATGGTCCCTTGCAGATCCCTCAACCCAAAGTTGAGGTTCCTACCAAGGTTCCTAAGGGCCCATTACACCGAAATGCTACTTCTGGTCGAGTTGCTCATTCGTATAGCATAGTAGATGATTTGGCACAGTCTCCTGCTGCCATTTCAACACTGGAACTCCTCCAGTCGTGTCCTTCTCAACGGAAGGCTATACTATTCGCCATGGGAACTGTATATCCTATTGATGACCAATTGATTTTTTTCGATGCCTATCAATCAGAACATCCCTCCCTTCATGCTTCCGTAGCTTTCCAAATCCCCATCAAAATCTAGAACGCTGATGTTTCTCGGTGTATTATTGATGAGGGGGCATCCACCTGTGTGATGTCTGCTTCGGTTTGGAAACAACTAATATCTCCTGAGTTGGCCCCTTCCGTAATCACCCTTCGTGTGTGGGATGGCCATGCCTCCTAGCCCATTGGCGTATTCCGTAACTATCCTATTACTCTTGCGAGCAAGACTGTTTGCGTTGATGTTGAAGTCATCAACACCCCTCTTGATTATAACATTATTTTAGGGTGTAGCTAAACTTATGCCATGTCTGTTGTCCCATCCGTGGTTCACCACAAGATATTTTTCCTTCATAATGGAAAGATAGTCACCATTGACCAGTTGACATATCATGAGCCAAAATCTCAGACCTCCCCTGAGTCGACCATCTCTTCTGTAGCCAATAAGAAAAACTTCGATTCTTTGACCAATGTCTCTCCTGGTGTCTAAAAAGACTCCTCCTTGCTTGGAACCTTCCTTCGTCTTCCTCCTCCTCCTGTCTCCGATCCCATCTTAGCGAATGTTTGCATGATGCAATCATCTCGCGCTGACCTTAAGCAGCCTGCTTCCGCTAGTCAGCGACCTCAACCTCAACCTCGCCCGCCGCAACCTGCTTCTAGTCCTTCGCCTCAGCCATTCGGACCTCTTCCTTCTGGCCCTTCTCCTACAGCTAGTACCCATGAGCCCCTTTATCCTCTTGGGTCAGTTCCACCAGGTCTCAACCATCTTGGAGTCATCCCTCTTGGCCATTACCCCACTGGCCAGATACCTTTCCTTTCTCCCCCTCCCAGAGTCTATTCGGTTCCCATCATGGCCACCCTTTCTCTCCCCAATTTTACCTTGGGTATACCCGTCTGGTACCTTGATCCTCTAACCTCTACCCCGCCTGGTCACCCCAAACCTTACCTTGCTTTGACACTGGTTCAATCACTTCCCCTAGCTTATTCCATTGCAAAAGTGGCCTTAGCACCTCAACATGACCCCTCTCCTGTTGGGCCAACTCTGGTAAAGAAAGGCAAAGCTCGCAAGGTGGCATCCAAAGACAAGGCCACCTTGACTGACCCTGCCCCTCCTCCGCCCACAAAGCCTTGTGCCTTGTGTTATGTGATCGGTCATGCCACCCATACTTGTCTTGAGTTTCCCTGTATTAAACCCATGGTTAAAGTCGAATTCCCTGAGTCTACGGTTCCTGAAACCTCTGTTTCTTCCTCAACCACAACGAAGAACCCAAAGACTACTCGCACCAACAAACCCTGTGCTCTGTGTGGTTTCCATGGCCATTATTCCCACCATTTTCCCCACCTGACGCATTACCGCACCTCTTTAGAGGTAGTCCGAGAGTATGAGATTGAACAAAATCAATCCACCTCTCCCATACTTGTGCAATATGCTTCAGGTCATCTTGAGGATTTATCTTCTCCCATTGACATTCCTCCTCCCGATATCGAGATGATAAAGCCTGCTACCACCATCCTCTAACTATCATCATCCATGAGACCCTCGGTGGAAGTCCCCTTGGATACTTCCCTTAATGTTTCACTCGACCCCCCTTCAGGGATCACCCTGGGCTCAACATTGGTAAATCCTTTATCTGTTACTCTTCTATCACCCCTTGTGATGATGCTCATGTGACCCTCTCTTCTCATGATGATGAGTTAGGTAGCTTCCCTACGTCAGGTGGTCTTTCTTCCACCAGTCACCCCATCTTCTATCACGATGACGACATTACAGAAGGAATCACCTCCCCTGAATTTATCTATTCCCCCATACATCGACCCCATGCATTCGAACCACATACACCGTGTGGCCATTACATTGAAACCCCATGTTTGGGTAAGGGGGCACCCATATTTAAGAGACTAAGAGAAGCAATTCTCCACAACTCTCCTAGTGTATCTGGTCATTTCAACTCTAGTACCATTATTCTTCCACATTTATAAGAACCTCTAGAGTCCCATATCACTTCAGATCACTCTAGGGATGATACCCCTTATCATTCCTTCATCTTACATCAGCAACCCAGTCTCTTAGACATTGTTGTTGACCAACATATAGCTTTTCTAAGAGAGCATCAGTTCATTATCTCCAAATCCTCTTTTTCAGATTGTGACACTAGGTATGCCAACACAGAAACTTAAAGTCCATTTGATTCATATATGCATTACTAAAAGAGATTGGTAATCCTCCATTTCCTTTCTCAATCTTCATAACCATAACGAAAACAAATGGCGCACCACATCATTAAAATGTGTTTAGATTCCCCTTTTCCTAAATACATTTTGGCATGAACACAACATGTTTGGGGGAACCTAGGCCCCTCAACCATAAAAATTCCAGATCTCAGCCAAAAATAGCACTTAAACCCCCTTTCTCTGACAGGTCACACTTTTTAGGTCATTTCCTGGGACAGGTCGCAGTTTTCTGCCCAGTACCTGCTACCCAGGTCACAGAACAGACCCCAAAAAGTGTGACCTAGCTTGTTCATGAGCTCTGGGTACCTATTAGTTTTTAGTACCTTGATACTTCACCAGGACACATTTTTTCCACGAAGGGTCTATTCATCTCTCCTCCAAATCGGATTTCCTCACTTAAAATACTTGTACTTGGGGCACCACTTTGCCTCCTTACCTGTCCTTGTTCGTGTTGATTTTCGTCATGAGATACCCCCTTGTACTCATGTTTTTATGGGCCCCCATTGGACCTTTACTGTGTGGCAGCACCATCGAGTTTCCCTTGTTTAGAGCATCCGAGTTGAGTCATCATCGCATTCATGGAATCTATCCTGAGTCCCTTTGTATCCCGCTATAGTCCTCCATCCGTCATTGCTTGGCCCCTCTCTCGTGTCGCACATTATGGCCTTCAGTCCCACTGTCCCCTATCCCTCATGATATTGTGTCAGTCGCTGCCAGGTCATCCATGCCCTTTATGCTTTAACAAGGGAAGTCGTCCATTCGCTATTGTTACATAGTAAATTATCACCGTCCCTGAAATCCCCATATCGCCCATTGGAGGGTCATTTATGTGATCAATAATTAGTGTCTGGCCTTGCAAATACCATCATTGCATCCCTTGCCATGAGGAAAACATTCCTTTTGTTGATCATTTCCTGAGTAGACCCCTAAAAATAGCCTTTTTTTCCTTAGCACTGGTAGCCCGTTATGTCCTCATGCCAATGAGGAAAATTAACACTGAGCCCACACTAGTTGGCACTCTGTCCCAGTTAAGCACCCATGCCAATCTTCTTATGGATTTTTTTTTAAAAAAATAGGCAAAGTTTCGATTACAACAACTTCGTGGATGAGTGATGAGGAGTGGTTTCAACTGAATAACCACGACCTTCCTCCTTTGGCCTCTTGTTTCCACCTTATGGGGAACCTCCCAAGGGATAAGGCCTCCCTTCCACTATTGTAGGGATAGCAACCTCCTCCTCTCCTCTATAAATATAGCCATCTTCCATTGATGAAGGGGCTGAATAGTTGAGTCTCCAAGAGCCTTCATAGCCTAAAGAATGCTGCAAGAGCCTTGATAGTCCTCATAGAGCCAAATCAGTAGCAAGGAGATTATTATCAAGACAATCGAAGAGAGAGGCTTGTCTCATTCCCGATGAGATTTACCAAGATGTATTCCGCTGTTGACCCACCGAAGGAAGATTCAGCGTCAGAGTCAGGTTGTATCTTTCTTTGTATTAATTAATGATAAGCGACTTTGGTTATGGTTCCACTCGTATTGTTCATTTTGATTATGAGTTGTATCTTCTCTGACTGATACATAATTGCATATATTGGGTTTATGCTTGTGTGTTCGTTGTGTTGCAAGTGTTCAATCGCGACAAGTGGGAGAATTGTGATCTGTTGGAGCAAGGAAACGGGAGCGCTATCTTCTCGACGAACAACACCGTTGGACTTAAGGTAGGCCTTCTTCGTAATTTGGTATATTTCAATTAGGAACTTGTGCCTTAGCGTGATACGATTGTTGCTAGACCCGATCTGGGCTAGTATGGATTGCCTCTGTCCATAGAGGGGATTTACCTCTACAACAGCTACTCAGTACCCCCCATTTCATCATCATCATTGGTGTTAGTCTGTTAGTTGCTCTACTATTTTCTCTCGTGCCTTAGTTTAGGATTCCTTATTGCCTCACCTATGGCAGACCTCCTTCTTTTGACATCATCTCATTCATTCCAGAAGACAGGTCTAGAGGGCGGTGTACCTTGGTTCCAGCTTCCACTCTTGTTCAGTGCCCCAGATCAAGCAAAGGGACTACTTATTTCCCTTTGACTTGGTTGTTTCTCACCTTTAGCTCCTTTCAGCATGATCGAGATCCGTTACTTCATCATCCAGTGATGCAGCAACTGTTCTTCGTGATTCCTGGGTGTGTGTGAGATGTATCAACCCTCATGAGGGGGTGGCCCTGCAGGTAGCCCCCCACATGCCTGGATGACCTCTTCCTCGCAGCGTTCGATGCAGCTCCATACTTTTGATGATGTCGGCCTTAGCCGCTTGTAGCACCTCTTTGATTTGCATGTATTACTCAGACTTTGCGAGCCCTTCCCCATTGATAAGGGGCATTTGGGTTGTATTTGTATCTTATGTACTCATATATTATTGTATAAGTCTTGGCTATTATCCTAGGCACCGCATGTATGTGGGATTTACCATTATTTCTCTTATCTGGCTCATGTTATGACCAACATGTACTTTACAGTTCAATACCTTGTTTACTAGACACACTATTCTTTTGTAATTTTTCTCGACGGGCATAGGTATGCCTCCCCTGCTACCTCTAGCACAGGTATCGTCTCATAGAAAGAGACTTGTTGCACCTATAAGTCTCGTCTCCTCAGGGTCTAGTTCTCCAGCACATTGGGCTAGCTTACATTTCTCTCTCTAACTTCCCTTTTGATGTCTGGTGATTGAGTTCTTACAACGTACTTCGGTCATATGATTTTCTCCTAACACTCGCATGTTGGGGGGCAATCTGTTACACCATTTTTTGGTCATCTAACTTGTTATCATTAGATGGACCTAAGTACACCATGTAAGACCAATTTTAACCTATGTAAAATTTCTTTCACTATGTGAAATGACTTAATAAACCACATTTATTATGTTTTTTATGGTCTAAATAGGAAACCCCAAAGGGAAATATTAAACAAATCTATATTTGTTTGATTTTCCTTATAGAATAATTAATTAAACAATATTTTAATTATTATTCCTAGTCATATTTAACCCAAAACAAGGAAATTAATTAGATAAATCCTAATTTATCTTATTATTTTCTATGAATAATTATTTAAATCTTATTTAAATAATATTCCTTGTTAAATATGACTAAATCATTTATAAATAATTAAATAAATAATTATTTATTTAATTATCATTCAACCACTTCCTTAAAATAATAAATAAATCATTTATTTATTTATTATTTACAAATAAAGGGATTTGACGCAAGTCAAATGCCTTTTCCCTCCAACAAATATAATAAAATATTTCATAAAAGGTGGATCTAGATTTGGTTAATATTATTTTAATCATGCACCAAGATCTAGAATGACCTAATATTTTGTTATAAATAGAAGGGTTTTCCCATTCATTTGTCACCTTTTGTTGCCTATTAGATCACTCTGGACCTATGCTCTTGGTCTGACTTTGAGCCATTATCATTGTCAAATTTTCCATTATTTCACTTTGTGAGATCCTTTTGAGTTCTATGTTTGTCTGGGTTTTCTACACCAACAAGAGAGAGAAATTCTAGATCTGAAGTGCTGAGGACTTTCAAGAACCCATCCCATTGAGGAGAATTGGAAACACCTTTCTTGCTTTCCTCCCAGGTGCCCTTAATATAAAATTCTTTCAAAAATATTGTTCTTGTCTTGTCTATTGGATGTATCGAGAAAAACCTTATTTTTACTACTTAATGTCTTTTTATGCATATATCTGGATTTGTGCAGTATTTGTCTTGATCAACTAACTACAGATTTGAATATTTTGGCAGCCATGTTTGATGTTAGGGCTATAAGTTATGTGTAGCTAAAGTGGTATTTTTTTGTACACTTTGACAAAAGATTCATACTAACATTAAGTTTAAGGTTAAGGTCAAGGTTAAGGTCAACGTTAGGGTTAAGGTTAGGTTAAGGTTAAGGTCAAGGTTAATGTTAGGTTAACATTAGGTTAGGTTAAGGTTAAGGTCAAGGTTAAGGTTAGATTAGGGTTAGGTTAAGGTTAAGGATAAGGTTAAGGCTAAGGTTAAGGTTAAGGTTAAGGTTAGGTTAGTTTAAGGTTAAGGATAAGGATAACATAAGGTTATGGTTAAGGTTAAGGTTAAGGTCACATTAGGGTAATGTTAAGGTTAAGGTTAGAGTAAGGGTAAGGTTAGCTTAGATTAGGGTTAAGGTTAAGATAAATATTAAGGTTAGGTTAAGGTTAATATTAAGGTTATGTTAGGTTAACCTTCCTTGCCCTAATATTAACCTTACCCTACCCCTTAGGTTAATGTTAAGGTTAACCTAGGGGTAGGGTAAGGTTAGGTTAATTTTAAGGTTAAGGTTAAGGTTAAGGTTAAGGTTAAGGTTAAGATTAAGGGTAAGGTTAAGGAGAAGGTTAAGGTTAAGTTTAAGGTTAAGGCTAGGGTTAGGTTAGGATTAAGGTTAAGGCTAAGGTTAAGGTTAATGTTAAGGTTAGGTCAAGGCTAAGGTTAAGGTTAGGTTAAGGTTAAGTTAAGGTTATGTTAGGTTATGGTTAAGGGTAAGGTTAAGGTTAAAGGTTTAGTTAGGTTAAGGTTTAGTTTAAGGTTAAGTGTAAGGGTAAGGTTAATGTTAATGTTAAGGATTTAGCTAGGTTAAGGTTTTGGTTAAGGTGAAGGTCAAGGTTAAGATCAAGTTAAGGTTAAGGTCATGTTAAGGTTAGCTTAAGGTTTAACCTTAACCTTAACCTTACCTTAACCTTAACCTAACCTTAACCTTAAAATTACCCTAACCTTATCTAAACTTAACATTAACCTTACCCTTAAGGTTAACCTTGACCTTACCTTAACCTTCACCCTAACCTTAACCTTAACATGAACCTTAACCTTAACCTTACCCTAACCTTAAGATTGGCCTTGACCTTAACCTTAAAATTAACCTTAGATTAACCTTAACCTAACCTTAACCTTGACCTTAACCTTAACCTTACGTTAAGGTTAAGGTTAATGTTAAGGTTAGGCTAAGGTTAAGGTTAAACTTGGGTTAGGGTTAAGGTTAAGGTTAGGGTTAAGTTTAAGGTTAAAGTTAAGGTTAAGGTTAAGGCCAAGGTTAAAGTTAGTTTAGGTTAAGGGTCAGGTTAAGGTAAAGGGTAAGGTTAATGTTAAGGTTAAGGTTAAGGTTAATGTTAAGGTTAGGTTAGGAAGGTTAGGGGTTAGGTTAAGGTTAGGTTATGTTAAGTTTAAGGTTAGGTTAGGGTAAGGTTAAGGTTAAGGTCAAGGTTAGGGTTAGTTTAGTGTTAGGCTAGGCTATGGTTAAAGTTAATGTTAGCGTTAATGTTAACGTTAAGGTTAAGGGTAAGGTTAAGGTTAAAGGTTTAGTTAAGGTTAAGGGTTTAGTTAGGTTATATTTAATGTTAAGGTTAAGGTTAAGGCTAAGGGTAAGGTTAAGGTTAAGTTTAAGGTTAATTTTAAGGTTTAGGTTAGGTTAGGTTAAGGTTAATATTAAGGTAAGGTATGGTAAGGCTAATGTTAAGGTTAAGGTTAGCTTTAAGGTTAAGGTTAGGTAAGGTTAAGGTTAGTGTTAAGGTTAAGGTTAACATTAGGTTAGGTTAAGGTTAAGGTTAAGGTTAGGTCAAGGTTAGATTTAGGTTAAGGTTAAGGTTAAGGTTAACCTTAGTGTTACCTTAAGGTTAAGGTTAAGGTTAATGTTAAGGTTAGGTTAAAATTAATGTTAAGGTTAAGGTTTAGATTAGGTTAAGGTTAATGTTAAGGCTAAGGTTGAGGTCAAGGTTAATGTTAGGTTATGGTTAAGGTTCGGATAGGTTAGGGTTAAGGTTAAGTTAAGGTTAAGGTAAGGTTAATGTGAAGGTTAAGATCAAGGTCAAGGTCAAGGTTAAGGTTAAGATTAAGGTCAAGGTTAAGTTAAGGTTAAGGTTATGTGTAAGGGTAAGGTTAAGGTTAGATTAAGGTTAAGGTTAGGTTAATGTTAAGGTTAAGGTTAAGGTTAAGGTTAGTGTCAGGCTTAAGGTTAGGTTAAGTTTAGGGTAAGGTTAAAGTTAAGGCCAAGGTTTAGGTTTGCCTTACCTTAAGGTTAGGTTAGTGTTAAGGATAAGGTTAAGGTTAACAATTTATTTAAGATTAAGGGTTAAGGTTAAGGTTAAGGATAAGGTTCAAGATAAGGTGAAGGTTAAAGTTAAGGTTAAGGTTAAGATTAAGGTATTGTTAAGGTTAAGGTCAAGGTTAAGGTTGTTATCACGCAAAAAAATTCAAAACATCATTTTCAGAAGGTTACAAAGTTTCATGGGTCAAAATAGGGTTTTAGGATTCATTTTAAGTTAGATCAAGGGAAAATTTTAGATTTTTTATACTTCAAAGCTTTCCCTAAGGTTTAAATAAAGTCATTTTTTCATGTCAAACATTCATCATTTTCCATTGCACTTCGTTTCCAAAATGTTTTGTATCAAAATTTCCTAATTAGCTAAGAAACCAATGTTTTATAGAGCCTTACATTGAAAAAAGTCACTTAATGCTACGAAATCACTGATAGTTTCATAGTGCAAATAGTCAAATTTACACTACCAGCACTACGAAAGCACGATTTTTTAGCTATCTTGTCAGTCGAGCTGTCAAATGTTAGAAACCATTGGGGAAGGGTACGATAGATGCTTGTTGAGTCATGTAATAATGAAATCGAAGTACATACCCATATTTACAGTCACCATGGTCAGTGTAGGTTATGAATAAGCCATCATTTTCAGTTATGAGAGGACATTTAAATTTCAAATTCTTTCCTAATTAGTCATTCTCATTCCTTTTGCCTCCATGCGTAATATCTGAGCTCTGAAGCATTATTGTATCAAGCCAAACTTGTGGCTAGTTCTTTAAAAGGGTTTACTATATCCATATCATGCAAGTTTGATACATTTATATCAAGTGAGGATGATACATTTATGTCAAACGAGGCTTTGAGGTTCTTTGAAAAAATATGGTAGAGGAAAGAAAAATACAAAGAGGAGGACAATGCTTAAGACATGAAACTGAAGACATGAAAGAAACAAATGAAGACCCAGCAGTAATGGAAGCATTCAAAAGAGCAGGTTGCTTACATTTTTGTGAGAAATTGCAGGGCTGTCATACATAGGTATCCAAGGAATTTGCTATAAATTTCAGTGGAGCATCCACTAATGTGGGGATGCTAAATTTTTCTATCACACCAAAGGTCATTGATGTTGTTACAAGAATTCCAAGAGGTCAAGAAACCTGGTTCAAAGGATTCAAATTTAATATGGAGCAATGTAAAGAGTTCATGAAGCCTGAGCATGTTGATATGGATCTAAACAATGATTTTCCAAGAAGCTGCATCAAAGATAATTATTCAAAACTGTTACTCATCATCTAGAAATACTTTACATATGAAGGTAGATATCACAAGGTTTATTCATAGCATTTCAAATTACTTCTACACTTCACTGGTAAGATTTATCTTAACCTACCTTTTTATCTGCATAGAAGTCTTTCAAAGATGGATGATAAGGTTCAAGCAAAGTCTGAGGGGAGTGGGACATCATTGTTTCATCATGGCTTAATAAAATTATTGATTTTAGATGAACTTAAAACTATAGGTAGAGATTGTTCCTCATTCTTATTTTTTAATGGTTTCGAGTTGGATACATTAACTCCTGCAAATAAATCTAAACCTAAGAGGGTTTCATCACCACTAGCAGCAGAACAGAGCCAACCTTTGGTGGCAAAACCAAAAGAACCTGTAATAGTAAAGCCAAGTAAGAAAGCTAAGGAAAAGTCAAAGAAAGTGTAGCGTCTTGACACACCGACTCCCCTACCTGCAAAACAGAAATCAAAGATGGTCAAGCATACAAAAAAAGAACAAACTTCTACCAAGCAAGGGACCAAAAGAATGACTAGAAGCCAAATAGTGGGTTTGAAAGAAAAGACAATGGCTACAAAATTCAAAGCAGTAATAAATGGGAATCTAAAATATATTATTCATGCCATTGACATAGAGGAAATACCTATTTTCCAAGATGAATTTATAGGAGAAGGTGGGTAGAAGTTGAAAAATGCCAAGTCTGCAAAGAGAATAGAGTTTGAGGGAGAAGATGCAGGTTTCATTTTTGAAGAAATAAAACCTATGACAAGGCATGCTAAGAGATTGATAGAGAGTAGAAAATAAGTCCAAATACCCACTGAGACAACTCAATGACCTAAGGAGAATATTGACCTCTCATCACCAACAGTAAAGGATACAATCAACAAATTAAAAAAGGGAAAAGATAAATTGATAGAAATGACAAAGTTGCTACTCCTTGAGTAAAAGTTGAAATTAGAAAATCAGGAAATTTCTACCATGAAAAAGAAAGCTAGGAAACATAGATTTGAGAAAACGAAATTTGAAAAGATGAAGGAAATTTTAGAAAAACAAGTTGATATTGTCTCTAAAGACTTAGACAATACACAGGAGTTTCTCAAGCGGGTAGTTCTATCAAGAACAGAAGCTAAATATGTTATAAAATTGAACACTCATCTAAGAGCTACAAATAAAAGTCTTAAAGATCAGGTAAAGGATTTACAATAGCAGCTTTAAATGATTCATGATGAACTGCAGAGTAAAGTTATCAAAATGACAATGATTGAAGAACCATTAGGTCAACCAATTTTTAATGAGGAAGAAATGCCCCAAGGAACCTAAAATGAAGATGGTTTATGGTTTGTATATGATGAAGATAGGTTATGTTATAATATTTTGGCAAATAAAACTTTCATTGGACAAAGTTATGCAAAAAACTGTGTTTTTATTAGTTTTCAACAGTTTCGTAGCGCATCCAAGCTTAAAAAGAAGTAAAGCGCTACGAAACTGTTGTAGCTGTGTTTTTTCTTTTTCTGATTAGTGTTAAAGGTGTTAAAGGCCGAAAATGTTATGAGACATGTGTTGAAGGGTGGTAAAGATGATGCAAGGGGAAAGAGTTAGAATTATTGAAGAACAGAGGCTTGTAAGGCAGCGCTACAAAAAGCGCTACGAAACTGCTGTATTTTCGTAGAACAATGTATTACATCTTTTGAAGCAACATTTAAAGTGGATTTTGAACAGCTGGAGCTTATGGAAGAATCATGGAATATGTTAAGACATGATTAAATATTCAATACCACAAAATAGAGATTAAATGATAGCCAAAATGCTCAAAGAAGAAAAAAGATACTTTGCCTAAAAAACAGGGTATTGTTTCCTATTTTTGAGGAGGTCAGCTAAGTGATCATGAAGAAATGAATGCCATTATCAAAATTCGACCAAGTGATGAAAATACTTGTCAATGATGTAATTTCAAGTAGATAAGGTTGTTAAGGATAATAATAAGGAGTTTGAGTGCTTTTTGAAATCAGACTATTAAGTAGGAAAGGTGTCCTTTCATAGTAAATTTCATGTTTTATAGTTATGAGAGGTGTCAATGGATATAAATTCGATGTATCTAGCCTAGAGGCAGATCATATAAGGATGTAAGAAATATATTAAAGGGGATGGAGTCGAATTTTTCAAGGGTTGAACATTTTGGCAAAACTGCAGCTTATTGTAAATTGACTGTTTAAGCTAATACAAAGATTTGTTACTTGACCAACTTGAGATTTTGAAGGATTTTTTAGTTTTTACTTGTTCTATATTTACCTTTTATGTATCACTCTTACAGTGGTTTTCATTTATATTACTCAGAATTCATCCATGTGATGCTTTGACTTCCTTTATAAGTGATTTGATTGTGTATTTTCATGTCTTATGTGCGTGTGTCCTACTACTAAAAACTCTGACCTGCCTCATATTCCATGTCAAGTGAACTCACTGAATCACTGAAAGTTGACTCCATAAGCCTAATGTCTACATGTTTGTGTTATTTTAAACCTATATTCATCATAACCAGTTTATTTCCTAAGTAGAGTTAGCCATCTATATCTTTATTCCATATCATTAACCCTTGAGAGAGCCCTCTCAGGCTGAGGAGGCTAAGCCTCAGTCACAAGATTGGTTTGAAATAGTTACACTATATTTTTCTGATCAGCAGCCAATCAAGTATGATTTTGGTGATAACATTTTGGCATTGTTGCTGGGGAGACTGAATATTATACTTTCCGAAAATTTTGGAGCTAAACTTCTAAAGGTAGCAGGAGCTCAGAAAGTTGTTTGAGGCTACATCTACCTTGGTGACTCCATTCAAAATTTATATGATCAAAGGTTGATTTGAGAAGGAGATACATGAGGAGTAACCCTAACCCAGATCCACCTACCATTGTGGTCAATCCAAACACCATTTCCAAAGGCATTCAAGGCATTTCTGAAATATCTGGTACTCCATCACATACGAAATACTTGTTCTTTGAAATATTAAGAAGTTCTAAAGATAAAAGAGTTGATGATAAAATATAGGAAGTCTTGTTTATATCTGAAAGTGAAAAATAATTTACTGAAATTATCTTAGACTTACATAAGATAGGTATTGATACCTAAGCCCTAGTAACACAGGAAGATAAAGAAGAGTTTTGGGAAGCAGTCACTTCTGCATTGCTGTTGGAAAGGGAGTCTTTAGATAAGTTGAAAGAGCTTGACCCTTTTGAAATATTGTTGAAAATAAAAGCTGATTATCCTCTTTTTTATTGGAGTTCAATTGTTAGTGGACAACAAAGACCAAACAATCCTCCTCTTAACAGTTCCTCATCCTCTATTGCTGCTATTGTCAACCCTAGAGACAACCTTGAGTTGTGAAAGACCAGTACCTAGGACATCTTATACAGTAAGGAGCATATGATATAATATGGGAAGTTATCAGCAAAAGGCTCTCATGCTATCTCTTGTAAACAGGAAGGTTAATTTGAATGGGACCAAAACTTTTGGAAGCTTGAAAAAGGGAAAGAAATACAGCAGAGGCAAGGTGTGAAACTTTAATACAAGTGTATCAGACAATTCAAAGGCAGCTTACTGTAAAGAGGGTTGGGTTCTAAAATACCTCACAGAGATGAATAATCAGAAGGTGTTTACTACGTATGAAATATTGAGATAATACTAACTGTCATTGAGATGATATCCAGAAACAAATATCAACATGTAATGGGCTTACAAAATTAAGAATCCATACATGACAATAGCGTTTTAAAAATAACATCCCATAGAAGCTAATATAGCAGAAGTATGGTTGGAGTGGAAAATGAAATAGTATATCACGCCTAAGCCATATTTAAAGTGCCAGACAAGTTCTGAGATAAGTATAAACTAGGATAAATTCATACCAAAACTAGTGGGCTACTCGCATTCCAGAACATGATACAAGATAAATGGATGTGAATAAAATGAACAGCTAAACTATAACACATAGGAAATATTTACGAACTGTAAAGTACCAAGACCAGAATCCTCATTAAAGATAGAACTCATCATCATTGAAACCCAACGGGCTGTTTGCATTCATATTAAAGCTTCAACAAAATGCATACAAAATTCTTTCACAGCATGTTCTTCTGAAAATCTGGAACAATTTACAATCTGTTCTTGGGGATTCTTATAGGAGAAAAATGAGTAAGAGGAGTGGATGATGTACATTAAATTGATTCATTAAGACATGATGGAGGAAGCGTCCATTCCCATACTACTTAATGGCACTGCATTGCTGTATTTACTTTATAGTATGGCTGAGGGGTCTTTGTCAGGTCGATATCTTACCTCTGATGTTTATTTGGAGTCCTTTCTGGATGTAAATCTCTCTGTTATACCTTCTAGAATTGGTGAACTGGATAGAAAGTCTGTGGGCCTCCATACTCCATAACTGCTGGTTCTTACAGTCTTTAAGAAGCTTTTGTCAGTTTAATTAATTGTTTCTGGGCTCGAGGAGGCATGGAGGCTTTAGTGGGAAGGTGTACTGTCTGGAGAAAAACGTCCCGTAGATATTAAAACATAGATATGGCTATTACGTGTGCTCTTTAGTCTTCCAACTACGTCCTTTCCTTTTGAAAAAGGATTAAAGCATTTAATCTTCAATAATAGGCTTTAATATTTCTAATCTGTCTCTGTTGTTACTCTGACTGCTGCTGCAATAACCACTTTGCGTTCCGAATCACAGTGACTGTGATTATGGAACCTAGAGTGAATTCATCACTTTTGTAACAACCCTGCACAATACGATAAAATCATTAAGAAATATAGGGAGTGGTGGAAGGGATGCTATGAAGGCCTGGAGGAATGGTGGCAGGAATGGTGAAAACGGGAGAAAAAATGATAATTAGTGTAAATGCCAAAGTTTAAGTCCCAGAAAAATAAAAAGGAAATGAATCGAATGAATGGAATTAGGCCTTTGATGGTGGGACCCGATTAAGGCGGAGGGCGATTTAATGCAAGCCGTCGGATCTCAGGAGGAGATCGATGGTTGGGATCATCTGATGGAGTTAATGGGGACATCTGATGAAGAAAAATGGTGAAATGTGCGATACATTGTGGGTCGTAGATCTAGATCAAAAGGACGGTCATGATTGGATCGACGGATTGCAATCAGAAGGGATGGAGGCTAACACCTTTGGAACTTGCGATTGGTGATGCGCTATTGAGCTCCAGCCATTCGATTTGGAACAATATCGATGGCATAGATTGAATTGGCAGGGAGGGAGGTTGATGCGATGAGCAAGAGCGATGAGATCTAGACCGTTGGATCTTTGAGAGGTCAATGGCTGCGATTGGATCAAAGGATCGCGATTGGAGAAGATAGGAGGAGGGGATGCATGGGCTGGTGCGATGTGATTAGCGCTGGGCCATCAGATCTGTATAGATCAACAGCTCAGATCGCAGTGATAATTCAATATAACAAACCTCATTGCATCGAAACTCCGTAAGTTTACAAAGGAAAATGCCTGCGATGGAAGTCCCGATATGATTAGCGCCCAGGGCTGTAGTGCTTGGTTCTAGGCACAGGGCATATGGGGAAGTAGTTAAGGGGGCTGGCCGAAAAGGGGCTAAGCTTGACATGTGTAAAGAATGGGTTTTCAAGCCAAAAGGGGATTTTTAAGGCTGAAAGAGGGAATCGGTAGGGAGAATAACAGGCTATTAAACTATCCAAAGGATATTTGTGAGGTTTAATAGGGGAATTAACGTGGTTTAGAGGGTTAGTGAGGAATTTAGGGAGGGGAAAAGGTGAGGAAAACAGAGGTTTATTAGGGATGAGATAAGAGGGAAAAATGCCTTTGGGGTATTTATTCTTCACAAACTGATTGGATTTAAAACTGGGAACAACAGTAAGGATTTATCAAAGGGCAAGGGATAAGGAGGCTTCAAGGATGATTTTTTTTAAGAGGAAATGGATTCCTTGAAGGCTCAAAAAAAAATTAGCCCCCTGTTTGGATATGTGCTTAGTTATTCAACCATGTGACTTAGCTTAGCATCATTTCTCTCCAGCCATTATTTAAACTTCTCACCATGAGTCATGACATTCGACACTTGGCTACTCAAGGTTATCTTTGAAAATTACTAATGTTAACCGTATGATCAACATTGGCTCCACCTGGGGATGACACGTTCATCCTTGGGCGTGTCGAGAAATTCTTAGACCACCTGTTAATCTTATGTGTGGACACCACTCTTCAGCACTTTTTATTTTTCTCTTCATGATTCATCATGACACACACATCATTCAAACAAATATGAAAACAGAAAACTAATGTATAGTATAATACATCAGGCTCTCTCAGCCTAAATTAGTACTGGAAGTAAGGTTTTAGGAACTGACCATTTATAGGGGCATCGAGCAAGTCTCCCTATAAATTTTCCAACCTGAAAGTGTTATTGCCCCCTTGTTCCACAATTTTAAAAGGGCTGAACCAGAGTGGGTCAAATTTACCATGTTTCCCATTTTCAGCTCTTCGAATATCCCATCTAAGCACTAAATCTCCAACCTGCAACATTTTTTCCTTGGCATGCTAATCAAAAAGGTCCTTCATCTTCTCTTGATATTCAGTTAGCTTCTAACTTACCTAGTTCCGTGTTTCTTCTAACTCCACCAGTTGATTGATTCTCCTGGTCACATCATCTGGTTCTTCTTGACTTTCTTGCATGAATCGGGCTACTGGTAAGGCTAACTATACAGGGAATACTGATACCCTCCCATATACTAATTCATACAGGGACTTCCCGATTTCTCTCTTGCTGGTAATCCTGTTGGCCCACAGAGCGAATTTCAACTGGGAATCCCAATTTTTCTGATTTTTGTTGATAACCTTCTTCAGTGCCCTCACCAGGGTTTTATTTGAAGACTATTCCAGGCCATTTCCTTGTGGGTAATAGGTTGTATAGTGACCTAGCACAATGTTATACTGCTGGCAGAAACTGGCAAACTTTGCAGACTTAAAGGCCTGTGCATTGTCAGTCACTATCTTGGTAGGGCATCGAAATCTGGATATCATATTTTCTTCCATAAATTTCATTACCATAGCATCTGTTGCATTCCTTACAGGTATAACTTCCACCCACTTCATGAAATAATATATGGCAGTTAATATCCACTTATGCTGACCACTTGATGGAGGATGTATTTCACCGATAAAGTCAATTCCCCATTGCTGGAATGGTTCATCCACGTGAACAGGGATCATGGGAAAAGGTGCCCACTTCTGTCCTTCAGCAAATATTTGGCATTTCTCACAAGTTCTGACTTGGGAAAACACATCTCTAAAGAGTTTTGGCCAGAAATAACCAGCCTTCAGGATTTTGTGAGCAGTGGCTCTCCAACTATAATGACCCCCACAGATTCCTTCATGAAATTCGGCCATTATACTCTCAACCTCATCTTCTGTGAGACACAGGAGTAGGATGCTTGAGGGATCTCGCCAGTACAGCCGGCCATTGGCAACTATGTACTTATGTGATCTCAACCTTAGTGTTCTGTATTTAGCTTTATCACAGCTAGGAGGGCAACTGAGTGTTAGAAGATATTCCACTATCTCTTTGTACCACAGGCTGATGAGGTACTTCATATGTGTCTTCTAAGTAGCTATATCTACTCCCTGTTGCTCTTCTTTCTTCTCAGACTCCTCATTTTCTATCATGGACAGATTTATACCCAGAGCCTGACAGTTTGATTCGGACAAGATTTTGGCTAATCCTTGTCCCTTAATCAGTTTGGTAGGGTGAATATCCAACTCATATTCTTGTATTTTGGCAATCCACTTCCCCCTTTTTCCTTCACTATCCCCTTGGATAAGGATGTATTTTACCACAGCTGTGGGTACAAATGCTGTGATGTGTGACTGCAGGACATACATATGAAATGCTTTGAGGGACTTCACCAGAGCATAAGCCTGTTTTTCTAATATATTATATTTCAATTTTGCATCATGGAGCACCTAACTGAAGAAAGCGATGGGCTACACATACCCCTATCCATTGTTCTGCAATAAGACTCCTACCATTGTATGAGGTGATGCAATGAAAAAATCATGAATGGTTTGGTGTAGTTTGGCCCAACTAACATCGGGGCTTCAGCAAAGGTGTTTTTTATTCTGGAAAAGGCCTTTCGTGATTCCTGGGACCATTTCACCTCATTATTCTTCTTAAGCATGTCTGTTATATGTCTAAATATCTCTCCATAGTTAGGGATAAACCTTCTTAGAAAATTAATATGCCCAAGGAACACCTGCACCTCCTTTTTATTTTTGGGAAGAGAAATGCCATTTATGACTTCAACCCTCTTAGGATCAATTTTTACCCCATATTTGGTTACAATATGTCCCAAAAGCTTACCCTCTTCCAATGCAAATAATGAATTTTATGGATTGAGGGAGAGGCCATACTTTTTGCATTTCTAAAAAGTTCTACGCAAATGCTCAATGTGCTCTGTATCATCCTTTGAAAAAATAGTGATACAATCGAGATAGACCACGACAAAATTATCTTGCTCCCCAAAAAAGGCAATGTCCATGGCCCTCTAGAAAGTGGCCCCTGCATTAATCAACCTGAAAGGCATCCTGGAATACATAAATGTACCCCATGGCGTGGTGAAAGCAGTCTTTTTCTAACCTTATGGAAGTACATCCACTTGATTGTAACCAGAGAAACCATCCATCATCGACATCCGAGAAGCTCCCACCACTTTCTGCAGGATATGATCCATTTTGGGCAGTGGGTAATTATCCTTCAAGGATGCTTGATTCAGATTCCTGAAATCAACACACAACCTTATTTCTCCATTATTTTTCCGGATAGGGACTAAATTTTCCACCCACTCAGAGTACCTCAATGGCACAATTATTTTGGCCTTCAATAACTTCTTAATTTCTTTCTCTATGGAGGGGAGCAGTAGAGGGTTAATCTGTCTAAGATTCTTCTTGTGCGGCTTTACGTCTCCTTTCAGAGGAATTTTGTGTTGCATGATGCTAATATCAAAAGTTTTCAAGTCCTGATAAGACCATGCAAACACATCTTTGTAGGACTGAAACAGTTTCTGGTAGAGCTCTTTATATTCTCCTGGGACTTTCTTGGATAGCCTCACAATTTTGGGGTTAGCATCAGTACCAAGATTTAGGTCTTCTACCTGATTTTCTTCTACCACTTTGTTTGGCACAGTGGGACGTCGTTCTCATCAAACAATCTTTCTAGAGGCACCAGCACTCTAGGTATAAAATTTTTCTTCAATTGCAACACTTTATGACCTACCACCTTTTCCTCCCATTTGTTTTCTAAAAAGTCTTCAGCTTCTTCTTCTTCACAAAAATCTATCTCCATGTTTGAAAATTCTCCGATTGTTTCCATAAATATTTTAACTTTCTCTTCATCCTCAAACACCTACCAGTGCTTGATGTTATCTGGGATTGATGGCCGATAACGCACCTCAATTTCATATCTTAAGAGAGGGTTCTGAGGTGGACGGAATGTACTAGTAGCCACTGCAAGGGAATCAGCCATCCTGTTCTACTCTCTAGGCATAAATTGAATGTTAAATGCCAAGAAAAAAAATTCCACTAGGTCCCACACTTCGTTCCTATAAGCCTTCAGCCTAGGATGTTTGGTTTGACATTGATTCTTCACTTGTCTAACCACCAGTTCTGAATCTCCCAGAACCTTTAAACTCTGTATGTTAATTCTCCTGGCCATCTGTAACCCTAGCAGAAGTGCTTCATACTCGGCCAAATTGTTAGTGGCTTCATACTCTATCTTGAAAGACAATGGGACCCATTGGCCTGTAGGAGAAATCAATAATACTCCAGCCCCATTACCTTCTCTAGAGTTTGCTCCATCAAAATGAAGTTGCCAGATTCCTGCTTCATGGCTCTCTATGGACTGCTCGGTCTTGATCTGGTAGAATTATGGTTCATGAGCATAATCTTGATCTTCTTCCAGCATTAGACATGAGAAATCTCCCTCCTTACTATAAACTGTAGAATTAACTGAGTTGTCAGCCTTGGTAACCATCTTGACAAATCTAGTTTCCCGGTACAACATCCTCTCCTGGCCACCAAAAACTGGGATAGTAGCATAGGTCAAGTCCAACTTGATTGACCCACAAATTTTAGTCCCCCAGGACCTTGACAGCAACATGCCGAAGCGAGCTAGGATTTCAGCCACCACGATGTCCATCACCAGACTTTTCGCTAGGATTTGGACCAAATTGACCACCAAATCCTTGATCATACCCAGGAATTTAACTCTTTTGGAATCAAATGAATAGAGGTCCTTGTATGGACGGGTGATTTGTAATCCTAGTTGTTCCATGACCGGCAAGGGAAATAGGTTATGGGAAGCACCTGAATCTAACATGAAATTATGTAATATCAGGTCATGAATTACTAAGGACACATAAAATGGGGGAGTAGAGGCATCTAATTCCTCAACATGTGGGCCAAATACAACCATGGGTATTTCTTCTTGAAGGTTTAGACTGTCTAGAATATGTGTTAATTTTGCGGGAAGCATAAAGGATGTGACCTGAGACTGATATGCAAGCTGCTTCAACAATTCAGTCAAGGGAATTAGGATTTTCACCTTTTCAATCTCCTTTTGTAGACTAAAGGTAGGAGAGGACTTTTTTATTTCGACCTCCTTTGAATCTTTATTTTCAGCCAAGGGTTTGGCTTCTTTTGACAAAGACTTGGTATTAGGGGGAATTACTACTTTTTAAGAGGAAGGAATTTGATCATTAGACTGCAAAGGTTCATTTAGAGGCCTCTTACCTTTTTCTGTGGTCATTTGAGCTGTTGTCTCCTTCTGAGCAGATGATTCCCCATGAGGTGTGTCTTCCTCCTGATTCTGAGTGCAAGTTCTCTTCCTAGAAGATCTGAGGTCATATCTTCTATTAAAATATGCTTGCATGAAATCGAAAAACTGCTTACAATATGTTATTTCCTAAATCCACCTTAGGCTGAAGGAAGGTGAGATTCAGGGGAACACCAAACCATGCTCAGTATGGTAGCTAGCCCTACCAGAACAGGAGAGGGCTCTCTCTGGGTCAATCTTATGGAAAATGTATCAATAGGGCTTGAGATGACTGAAATGAATGCTAATTTTAGGCTAGGTATATTAACCAAGGAGTTTGGAATGATTTTTAGGGGTTTTTTGTTGGAAAAATGGAAAGACAATTTTGGGCTTGGGGATGAGGCCAATTTCTTGCAGAGTTCAAGTTGGGGCAGGGAAGGCAATGGATTTGATGTCTTAGATTCAATGAATGGATAGAAAATACTGCTAAGAAGCTGAAGAGGGAAAGAAGGTGCAAGGATCCTCTTCAAACGTAGGAAAACATATAAAACTAAACAAAATTTTAAGGCAGAGCACCAACAAACTAATGAATTCTACCTTAGTTACTCATTTGTTTAATTCAGAAGCAAAGAGAAGGGAAATAGCATACATAGAAATTAATGAAACTTACAGATACATGGAGAAAAAAATCATCAAAACTCAGAGCCACAAGGATCCCAACAAGTGCTGCAAAACTCTGGTCTTTCCTTTGCCAAAAATCTGAAATGAATATACAATGAGGTGCCAAACTATTCCCAAGAGTCCAACCCTCAAAATGACTCTGAAAATACATGATATAGACAAGCTAAACCCACTCCCTTTCCTCTAGGGTTCGAGCTCTTCATTCTAGGAGATGTTTGAACCAATTCTAAACAAGGAACTGAAATCTAGGCAACCAAACAACTTGCCTCTATATGCTAGGAAACTCATTCATTCATTTAATTTTCACTTTTTAGTGAATGAATACTCTAGAACAAGTAAAAATTTACCAATATTACATCATGGTCATCAAATTACATCATGGTAGATCAATAGTTACATGAAAAAGTAAAACTAGTCAAAACTGGGCGAATTTCTGAGCTGAAGAGTGAAAATGAGGCCAAATTCCTCTATGCGTCGTGCTAAAAAACTCAATGCGTCGCGCCACTTCGAGCCTATTTTTGAGGCACTTCACGAAGTCCAAATTGATCTCATGATAGCTCGTTGGAAATAAATTTCTGTCTACTATCCAACCCAAGTGGAATTTCTGGATTTGGATGTCATTTGCCCCTCCAAAACTTCAATCTCCCAAAACTGGTTCCTGTGTGTGCAAAAGGTGGCAGAAAGGCCATTTTTGGAGTGTTTATGACCTTTAAGACCACCCATAAGTTCATGAAATATCTCATCCATTCTTGAGAATGCATAATTTACCATAAAAAACCCAAAAATATCAAGTTTTCCTCCAGAAGATGTCCCAATCATAAGCGCACGTCGAGTGGCGTGACGCGTCGGGCAGAAAAACCTGTTTTGCAACCAAAATTTTCAAAAATGACAAAATCTTCTCCAAATTTGCTGAAATTTGGAGTGAAGGTCTACCATCATGTCTCATGCTTAGCCAAGGAAGCTTCAGCCAAGATTCGGAGTGGATCCGACATTTTTCGACGTTTCAGTGCCCTCCTGGTGCATGCATCACTGTCTCGGTTGTATGATGTGTTGTTGTCCATAATGTCCATGAAAGGTGTATGTTTGGTTTGTTGAAAATGAGGAATGAGACCTTGGTGTCTTTGCCTCCAATCGCCAAATATGCCAAAGGGAAATGAGGGACTGTGAGGAATATGGGACAGTGGGTATAGTGGAGTGTGGAGTTTGTCAAGTGAGATTTAGGTGTGATAATAGTCACTTGACTGTATGGGGATTTGGGAATTTTAGGAATATATAAGTTAAATGAGAGAGAGAGTAATAAGGAATAGTAGGGTTTAGGGATAGGGAAAATGGGGAACAAGGGATATAAGTGGTTTTGGGACAGAGGGGAAAAAGAAAGGGACTGTATGATGACAGTGTGACAGTGAGGAAGAAGGGAACCACAAGAAGGAAATGAAGTTTCAAACCAATTGGCAGCAACAACCAAATTTAAATTTCACATATAAAACCTATGGAGCAGTTTTGAACAAAATGATAGAGCTTATAACTTTGGCATTCAAATTCTTATATTTCGCTTCCAAACAGCTCCAAACACCAGCTAATATCAATAGTTGAAGCTCATAAACCTACTTGGATCATTAGAAAACTGAGTTGATTTGAAATTTGATGAATAATTGATGAATTTTGGCCTATCGGCTCTATATGCCGCGTGCACACCCAGTGCACTGCATCATGTGGGTGCGCCGCGCCCGTTGGAAATTGCACAGTGAACTTCAGCTCTATGCGCCGCGCCCTTTCCCAATGCGTCGCGCTGAATTCAATCACACAGTCAGCCTTCTAAACTCATAGCTTCATTCCTCCAACTTAAACATGACTTCTCTCTTGGATTTTTTAATCTCTCTTGATGCAAATGGATTAATAAATTTGAGAAATATCTTATATAGCCATGGAGTTTGAAATTTATTTTACAAAAACCCATTTTGTAATGTTTTTGGCTTTGGCACTTTTGCATTTAATATAACTCTGTCTTTTTGTTTCCTCACTGATTTTCTGAGCTTGAAATGATGTTTTCTTGGCTGATTTTTGCAGGGATGGTGGAATTGAACCTTGGCAAAGGATGACTAGAGTTTTCATTTGAAGTACTTCATGGCGGAAAGATACATATTTATTACAGAAACAAATTTGACAATTTCTTCTTCAAAACAGAGTTTTGAAGAAGAAACATCCTCGAGCATTATTAACGATGAAGATCTTGAAATGAAAACTATTTGAAGACATCCTCATGGCCTGCGGGAATTATTTAACATTTCTGAAGACCAAACCCTAGACCTAGAAACTGAAAGACTCTTTTTGACCAAAATAACCATCTATGACTGTAAATGACATGAAATCAACTTTGATGAATTTTGATAAATTTTGACCAACCCAGTAGGTACAAACATGAGAGAAACTCATGAAGAGACCCTTCCATCAGATAATAGCATGCCCCTAACGGAATGCAGATGAATGAGCGGAATGAGACACCTAGAAATGAAATGCAATAAGAGAAATGATCTCTAATGGAGGGATGTAAATACCGACTCTAACATTGTCTCCAATGGGGATGGTAGCTCCTGGGAGGTGCCAAGAATGGCAGATATTCGGGAGAGCAGACAGTGCCTTCATCCATTGGGCTATGGAGTCAAAACTCAAACTAAAATGCATGACTGAAAACCGACACAAACTAACTTAATAACAAGACTGAAAACTGACTTGCAAATAACTCATGATTGAATTAACTAAAACAAGTACTTACAAAGCTTTTTAATGGAAGCAGTCCATCAAGATTTGAGGGTTTCAAATCATGATGATGACCAACTACCCGTTGATGGAATATTTACAATCATGTGTAGTGAGCTTTCCAATGTAACCAATCCAGCAGATGGCTACATACCAAATTTCTACTCTCACTTTTCTCAAGCAGGCGGAATGATGAACCTATAGGAAACTCCAAATAACCACTAAAACCAAAACTTATGATAATGAACCAGGAAATATTTATCTTTTCTAATACTTGCAGAAGAATGTCGAAGGGATCTTGAAAATACTGAAGCACTAGTTGGTCTTGAGATCCAGCAGCAAAAATACAACTACTCGCTTCATGCTGATCTGAAAGAACAATTGATTGCTGAGTGATAGGAAGGCACAGAGAGGTATAAGCTTCCTCCTTCTGAGTGTTAGCTGTAAGTTCCTTGACCATGAGAAATTCTGGCATATTCTCTCTCTCAAGCTCATATTCCTCAACTTCATGGTCTAGGTCATTCTTAAACAGAGAAAAATCTTCAAGATTATCAAACATGACAGCCTTATCATCTTCATGAAAGAAAATTTCATCTGTTTTCTGATCTATAAAACTGATTACAAGACCGTCATCATTTTCGAAAGAGGAAGAAGTTTCACCAACACTTTCTTGACCATGTGTGCACTGCAAATCTTCTTTAACTTGGGCTGTAACATGACCTTTCAAGAGTTGATCTATCTCATCTTCAGACAAAGGATATAATGCCTTTTGTTTTCTTTTGCTCAAACAGTGATTGTCTTCATGAAATAACATTTTAAAACATGAAAAACCTAAATGACAGTACTTAATTCCCTGATCTTCTGAAATTTGAAAAAATTGTTGATCATCTTCATATGACACGACAATCAAATCATCATTAATCACTAAGTTATTGAAATAATATTTGTCACTTACTCAAACAAATATCTCATTCTGTTTTTCATGAATTGACTGGATTACCTCCTCATGAAGGTTGTGTTCTAATGAACTGAGAACATTTGGATCAAAAAATCTTTCTTCTTCATTCCATATGATCTCAACAACAGAGTTCTCCTTCATGGGATTCAACACAAATTATTCTTGATCATCGCGATCTGAATCTAGATCTGAAATAGTTTTCTTGATTTTATCACATTCTGAAATTGAAAATTGACTTTTCTGCATATTTTCTTCTTCTATGGACAGATCTGAAACAAAATCTTCCCTTTCATCATTTTCCATTGTACTATGATCTTCATCCTGCTGCAAATTTTCCTGAGCATCTTGTTGAGTATCTTCTAAGTTCTCTTTATGCTGCTAAAATGGATTTTCGTACAAAGCCTCCATGATCTCATCATCCATGAAGTCATCATCTTCATAAAAATTTTCAATATTTTTAATAAAACTATGAACATGGCTACAACAGTTCTGAACTAAAGTCAAGGATGGATAAGATTCCTTATACCTTTCAAAGAACATGGTATAAAAATCCTTTAAACAGTAAATACAAGCAGGTGGCAAGCTTTCATACCAAGATCGAGCTTCACATTCCAGAGTGGCCATGAATATCTTCATCAAGAAATCTTCAGGAAAATCAACCTTCAACTTGCGGATATGTATGTGAAATCTAACCAGATGTAAAGCAGCATCCTTCCTATCATCATCTTTAAACATAGGCAAATTCCTTTGCCAATCTACCTTAGGAATTTTATTTGGAAAACCTGGAAGGTGATCTCAGCTCATGGGAGCATACCTTCGATCCAGCGAAACCATTTTGATAACAATGAATTCACCAAGAAATTCCTCAGGCTACTGATTCTTGAAGAGTAGAGTCGCCATAAAAATTATGAACCTTAGTATTCTTTGACACTGGAGTCACCAGGTGAATGATTTCAGCCTTGTTGTGTCTGATCGTTGCCCACCATCAACGATCATATCGAACTTGATACATGTACTGGGGCAAGACAATCTACAAGTCGAGTGTCACGTTCACAAGCTAGACCAGAGATTGACTGAAGCAGCGTTTATCTACTTCCACTAATGCAAAGCAAAAGCGTTTCGAAGGCTACCTGGCGTAACTTCAGGCTCCATCTGTAGCTTGTAAACGTAAAATCTAACTTGTGAATTCCCCAGTATGGTCGCCACTATGTTATTGCCGAAATCCACCTTAGGCTGAAGGAAGGCGGGATTCAGGGTAGCACCAAACCACGCTCAGTCTGGTAGCTATCCCTACCAGAACAGGAGAGGGCTCTCTCCGGGTCAATCTCAGGAAAAATGTATCAATAGGGCTTGAGATGACTGAAAATAATGCTAATTTTAGGCTAGGTATATTAATCAAGGAGTTTGGAATGATTTTTAGGGGTTTTTTGTTGGAAAAAGGGAAAGACAATTTTGGGCTTGGGGATGAGGCCAATTTCTTGAAGAGTTAAAGTTGGGTAGGGAAGGAAATGGATTTGATGTCTTAGATTCAATGAATAGATAGAAAAGACTGCTGAGAAGCTGAAGAGGGCAAGAAGGTGCAAGGATCCTCTTCAAACGTAGGAAAACATATAAAAATAAACAAAAGTTTAAGGCAGAGCACCAGCTTGGATCACTAGAAAACTGAGTTGATTTGAAATTTGATGAAGAATTGATGAATTTTGGCCTATCGGCTCTATGCGCTGCGCGCACACCCAGTGCGCCGTGTCGTGTGGGTGCACCGCGCCCGTTGGAAATTGCACAGTGAACTTCGGCTCCATGCGCCGTGTGGCCTCTGTGCACCGCGCCCTTTCCCAATGCACCGCGCTGAATTCAATCACACAGTTGGCCTTCTAAACTCACAGCTTCATTCCTCCAACTTCAACTCGACTTCTATCTTGGATTTTTTAATATCTCTTGATGCAAATGGATTAATAACTTTTAGAAATATCTTATATAGCCATGGAGTTTGATTTTTATTTTACAAAAACCCATTTTGTAATGTTTTTGGCTTTGGCACTTTTGCATTTAATATAACTCTATATTTTTGTTTCCTCACTGATTTTCTGAGCTTGAAATGATGTTTTCTTGGTTGATTTTTGCAGGGATGGTGGCATTGAACCTTGACAAAGGATGACCAGAGTTTGCATTTGAAGTACTTCATGGTGGAAAGATACATATTTATTACAAAAACAAATTTGACAATTTCTTCTTCAAAACAGAGTTTTGAAGAAGAAACACCCTCGAGCATTATTGACGATGAAGATATTGAAATTAAAACTATTTGAAGACATCCTCATGGCCTGCGGGCATTATTTAACATTTATGAAGACCAAACCCTAGACCTAGAAACTGAAAGACTCTTTTTGACCAAAATAACCATCTATGACTGTAAATGACATGAACTCAACTTTGATGAATTTTGATAAATTTTGACCAACCCAGCAGGTACAAACACGAGGGAAACTCATGAAGAGACCCTTCCATCAGATAATAGCATGCCCCTAATGAAATGCAGATGAATGAGCGGAATGAGACACCTAAAAATGAAATGCAATAAGAGAAATGATCTCTGACGAAGGGATATAAAGACCGACTCTAACACAATATTCATCGATCTCTGGGTCCTCTTCGCCTTTAGCCTTATCTTCTTCTTATAATGGAATCTCTGTTCTATCACTTCTTTCCAAGGGACATTCTACTTCATCACTATTTGAAAAATCAAGATATGCATCTTCTTGTTCATAGGCAGTGTCTTCAGTGGGACCATCTACCTGACCTTACAAGTACAGAGGGTGTGGTACCTAATCTTGTTGCTCCTTCCGTTCCCTTTGCAGTATCTGCAAGGGTGGTTTTATGTACTGAGGGTTGTAACCCCTGTTTGGGGTGTTTTGGAAATTCTTGGAGGATGAATTCTCGGCCTCTAGTTCAAGTTTGACCAGCTTACTGGAAAGATTCTTAATCATTTTGTTCATTTCCTCAATTCTGTCATTAGCTGAGTCTCTATCTTGGATAGAGGTAGATACCTTCTCTTTTCCATTTATTCTAGTATCTTTTTTAGATTTTCCCTTCGATTTACCAGTGGAGGAAAAATTTGCCTCCAACTCTAGTGCATCTGTTTGAGCATCATCCAGGGTGCCGGGATTTCTTTCTCTTAGAGAGAAACTGAATTCTAAGTCAAAAGCGGCTACGAAAAAAACTTTAGCAGTGGTTTGATGAGGTTTCATATCAGCAGGAAGGCTCAAATACAATTTTTTAAACCTCTTTATGAACTCTGACACCCCTTTGTTATGTGTTTTCTTGAGTGTGTTAAACTCAGTAAGACAATGTCCATGATCTTTCTTCTCCCCCCATTTTCTGAGAAAAATATCTTCCATTCCTTCCCAAGTGGTGATGGAATGGTCTCATAATGTATTAAAACATTTTCTGGCTTCGCCATCAAGAGATTGCACAAACAATCTTAAGACTACATCTAGGTGTTCCACGTTAAAGTTCTCTGCAAAAGAACAGAAGACCTCAAGATGTTTTTGAGCTTCAATCTCATTTTCCCCATTGAATCGGGGTAAAATCTTTAGATAGTCCTATGGCATATCATTCAACGCTTGAGGTAATGCCAGGGGGGCATATTTATTCAACAAGAAGCTAGGAACATTGGCCATCGGTGGAGGTGGAAGTAGTGCAAGGGTTTGGTGTGTAAAAGGAGGAGGAGGAGGTGGAAGTGAAGTGTGAATGACAATAGGAATGTATTGGACAACAACTTGAGGTGTTGACGGGAATAATGGGCTATTAATAGAAGACACTTTGGTGACTTATTTGACCTCTTAACTTCAGGAGGAGGGTGAAAGGTGTGATATGTGGTATCCCTTGAATCATCTTCGTCTTTAATTCGAACACCTCCCCGGGGTGGACTATCTGAGTAGTAGTCGGTATCTTCCACAGTGGAGTCGAGACCTTGCACTTGGGAAACTTCAGAGGAGGAGGACAGAAATTATTCTAGAGAGAATTCGGGAATCTCAGTATGGACTGATTGTCTTTCCATCCAAATCCTTCTATGTAGGATATTTTCTGGGTCAGGCACAGAAGGTGTCTTTGGCTGAGACGTATTTGACCTCAGGTGTGTCTTATGAGGAGCCAGGACTGCAAGTAAATTTATGTGATAAATGAATGTGGAATCACCAAGGTGAGGGATCTACAACTCTCAACTCTCCATGCTCACCTATTTGAAGAGTGAATAAGGTTTTTTTGAGGCCCAGGGATTTAACTTTTCTCAACTTCGCCTCCCCGGCAACGGCGCCAAAAAGATGTTGTCAACCCTAGAGAAAGCCTTGAGTTGTGAAAGACCAGTGCCTATGACATATTATACAGAAAGGAGCATATGATATAATATGGTAAGTTATCAGAAAAAGGCTCTCATGCTATTTCTTGTAAACAGGAAGGTTAATTTGAATGGGACCAAAACTTTTAGAAGCTTGACACAGGGAAAGCAATACAACAGAGGAAAGGTGTGAAACTTTAATACAAGTGTATCAGACAATTCAAAGGCAGCTTACTGTAAAGAGGGTTCGGTTCTAAAATACCTCACAGAGATGAATAATCAGAAGGTGTTTACTACGTATGAAAGATTGAGATAATACTAACTGTCATTGAGATGATATCCAGAAACAAATATCAACATGTAATGGGCTTACAAAATTAAGAATCCATACATGAAAATAGAGTTTTAAAAATAACATCCCATAGAAGCTAATATAGTAGAAGTATGGTTGGAGTTCAAAATAAAATAGTATATCACGCCTAAGCCATATTTAAAGTGCCAAATAGGTTCTGACATAAGTATCAACTAGGATAAATTCATACCAAAACTAATGGGCTACTCGCATTCAAGAACATGATACAAGATAAATGGATGTGAATGAAATGAACAGCTAAAATATAACACATAAGAAATATTTACGAACTGTAAAGCACCAAGACCAGAATCCTCATTAAAGATAGAACTCCTCATCACTGAAACCCAACGGGCTCTTTGCATTCATATTAAAGCTTCAGCAAAATGCATACAAAATTCTTTCACAGCATGTTCTTCTAAAAATCTGGAACCATTTAAAATCTGTTCTTGGGGATTCTTATAGGAGAAAAATGAGTAACAGGAGTGGATGATGTACATTAAATTGATTCATTAAGAAGCATGGAGGAAGCGTCCATGCCCATACTACTTAATGTCACTGCATTGCTGTATTTACTTTATAGTATGGCTGAGGGGTCTTTGTCAAGTCAATATCTTACCTCTGATGTTTCTTTGGAGTCAATTCTGGCTGTAAAGCTCTCTGTTCTACCTTCTGGAATTGGTGAACTGGATAGAAAGTCCGCGGGCCTCCATACTCCATAACTGCTAGTTCTGATAGTCTTTAAGAAGCTTCTGTCAGTGTAATTAACTGTTTATGGGCTCGAGGAGGCATGGAGGCTTTAGTGGGAATGTGTACTATCTGGAGAAAAATGTCTCGCAGATATTCAAACACAGATATGGCTGTTACGTGTGCTCTTTAGTCTTCCAAATGCGTCCTTTCCTTTCGAACAAGGATTAAAGCATTTAATCTTCAATAATAGGCTTTAATATTTCTAATCAGTCTCTTCTGTTACTCTGACCGCTGCTGTAATAACCCCTTTGCATTCTGAATCACAGTTACTGTGATTATGGAACCTAGAGTGAATTCATCACTTCTGTAACAACCCTGCACAATACGATAAAATAATTAAGAAATCCAGGGAGTGGCGGAAGGGATGCTTTGAAGGCCTAGAGGAATGGTGGTGGGAATGTTGAAAATGGGAGAAGAAATGATAATTGATGTACAAGCCAGAGTTTAAGTCCTGGGCAAATACAAAGGAAATGGATCAAATGAATGGAATTAGGCATTTGATGGTGGGACCTAGCTAAGGCGGAGGGCGATTTAATGCGAGCCATTGCATCTTAGGAGGAGATCGACGGTTGGGATCATCTAATGGAGTTAATGGGGACATCTGATGAAGAAAAATGGTGAAATGCGCGATACATTGTGGGTCATAGATATGGATCAAATGGACGATCACCGTTGGATCGGCGGATCGCAATAGGAAGGGACGGAGGGTAGCACCTTTAGAACTTGCAATTGGTGATGTGCAATTGAGCGCTAGTCATCCAATCTAGAACAGGATCGATGACAGAGATTGAATCGGTGGGGAGGGAGGTTGATGCGATGAGCGGGAGCGATGAGATCTGGACCGTTGGATCTTTGACAGGTCAACGGCTGTGATCGTATCGGAGGATCGCGATCGGAGAAGACAGGAGGAGGGGATGCATGGGGTGGTGCGATGCTATTAGCACTATGCCATCGGATCTGTATATATCAACGGCTTAGATCGCGGTGGGAGTTCAATATAACAAACCTCATCGCATTGGAACTCCGTGAGTTTACAAAGGAAAAGGCCCGCAATGGAAGTCCTGATACGATTAGCACCCAGGGCTGTAGCACTTGGTTTTGGGTGCAGGGCATATGGGGAAGTGGTTAAGGGGGTTGGCCGAAATGGGGCTAAGCCTGACATGTGTAAAAAGTGGGTTTTCAAGCCAAAAGGGGATTTTTAAGGTTGAAAGAGGGAATCGGTAGGGAGAATAAGGGGCTATTAAACCAGCCAAAGGATATTTGTGATGTTTAAAAGGAATTAAGGTGGTTTAGAGGGTTAGTGGGGAATTTAGGGAGGAAAAAAGGTGAGGAAAACAGAGGTTTAGTGGGGATGAGATAAGAGGGAAAAAGGCCTTTTGGGCATTTCTTCTTCACAAACTGAGAGGCTTTAAAACTGGGAACAACAGTAAGGATTCATCAAAGGGAAAGGCACAAGGAGGCTTCAAGGATGATATTTTTTCAGAGGAAATGCATTCCTTGAAGGCTCAAACAACAATTTAGCCCCCTGTTTGGACATGTGCTTAGTTATTCAGCCACGTGACTTAGCTTAGCGTCGTTTCTCCCCAGCCATTATTTAAAATTTTCACCACGAGTCATGACATTCGATACTTGGCTACTCAAGGTTATATTTAAAAATGACTATTTTTAACCATATGGTCAACAACTGCTATCCCTAGAGCTACCACAGTCCCTTTCACCATGGCTGGAATTGTACCTCCTCCACCTGCTGCACCTGCCAGATATTCCCCTCTTATTCTTCTAGTTGTTTTACATGACCTACCTGGCAAATATGCTGCTAGAATCAAAACTTGGGGAAGTGATGAAGAGATTAGAACATAAGAACATGTAGATCAATTTAATGATTTTATAGACAGGGAGGTTGATCATGAAGATGTCTAGTTGAGATTTTTTGCTCAGATTTTTATTGGTGAAGTAAGGAAGTGGTTCAAAGCCCTGGCTCCTAGAATTATTCATAATTGGAATGAGTTTGAAGATACCTTTTTGAGAAAATGGGGAAATCGAACTAATCTTGTACAAGCCCTCAATGAGTATAAAAGTTTAAGAAGAGTTGTTGATGAAGCTGTTCAAAAATTTTCAAAAAGGTTTAACAAGGTTTATGACTCTATTGTTGCACATTTAAAACCTCTACAAGCCTTAGTTCAGATGAGATATGCTGAAGCTTTTGATTATGAATTTTATATACTACTGAAAGAGAGAGAATTCCCTTCACTTGTTGAAATGCAAAATGATGAAGTGAAGGTGGAAGTTAATATGATAGTAGCCAAAAAGTCAAAAATGGGTAAGAATAAGTTAAAAGAAGAAGAGAAGCCTTCTTCCTCTTCATCTGATGATAAATTTGATTCAATGATGAAAATTATGGAAAATTTGATGGATAGTTTAGCTCTTGGGAATACCTTTGCTCCTCCAACACAACATGAAACTCAGTTTAGAAACCCTCAATTCTGGAGACCTCAGAATCATCAAAGGCCAAGATAAAACAGAAATCAACAGCCTAATCCTCCAGCGAGACCTCCTTTCCAGCATAATCTAATTGATGAAGAAGATGAACCTGAAATTGCTAAAGAATCTATTCACTATTTAGATGAAGAAATGTCTAGAATTTTCTTGACTAAAGAGGAACATGATGAAAAAGACCGAGGTAGTCATGGAGAGGAACCATATTATTATTTGAAATGATATCAACATGCAATTTTTGAGATGAAAAAACAATACAATCTCATAAATAGAAATGTGCCAATCATTGCAAACAAAACATAGCCTAAGAAGGATACTCCTAATGCTGCTGAGGCTAAGAAAGATACTCCTATGGCTACTGAAGGTAAGAAATATACTCCACCTCCTGCTTCTGTTTTTTTTTTGGAAAATGAAATTTCTAAGATCAAAATATTAGTACCTTTTGGTGAGATTCTCAAGGTAAATGAGTATAGAAGAAATATTGTTAAAATGTTGAATTCACGACCAGGAGCTACTAATATCTTGAGTGTTCAAAAGGATCATCCAACCATATAATTGGGTTCAAGTTTAGAAGATGAACAGAATGAGGAGGTGCCTCCTTTTTATGTGAGCCTTAGCATTCATGACATGACACTGCATAATTCTATGTTGGATTCAGAGGCCTCTCACAATCTTATGCCCAAAGTAATCATGGAGAGGACGAGGTTATAAATAACTAGACCATATAAGGATTTGTTTTCTTTTGATTCAAAAAGAGTTCAATGCATTGGTTTAATTAAGGATGTTGTTGTTGGTCTTACACAAGTCCCAGCCAAGACAGTGGTCATGGACATTGTAGTAGCAGACATTCCACCTAAGTTTGGCATGCTATTATCAAGATCATGGGTAGCAAAAATCAAAGGTACAATGCAGATGGACCTTACTTATGCCACCATTTATGTTTTTGGTGAGCAAAGGAGAATTTATAGAGAGACAAGAATGGCTTACATGGTGAGTACTAAAGATAAACCTCAAAATTTTCCAATTTTTGCTATTGATACTGAACTTGGATCTACTATTTCTTTCAATGAGTTGACTAATGAAGCAGAAGATGAGAAGAAAGTAGAAAATCATCAATCTGAAATTCAGTAGTCAGAAAATAAGCAAGTAGAAGATCAACAAGTCAATGATAAGAAGGTGGAAGGTTGGTGGTTATTACACTTTGATGGATCAGTAGAAACAGAGGGGGAAAGCGTAGGGATTTGGATCACAAGTCCAAATGATGAAAGTAAGTTCTTTTCCTAAAAACTAAATTTTTATTGCACAAATAACATGAATGGGTATGAATCCTTGATTTTGGGCCTAGAGGTTTTTAAAATAATGAATTTTCAAAAGATTTTTGTTTATGGAGATTATGAATTAGTCATTAAACAAGTTGAAGGTGTGTATAAAACAAAGGATATAAGAATGAGGGCATACAGGAACTTAGTTTTGGACATGCTGGAAAATTTCCAAGCTTATTCATTAATTGTCAAGACTAGAGACCAAAACTCCATTGCTGATTCTGTAGTTGTCTCTACAAGTCTTATTATTATTCCCATACATTACACTGAAAAATATGAGGTTGAATTTTTCCATAGACTAGCTATCCCTGATAATATTACTCATTGGCAAATTTTTCAGGATGATCAACAAGTGAAGAACTTTATTGAGCTAAAAGAAGAGTTTGAAAATATACAAGTAGATCAAAAAAACATGTTTGCTGAATCTAAGGGAAATTACGAAGTGTTACAACTAAAGAATAATTCTATACCAAAGGGTCTCATACCTCTTGAAAATATTTTTGATCAGAATGATGTTTTCAAATCTCCTAAGATACAAGCTGATGATGAAGAGGTAGAGAGTTGTAATCTCAGTACAGTAGCTATGCCCAAAATGATTAAAATTTCAAAGTTTCTTTCAGTTGTGATATGAAGTAAAAGTATATTGAAATGATGAAAAAATTCATAAATGTTTTTGCTTGGAATTATGTTGATTTGAAATAGTATGACCCCACTATTGTTTAGCATACTATTCCTATTAAATAAAATGAAAGACATTTCAAACAAAAACTGAGGAGGATTAATCCACTTCTCATGCCACTGATTGAGAAGGAAATCAAGAAACTCTTTGATGCCAAAATCATCGTTCCAAACAGATTCTCAAATTGGCTTGCAAATTTGGCTCCCATTAGGAAAAAGAGTGGAGAAATCAAAATATGTATTGACTTCAGAAACTTGAATAAAGCTTCTTTGAAGGACAACTATCCTCTCCCAAATATGGATCAAATTTTACAAAATATTGTTGGTTCACAAAGGATGTCTATGCTTGATGGTTTTTTAGGATACAATCATATCCTTGTGCATCCAAATGATCAAGAAAAAATATCCTTTACTACACCATGGGGCACTTTCATTTATGCCAATATGGCATTCGGTCTCATGAATGAAGGAGCTACTTTTCAGAGGGCAATGGATATTTCTTTTTTTGAAGAGAAGGACAAGATGGTGGTTGTTTATCTTGACGACATAACAGTCTTCTCAAGGAGGGAAGAAGATCATTTGAAGCATCTAGAAAGAATTTTTCTGAAGTGTAGAAGGTTTGGCATTTCTCTAAATCCCACCAAAAGTATTTTTGCTTTAACTTCAGGTAAATTACTTGAACATATTATTTCTAAATATGGGATTAAGATTGATCCAAACAAGTTCAATGCAATTTAGAAGGTGGATTTTCGTAGAAGCAGAAAGGAGATTCAATCTAAATTTTGTAAAGAGATTCATTCCTAATTTTGTTGATATTGTGAAGGACATAACAAGGATGATGAATAAGGGAGTTGAAATTAAGTGGACGTCGGAGGAAAAACATTCATTTGAGGAAATAAAAAAGGAACTCACTCAAGCACCGGGATTGATCAGCCCAGATTTCTCAAAAGAATTTTTGGTTTTCACTTTTGCATGAGAAAGTACAATTGCTGGAGTTTTGTTGCAAAAGGGACAGAACAGTATTGAACAACCCATTTCATTTTTTAGTAGGACATTATCTAACTCTAACCTGAAGTACAAAATCTTAGAGAAGCAAGCTTATGCCTTTGTTAAGGCTATCAAAGATTTCAGAATTTATATTCTGCATTCTCATATTGTAGCTTTTGCTCCTAATATTGTTGTGAAAGACATTCTAACTCAAGTAGATCCTGATGGTAAGAGGGGGATAAATTTCTAACTTTTTAGAATAAAATTGGTCAAAGGACAACATCTAGCAAAGTTGATGGCACAGTCAAATTTTGACTGTCTTGACATGAACTTAATTGCAGAAATTTCAGATGAGGAAGAAGAACTGATCCCTATTGAAGAAAAATACATCATTTCAGATTGTTATAGGGATATTGTTTTTGTCATACATCATCATAGAGCACCTGCTGATCTGAAAAAGTCTAAGGAAAGATTTGTAAAGCTAAAATCCTTGAAGTATTGTATCTTTGATAAAAATATGTTTTGGAAAGATACTAAAGGTATTTTGTTGAATTGTTTGCTGGAAGAGGAGGCTGATAAAGTGATTGAAGAATTCCACAAAGGATATTGTGGAGGTCTCCACTATTGGAAGGCCATAGTGAACAATATTCTTAGAGCAGGGTATTATTGGCCTATAATGTTTAAGGATTTCTATAAGTAGATTGTTACATGCCATGAATGTCAGATTTTTGATGGTAAGAACAAGCTTGTACCTTTACCTTTAATGCTTATCTATGTGGAAGAACCATTTCAGCAATGGGGGCTAGATTTTATTAGAGAGATTCATCCATCATCATCAGGTCAGCATCACTAGATTCTCACAGCAACTAATTACTATACGAACTGCTTTGAAGCAATCCCAACTAGGCAAGGAAATGATTTTGTTATTTTTTCTTTCTTGGAGAATAATATTTTGTCCATATTTGGTTGCCCCATGAAGATCATAATTGATAATGCATAGGAATTTAAGTCTAAGAAGTTGATTAATTTTTTTCATCAATATCATATTACTCATGGGAATTCCACTGCATATTATCCACAAGAGAATGGTATTGTTGAATCTTCTAACAAGAGCATTGTGAGGTTCATCAGAAAGGTGCTGCAGGAAAATAAGAAGGCATGTCATTTGAAACTAATGTATGCCTTATGGGCTAATAGGATATGCACAAAAAGGTCAATTGGAACTTCACCTTATGAACTGGTATATGGAGCTGAAGCCATTTTTCCTACATCCTTAGGGGTACCTGTCATGAAGCTGCTTCAAGGATTGGGAGAGGAGCCAAATTCAGTTCAGAGAAGAATCAATCAGCTAATAGCTCTTCAAGAGAAGAGGGATGAAGTTTATAGCAGCAATCAACAATCTCAAAACAGAATCAAGAAGACATTTGACAAGAATATCAAGGAATAAAATTTTCAAATTCAAGATGTAGTGATGAAATTGGAGGCTAGAATTGAAGAGAGAGGAAAACATGGTAATTTTGAGAACTTATGGAAAGATACTTTCAAAAAAATCTACTTTCCATGGAAACAATGCTTACATATTACAAGAGATGGATGGAAAATCATATGCTGGAGGACCTGTTAATGGTAGGTTTTTAAAGCATTACTCTTCCTAAAATATATTGATCATTCATATCATTGTATATATTCCATTTTATGAGTTTTTTTCTGCTAATAATGACAATCTAAATCATCAAGATTGAGCCCAAGGTGAAGGCCATTAGAGGTTGGGGAGAAAGCTTGGAAATTTCAAAGTTTTTTCTATGTTTTTTTATAAAGAAAATGGATAGCAGCACTGGAACTACTGGTTCTTTAGTGAACCGCAGGGGCACACTATCCCAAGTGGAGCCACTATTATCACTCAAAAAAATTCAAAACATCATTTTGACAAGGTTACAAAGTTTCATGGGTGAAAATAGGGTTTTAGGAGTCATTTTAAGTTAGATCAAGGGAAAATTTCATATTTCTTATAGTTTGAAGCTTTCCCTAAGGTTTAAACAAAGTCATTTTAAAACTCTTTCATGTCAAACATTCATAATTTTCCATTGCACTTCATTTCACAAAGTTTTTGTATCAAAGTTACCTAGTTACCCAAGAAACCACAGTTTCGTAGTGCATTACATTGAAAAAAGTCACTTTGCACTACGAAAGTGCTCATAGTTTCGTAGCGCAAATAGTCAAATTTACACTACCGGCGCTATGAAAAAGCGGTTTTTTAGATGTCTTGTCAGTTGAGTTGTCAAATGTCAGAAACTATTGGGGAAGGGTAATATAGATGCATGTTTAGTCATGTAATGATGAAATCAAAGTATATACCCACGTCTGCAGTCATCATGGTCAATGTAGGTTATGAATAAGCCATCATTTTCAATTATGAGAGGACATTTAAATTTCAAATTCTTTCCCAATTAGTCATTCTCATTCCTTTTTCCTCCATGCGTAATATCTGAGCTCTGAAGCATTATTGTATCAAGCCAATATTGTGGTTGGTTCTTTCAAGGGGTTTAATACATCCATATCAAGCGAGGCTGTGAGGTTCTCTGAAAAACTATGGCAGAGGAAAGAAAAATACACAGAGGAGGACAACGCTTAAGACATGAACCTGAAGACCTGAAAGCAATAAATGAAGACCCAATAGTAATGGAAGCATTTACAAGAATAGCTTGCTTACAGTTTTATGAGAAATTTCAGGGCTATAATACACAGGTATCTAAAGAATTTGCTATAAATTTTAGTGGAACAACCACTAAAGTGGGGATGCTAAATTTGTCTATCACACTAGAGGTCATTGCTGCTTTTACAGGAATTCAAAGAGGTTAAGAACCCTGGTTCAAAGGATTCAAATTTAATATGGAGCAGTGTAAAGAGTTCATGAAGCCTATGCACGTTGATATGGATCTAAAAAATGCTATTCCAATAAGCTGCATCAAAAATAATTATTCAAAACTGTTACTCATCATCCAAAAATACTTTACCTGCGAAGGTAGATATCACAAGGTTTATTCATACCATTTCAAATTAATTCTACACTTCACTGGTAGGATTTCTCTTGACTTACCTTTTCATCTACATAGAAGTCTTTCAAAGATGGCTGATAAGGTTCAAGCAAAGTCTGAGGGGAGTGAGACATCATTGTTTCATCATGGCTTAAAAAATTATTGATTTTAGATGAACTTCAAAATCTAGGCAAAGATTGGTCCTCATTCTTGTTTGTTAATGGTTTCGAGTTGGATACATTAACTCCTACAAAGAAATCTAAACCTAAGAGAGTTTCATCACCACTAGCAGCAGAACAGAGCCAACCTTTGGTGGCAAAACCAAAAGAGCCTGTAGTAGTAAAGCCAAGTAAGCAAGCTAAGGAAAAGTCAAAGAAAGTGTATAATCTTGACACATCAACTCCCCTACCTACAAAATAGAAGTCAAAGGTGGTCAAGCATACAAAATAAAAACAAATTGCTATCAAGTAAGGGACCAAAAGAATGACTAGAAGCCAAACCGTGGGTTTGAAAGAAAAGACAGTGGCTACAGAAGACAGAGCAGTAATAAAGGGGAATCTAGAAGATATTATTCATGCCATTGATATAGAGGAAAAACCTATTGTCCAAGATGAATTTATAGGAGAAGGTGGGAAGAAGTTGAAAAAGGCCAAGTCTGCAAAGAGGTTAGAGTTTGAGGGAGAAGATGCAGGTTTCATTTTTCAAGCAAGAAAACCTATGACAAGGCATGCTAAGAGATTGATGGAGAGTAGCAAAGAAGTCCAAATACCCACTGAGACAACTCAATGACCTAAGGATATTATTGACCTCTCATCACCAATAGTAACGGATACAATCAACAAATTAAAAAAGGAAAAGAGAAAGTGATAGAAAAGACAGAATTGCAGCTCCTTGAGGAAAAGTTGAAATTGGCAAATCAAGAAATTGCTGCCATGAAAAAGGAAGATAGGAAACACGGAGTTGAGAAAATGAAATTTGAAAAGATGAAAGAAATTTTGGAAAAACAAGTTGATACTGTCTCTAAAGACTTAGACAATACACAAGAGTTTGTCAAGTGGGTAGTTCTAGCAAGAGCAAAAGCTAAACATGCTAGAAAGGTGAACACTCATCTGAGAGCAACAAATAAAAGTATTAAAGATTAGGTAAAGGATTTACAAGAACAGCTTGAAATGATTCATGATGAACTGCAGAGTAAAGGTATCAAAATGATAATGATTGAAGAACCATTAGGTCAACCAATTGTTAATGTGGAAGAAATGCCTCAAGGAACCTAAAATGAAGATGGTTTATGGTTTGTAGATGATGAAGATAGGTTATGTTATAATTTTTTGGCAACTAAAACTTTAATTGAACAAATTTATGTAAAAAAACCATGTTTTTAGTAGTTTTCGGCAGTTTTGTAGCGCATCCAGGCTTATAAAGCAGTAAAGCGCTACGAAATTGTTGTAGCTGTGTTTTTTCTTTTTTTTATCAGTGTTAAAGGTGTTAAAGGCCAAAAATTTTATGAGACATGTGTTGAAGCATGATAAAGATTATGCAAGAGGAAATAGTTAGAAATTTTTAAGAAAAAAGACTTGTAAGGCAGCGCTACAAAAAGCACTACGAAACTGTTGTATTTTCATAGCAAAATGTATTACATCTTTTGAAGGAGCCTTTAAAGCATTTTTTGAAGAGCTGGAGCTTATGGAAGAGTCATGGAATATGTTAATACATGATTAAATATTCAAGACCACAAATTAGAGATTAAATGATAGCTAGAATGCTCAAAGAAGAAAAAAATCCTTTGCCTAAAAAACAGGGTATTGTTTCCTATTTTTTAGGAGGTCAGCTAAGTGATCATGAAGAAATGAATGCCATTATCCAATTTCGACCAAGTGATGAACATACTTGTCAATGATGTAATTTCAAGTAGATAAGTTTGTTAAGGATAATAATAAGGAGTTTGAGTCCTTTTTGAAATAGAACTGTCAAGTAGGATAGGTTTCCTTTTGTAATAAATTTCATGTTTTATAGTTATGCAAGGTGTCAATGGACATCAATTCGATGTATCTAGCCTAGAGGCAGATCATCTAAGGATGTAAGATCTCTATTAAAGGGGACGGGGTCAAATTTTTCAAGGGTTGAAATTTTTTGGCAAAATTGCAGCTTGTTGTAAACTGACTATTTCAACTAATGCAAAGATTTGTTACTTGAGCAACTTGAGATTCTGAAGGAGTTTTTAGTGTTTAATTGTTCTATCTTTACCTTTTATGTATCTCCCTTTTAGTGGTTTTCATTTATATTACTTAGAATTCATCCATGTGATGCTCTGACTTCCTTTATAAGTGATTTGAATGTGTATTTTCATGTCTTATGTGTGTGTCCTACTACTAAAAACTATGACCTGCCTCAACTTCCATGTCAAGTGAACTCACTGAATCACTGAAATTTTTGACTCCATAAGCCCAATGTCTACATGCTAATGTTATTTTCAACCTATATTCATCATAAATAGTTTATTTCCTAAATAGAGTTATCCATCTATATCTTTTTTCCATATCATTAACCCTTGAGAGAGCCCTCTTAGATTGAGGAGGCTAAGCCTCAGTTAGAAGATTGGTTTGAAATAGTTACACTAAAGTTGTCTGATCAGCAGCTAATCAGGTACGATTTTGGTGATAACAAAGGTTACGGTTAAGTTATGGTTAAGGTGAAGGTTAAGGTTAATGTTAATGTTAAGTTCAAGGTTAAGGTCAAGGTTTAGGTTAGCCTTAAATTAAGGTTAGGTTATGATTAAGGTTAAGGTTAGGTTAAGGATTATGTTAGCATTAAGGTTAAGGTTAAGGGCAAGGTTAAGGTTAAGGTTATACTAAGGTTAAGGATAAGGTTGTGTTAATGTGAAAGTTAATGTTAGGTTAAGGTTAAGGTCAATATTAAACTTAAGGTTATGGTTAAGGTTAAGGGTAAGGTTAATGTTAAGGATAAGGTTAGGGTAGGGTTAAGGTTAAGGTTAGGTTAAGGTTAATGCTAAGGTTAAGGTTAGATTCAAGTTAATATTAAGGTTAAGGTTAAGGTTAAGGTCAAGGTTAAGGTTAGGGTTAAGCTTAAGGTTAAGGTTAGGGTAGGGTTAAGGTTAAGGTTAAGGTTAAGGTTAGGTCAGGTTAGGGTTAAGGTTAATGTTAAGTTTAATATTAAGGTTAAGGTTAGGTTAAGGGTTTAGTTTAAGGTTAGGGTTAATGTTGAGGTTAAGGTTAGGGTAAGGTTAAGGTTAAGTTTAGGTTAAGGTTAATGTTAAGGTTAAGGTTAGGTTAAGGGTTTAGGTTAAGGTTAAGGTTAAGGTTAAGGATAAGTTTTAGGCTTAAGGTTAATGTTAAGGTGTGGTCAAGGTTAAGGTTAAGGTTGATGTTAAGGTTAAGGTTAGTGTAAGTTTAAGGTTAAGGGTAAGGCTAATGTTAAGGTTAAGGTTAATATCAGGTTAAGGTAAGGTTAAGGTTAAGGTTAATGTTAGGTTAGGGTTAAGTGTAAGGTTAATGCTAAGGTTAACTAGGGTAAGGTTAATGGTAAAGTTAAGGTTAAGATCAGGTTAAGGTCAAGTTAAGGTTAAGGTTAGGGTAAGCTTAAGGTTAGGTTAAATTTAAGGTTTGGTTATGATTAAGGGTGAGGTTAAGTGTTATGGTTAAGGTTAAGGTTAGGCTAAGGTTAAGGTTAAGGTAAGGTTAAGATTAAGGTTAAGGTTAAGGTTAAGGTTAAGTTTAAGGCTAAGGTCAAGGGTAAGGTTACCTTAAGGTTAAGGTTATGGTAAAGGTTAGGTTAAGGTTAATATTAAGGTAAGGTTAAGGTTAAGGTTAAGGATAAGGTTAATATCAGGTTAGGTTATGGCTAGGTTTAAGGTTAAGGTTAGGTTAAGGTTAAGGTTGTGTTAAGGTTAAGGTTAAGGTCAAGGTTTAGGTTAGGTTAGGGTTAACGTTAAGGTTAAGGCTAGTGTAAGATTAAGGTTAGGGTTAAGGTTAAGGGTAAGGTTACTGTTAAGGTTAACTAGGGTAAGGTTAATGGTAAGGTTAAGGTTAAGGTCAGGTTAAGGTCAAGTTAAGGTTAAGGTTAGGGTAAGGTTAAGGTTAAGGTTTTGTTATGGTTAAGGGTGAGGTTAAGGGTTATGGTTAAGGTTAAGGTAAGGTTAAGGTTAAGGTTAAGGTGACCTTAAGGTTAATGTTAAGTTAAGGTTAAGGTTAAGGTAAGGTTAAGGTTAAGTTTCAGGTTAAGGTCAAGGTTAAGGTTAAGGTGAAAGTTAGGTTAAGGTTAAGATTATGGTAACGTTAAGGTTAAGGATAAGGTTAATATGCAGTTAGGTTATGGTTAGGGTTAAGGTTGAGCTTAGGTTAAGGTTAAGGTTAAGGTTAAGGTCAAGGTTAAGGTTAGGTTAGGGTTTGGGTTAAGGTTAAGGTTAGTGTAAGATTAAGGTTGAGGTTAAGGTTAACGGTAAGGATAAGGTTCAGGTTAAAGTCAAGGTAAAGGTTAAGGATAAGGTCAAGGTTAAGGTTAAGGTCAAGGTTAAATTTAGGTTAAGGTTAGTGTTAAAGTTTTGGTCAAGGTTAAGGTTAGGTTAGTGTTACCTTAAATTTAAGGTCAAGGTTAAGGATAGTTTAAGGTTAAGGTTAAGGTTAAGGTCAAGGTTAAGGTTAGGTTAGGGTTAAGGTTAAGGCTAAGTTTAAGGTTAAGGTTAATGTTAAGGTTAAGGTAAAGGTTAAGTTTAAGGTTGTGTTAGGTTAAGGTTAGGTTAGGTTAGGGTCAAGTTAAGGTTAGGTTAAGGTTAAGGTTAAGGTTAGGTTAAGGTTAAGGTTAAGGTTAGGTTAAGGTTAAGGATAATGTTAAGGTTAGAGTAAGGTTAGGCTAGGTCAAACTTAAGTTTAAGGTTAGGTTAGGGTTAAGGTCAAGGTTAAGGTTAGGTTATGGTTAAGGTTAAGGTTAAGGTTAGGTTAATTTTAAGTTTAAGGTTAGGTTAGGTTAGGGTTAAGGTTAGGTTAAGGTTAAGGTTAGGGTAAGGTTAACGTTAAGGTTAGGTTAGCTCAAGCTTATGGTTAAGGTTAAGGTTAGCTCAGCTTAAGGTTGAGGTTAAGGTTAGGTTAGGTTAGGATAGGTTAGGTTAGAGTTAAGGTTAAGGTAAAGGTTAAAATTAATGTTAATACCGAGGTTAGGGGTAGATTATGGTTAAGGTTAAGGTTAAGGTCAAGGTTAAGGTTAGGTTAGGGTTAAGGTTAGTTTAAGGTTAAGGTCAAAGTTAATGTTAAGCTTAGGTTAAGGTTGTGTTAAGGTTAAGGTTAAGGGTAAGGTTAAGGGTAATGTTAAGGTTAAAGCTTAAGGTTAAGGGTAAGGTTAAGGTTAAGATTAAGGGTAAGGTTAAGGTTAAAGGTTAACGTTAAGGTTAATTTTAAGGTTAAGGGTTTAGTTAAGGACAAGGTTAAGGTTAAGGTTAAGGTTAAGGTTAGGTTAGGTATAATTTGAACGTTAAACTTAAGGTTAAGGTTAAGGTTTGATTAACCTAAAGTTAAGGTTAAGGTTAAGGTTGAGGTTAGGATAAGGTTGGGTTAATGTTAAGGTTAAGGTTAAGGTTAAGTTCAAGGTTTTGTTTAGGTTAGTGTTAAGGTTAAGTTAAGGTTAATATCAAGGTTAAGGTTATGTTAAGGATAGGTTAGGTTAGGGTTAAGGTCAAGGTTAAGGTTAGGTTAATGTTAAGGATAAGGTTAAGGTTAACGTTAACATTAAGGTAAAGGCTAAGGTTAGGTTAGAATAATGTTAAGGATAAGGTTAGGTAAGGTTAAGGTTAATTTTAAGGTTAGGTTAGGGTTAAGGTTAAGCTTAAAGTCAGGTTAAGGTAAGGTGAAGGTTAAGGTTAGGGTAAGGGTATGGTTAAGTTAGGCTAGGGTTAAGGTTATGGTTAAGGATTGGTTAATATTAATGTTAAGGTTAGCCTAGGTTAAGGTTTGGTTAGGGTTAAGGTTAAGGTTAGCTTAACGTTGACCTTAATATTAACCTTAACCTTAACCTTAACCTTATCCTTAACTAAACCCTTAACCTTAAAATTAACGTTAACCTTAACCTTTAACCTTAACCTTACCCTTAACCTTAACATTAACCTTAACATAAACTTTCCCTAAACCTTAACCATAACCTAACCCTAAGCTCAATGTTAAGCTTAACAATAAACTAACCCTAACCTCAATGTTAACCTTAACCTTATCCTTACGTTAAGGGTTTAGATTAAGGTTACGACTAGGTTAGGTTAGGGTTAAGGTTAGGGTTAAATTTAACTTTAATGTTTAGGTTAATGGTAAGGTAGGTTAGTGTTAGGTTATGGTTAAGGTTAAGGTTAAAGTTAAGGTTAGGTTAATGTCAAGGTTAACATTACCTTAAGGTTAAGGTTAAGGTTAGGGTTAAGGATAAGGTTAGGTTAAGGTAAGGTTAAAGTTAGGTTACAGTTAACGTTAAGGTAGGGTTATGATTAAGGTTAAGTTTAAGATTAAGGTCAAGGTTAATGTTACCTTAAGTTTAAGGTTAAGGTTAGGGTTAAGGTTAATGTTAGGTTAAGATAAGTTTAAGGTTTTTTTAAGGTTAAGGTTAAGGTAAGGTTAATATTAAGGTTAAGGTTAAGGTTAAGATTAAGGTTAAGGTTAAGGTTACCTTAAGGTTAAGGTTAACTTAAGGTTAGGCTAAGGTTAGGTTAAGGTTAAGATTAAGGTTAGTGTTAAGGTTAAGGATAAGATTAAGGTTAGGTTTTAAGGTTAGGTTAAGGTTAAGGTTAAGTTTAAGGTTAATATTAAGGGTATGGTTAAGGTTAAGGTTAATGTTAATGTTAAGGTTGGGTTAAGGTTAATGTTAAGGTTAAACTTAACCTTAACCTAAGGGTTATGTTATTATTTACCTTAACCTTAACCTTAACCTAACCCTAACCTTAACCTTAACCTTAACTTTAACCGAACCTTAACCTAACATTAAACTTAACCTTAGGTTAATGTAACCTTTACCTTAACCTAATATTAAACTTAAACTAACCTTAACCTTAATTTTAACCTTCACCTTAACCTTAACCTAACCTTAACTAAAACCTTAACCTTAACCTTAACTAAAACTTTAACCTTAACATTAACCTTAACCTTAAACTTTAACCTTAACCTTACCCTTAACCTTAACATTAACCTTTACTTAACCTTAACCTAACCCTAACTTCAGTGTCAACCTTAAACTTAACCTTAACCTTAACCTTGACCTTAGCCTTACCCTATCCGTAACTTTAACCTTACATTAAGGGTTTAGGTTAAGGTTAGGTTAGGTTAGGTTAGGGTTAAGGTTAAGTTTAATGTTAAGGTTAAGGGTAAGGTAGGTTAGGGTTAGGTTATGGTTAAGTTTATGGTTAAGGTTAAGGTTAGGTTGCGATTAATGTTAACGTTAAGGGTAACGTTAAGGTTAAAGGTTAAGTTTAAGGTTAATGTTAAGATTAAGGGTTTAGTTAAGGTTAAGGTTAAGGTTAAGGTTAAGTTTTAGGTTAGGTTAATGTTAAGGTGAAGGTTAAACATAAGGTTAAGGTTAAGTTTAAGTTTAAGGTTGGGTTAAGGTTAAGGTTACATTACTCTAAGGTTAAGGTTAAGTTTAGGTTAAGGTTTGGTTAAGGTTAAGGTTAGGGTTAGGTTAAGGTTAAGCTTAAACTTAGCATTAACCTTAACCTTAACCATACCCTTAATCTTAACCCTAACCTTAACCATAACCTTAACCTAACCTTAATCTTACCCTTAACCTTAACACTAACCTTAACCTTAAACTTAACCTAACCTTAACCTTAACTTAACCTAACCTTAACTTAACCTTAACCTTATCCTTAACCTTTAGGTAACCTTAACCTTAACCTTAATCTTAACCTTACCTTAACCTTAACCTTAAACAAACCTTAAACATATCTTAACCTAACCTTAACCTTAACCCTAACCCTAACCTTAACGTTAACATTAACCTTACCCTTAACCTTGACCTTAACCTTGACCTAGCCTAACCTTAATCTTAACCTTAACCTTAACCTTACCCTTAATCTTAACCTGTACCTTAATCTTAAAGTTAAGGTTAAGGTTAAGTTTAAAGTTAATGTTAATGTTAGGTTAAGGTGAAGCTTAAGGTTCAGGTTAAGGTTAATGTTAAGGTTACGTTAGGTTAAGGTTAATTTTAAGGTTAGGTTAGGTTAGGTTAGGTTAAGGCCCTCGGGTTAACGTTAAGGTTAAGGTTAAGCTAGGTTAGGGTTAGGTTAGGGTTAGGTTAGGGTTAAGGCTAAGGTCAAGGTTAGGGTTAGGTTAGGGGTAATATTAAGGTTAAGGGTAAGGTTAAGGTTAATGTTAAGGTTATGTTTAAGGGTAATATTAAGGTTAAGGGTAAGGTTAAGGTTAAAGTTAAGGTTAAGGTTAAGATTAAAGTTAAGGTTAAGGTTAAGGTTAAGATCAAGGTCAAGGTCAAGGTTAATGTTAAGGTTAAGGTTAAGGTTAGGTTAAGGTTTAGGTTAAGTTAATGTTAAGGTTAAGGTTAAGGTTAAGATTAAGGGCAAGGTTAAGGTTAAGGTTAAGGTAAGGTTAAGGATAAGGTTAAGGTTAAGGTTAAGGTTAAGGTTACGATAAGGTTAAGGTTAAGGTAAAGGTTAAGGTTAAACTTAAGGTTAAGGTTAAGGTTAGGTTAAGGTTAAGTTAAGGTTAAGTTAGATTATGGTTAAGGGTAAGGTTAAGGTTAAAGGTTTAGTTAGGTTAAGGTTAAGGTTAAATTTAAGTTTAAGGGTATTGTTAATGTTAAGGTTAAAGGTTTAATTAGGTTAAAGTGAAGGTTAATATTAAGGTCAGGTTAAGGTTAAGGCCTAGTTAAGGTAAAGTTAAGGTTAAGGTTAGGTTAATGTTAAGGTTAAGGTTAATGTTAATATTAAGGTTAGGGTTAAGGTTAAGGTCAAGGATAAGGTTAGGTTATATTTAAGGTTAAGGTTGAGGTTGAGGTTAGGTTAAGGTTAGGGTAAGGTTAAGGTTAAGGTTAATTTAATGTTAGGTTAAGGTTAAGGTTAAGGTTAGGTTAGGTTATGGTTAATGTTAAGTTTAAGGTCAGGTTAAGGATAATGTTAGGTTAATGTTAGGGTTAAGGTTAACGTTAAGGTTAAGGTAAGGTTAAGGTTAAGGTTAAGGTTAGGTTAGGTTAACATAAGGTTAAGGTTAAGGTTAAGGTTAAGGTTAAGGTGACGGCTAAGGTTAGGATAAGGTTAAGGTTAAGGTTAATGATAAGGTTAAGGTTAGGCTAAGTTTAAGGTCAAGTTAATGATAAGGTTAAGGTAAGGTTAAGGTCAAGTTAAGTTAATGCTAACGTTAAGGTTAGGGTAACGTTAAGGATAAGGTTAGGGATAACCTTAACCTTAACCTTACTTTAACCTAACCTAATCTTAACCTTAACCTTAACCTTACCTTAACCTAAGATTAACCTTAACCTTAACCTTAACCCTAACCTAACATTAACGTGAACATTAACCTTAACCTTAACACAACCTTAGCCTTAACCCTAACCTAACCTTAACCTTGAGCTTAACCTTAACCTTACCCTAACCTTAACCTTAACCTTAACCTGAACCTTGACCTCAACCTTTACCTTAAAATTAAACTTACCCTAACATTAAATTTAACCATACCTTAACCTTAAGCTAACCTTAACCTTAACCTTTCTCTAACCTTAACATTAAACTTAACCTTTAACCTTGACCTTAAGCTAACCTTAACCTTAACCTTACCCTTAACATTAACATTAACCTTAACTTTAATGTTAATGTTATGGTTAAGGGTAAGGTTATGTTTAATGTTATGGTTAAGGTTAAGGTTAAGATTAAGGTTAAGGTTAAGGTTAAGGTTAGTGTTGAGTTTCAAGATTGTTCTTTCTTCCATCATACTTCACTCCATTTTCTTTTTTCCATTGTTATCCTAGGCTCAAATGATCAATGAAATTAGTTAAAATTTCTTTGAGAATGAATATCATGGATAACTTGCTAATTTTTGTGATTTTGTCATTGTAATACATTTTGAACTGAAACTAGCTACAGAATGCAGATATTCCATAGCTAGTTGCCAATTCTGCAGTTGTCTTCATGTTCAAGCATGTTCCAGGTGTCCTCTCAAGCAAAGTCACACATGGGTGTATTCCACATCATGTCCTCAGCGTTTGTTGCTCACCATGAAGATTGAACGGAATTCTGGACGTCATTTTGTACGTGGGAACTCACACAAGGAGACAGACTCCTAATAGGACAAAGACAGTCCAGATGTCCTTTGTCATTTTACGCTGCCACCTTTAGAGTTCTAGTCCGATTTTGATATAAAAAGACAATGATCCTCATATTATCTCAAGTTCTGTTATGAAGATTTGCTATAAATGTAACTCGGGAAACTGAGAGACTAGTTCTAGATTTTGATTAGATTTCGTGTATTGACTGCTATATTTCTGAAGTCCGAGAATACTCTGTTTCAAGTTATTTTCCTTTAATGAAGAAGACAACATTTCTTTGAACGCATTGAGCTGATCTTGAGTTAGATTTCGTGCTACTCTGGTGGTAGAGGGACCCTGCCTCCTGAGCAGCTTTACTTTTGAAATTTAGATAAGTATCTTAGTTCGTTTTCAAGTTTTTGAAGTTTACGTTCATAGTTAATTTCATTAATCATTACAGCTATACTTGTTCTAATAAACTCTTCCAAAATATCATTACAATGAATAAGAAATGGCTGTAGTGTTATAGATTTTATTTGCAATTCCTTTCATTCATTATCACAGTTAAACTTACACTAGTAAACTCTTCCAAGATATCATTATGATGATTAAGGCATAACTGTGATACTGTAGGTTTTAGTTTCTTGTTTACACTAAATATCATAGCTAATCTTACTCTTAAAAAACTCTTCCAAAACATCATAACAATGAGTAGGAAATAGCTGTGATGTCTTAGTTTTTAATTGTACTTGCTTTCAATTTTTATGTTTGTATTCAATTGCATTGAATTGTACAGCCAGGATTGTTCTAACAAGCTCTTCCAAAATACCATTCATGATGAATGAAATAGGCTGTAGAATCCCATAGATTAATTGCATGATAGCTTAGTTAGAGCACTCCGGAGGAAAATTGCATTTAGTTCATACTCTGTTACTTCGTTTCAAGTTTGATAATGGCTTTTTAGTTTAGCACTGTTCACTGTAGACTAGTAGCACCCTAGTTCAGTTCTAGCTCAGCTCACTGTAAGTTTAGTTGCCATCCATTGCATTTTAAATTGCATTAATTGTTAAACTTAAATACCACAGTCTTCATTATTTAAAAAACTTCTTTTGCTCCAAACCTATATTAACTCATAATCATCTGGACAAAAGACAGTAACAGTCTAAGGCCTAGAGTACTTTTGCAACATTTTTACCATTTCACAAACAAGCCTTTCCTCAAAGACTATTCTAAAAGGAAATCTATAACTTTTGAGTGAGGTTTAGTGGTGTTAAACTAAGTTGCAGAATAGAATTAGGAGCTAGTTTTAGAGTAGAGATCTTATGATGTTACAAATGTTCTTTTCCAAATATGTTTCAATGAACCTTTAATCATGGATGAGATGTTGTATCATTATAAGTTGATTGTTTAATTATTTAGTTAGGAGAACTCTATTTACACTTAGCTACCCATTTCTTAAGCTCTTCCAAAACATCTTTAATAAATGAATTGGACAAGTTAAGTTCATGTTGTGATTTATTTTCTTGAAGTCATTATCAAGCTTTGTATTTTGCTAAGTCATAGTTTAGGTTTGGTTATGTTTCAGTATTTGCATTTGTCATTTGTCATCAATAATTTAGGCTTAACTCTGTTTTTAACCAGTAGCTTCTTTCCACCAGCATTTAGTTCTTTCCTTTTCAAACATAAAACCATAAAAACCAAAAACATCATAAAACACTAAACACAACGCAGTAAGAAACAAACACCTAGGCACATATAGTGCACCATACTTCAGCAGTTTACCAACCCTGGTTGACAATTAAATGAACTCAATTTAGAAGACTAGGTTGAGCACAAACAATTAGGTTAAGGTTAATGTTAAGGTTAAGGTTAAGGTTAAGGTTAAGGAAAAGGTTAAGGTTAGGTTAAGGTTAAAGTAAAGGTTAAGGTTAGGTTAAGTTTAAAGATAATGTTGTTTTAAGGTGAAGGTTAAGGTTAGGTTAAGGTTAAGGTTAACGTCAATGTTAAGGTTAAGGTCAAGGCTAGGTTAAGGTTAAGGTTAAGGTTAAAATTTAGGTTAAATTTAAGGTTAATGTTAAGGTTAAGCTTAATGTTAGGGTATGGTTAAAGTTAAGGTTAGGTTAAGGTTCACGTTAAGAATAAGTTTGGGTTAAGGCTAATGTTAAGGTTAAGGTCAAGGTTAAGGTTAGGGTTAAGCTTAGGGTTAAGCTTAGGATAATGTTAAGGTTAAGGTTAGGGTTAGGTTAATTTTAAGGTTAAGGTTAAGGTTAATGTTAAGGTTAGGCTAGGGTTATGGTTAAGGTTAAAGTTAAACTGAAGGTTAAGGTTAATGTTAAGGTTAAGGTTATTTTAATGGTTTAAGTTATCATTAGGGTTAAGGTTAAGGTTAAGGTTAGGGTAAGGTTAAGGTTAAGGTTAGGTTAAGGTTAATGTTAAGATTAAGGTTAGGTTAAGGTTAAGGTTAAGGTTAAGGATAAGGTCTAGGTTAAGGTGAGGTTAGGTTATGGTGAAGGCTAATGTTAAGGCGTGGTTAAGTTTAATGTTAAGGTTAATGTTAAATTTGAGGTTAGGATAAGGTTAAAATTAAGCGTAAGGTTAATGTTAAGGTGAAGGTTAAGGTGAAGTTTAAGGTTAAGATGAGGTTAATATCAGGTTAAGGTTAAGGTTAAGGTTAGGTTACTTCAAACTTAACGTTAAGGTAATGTTAATGTTAAGATTAAGGGTAAGGAAAATGTTAAGGTTAAGGTTAAGGTTAGTGTAAGGTTAAGGTTAGGTTATGGTTATGGTTAATGTTAGGTTATGGTTAAGGGTAAGATTAAGGGTTATGGGTAAGGTTAACGTTAGGTTAAGATTAAGGTTAAGTTTAACGTTAAGGTTACCTTAGTGTAGCTTAAGGTTAAGGTTAAGATTTAGGTTAACACTGAGGTTAGGTTAGGTTAAGATCAAGGTTAGGGTAAGGTAAAGGTTAGGATTAAGGTTAATGCTAATATTAAGGTAAAGGTTAACATTAAGCTTGTGTTAGGGTTAAGGTTAAGGTTAAGGTTAAGGTAAAGGTCAAGGTTAAGGTTAAGTTAGGTTAGGGTTAAGGTTAGGTAAGGGTTTATTTAAGGTTAAGGTTAAGGTTAGGTTAATGTTAAAGTTGTGTTAAGTTTGATGTTAAGGTTAAGGTCAATGTTAAGGTTAGTAAGGGTTAAGGCTATGGATAGGGTAAGGCTAAGGTTAAGTTTAAGGTTAAGATTAAGTGTAAAGATAAGGTTTAGGTTAAATTCAGGGATAAGGTTACGTTAGTGTTACCTTAAGGTTAAAGTCAAGGTTATGGATAGGTTAAGGTTAAGGTTAAGGTCAAGGTCAAGGTTAGGTTAGGGTTAACGTTAAGGTTAATGTTACATTTAGGGAAAGGTTAAGGTTAAGGTTGTGTTAAGGTAAAGGTTAAGGCTAAGGTTAAGGTGAAGGTGAAGGTTAGGTTAGGTTAGGTTAGGATTAAGGTTAGGTGAGGGTTAGGTTAAGGTTAGGTTAAGCTTAAGGTATATTTTAGGTTAAGGTTAAGGTTAGGTTAGGTCAGGGTTAAGGTAAGGTTAAGGTTAAGGTGAGGTTAAGGTTAAGGTTAAGGTTAGGGTTAGGTTAGGGTTAAGGTTAAGGTTAAGGTTAAGATTAAGGTTAACACTGAGGTTAAGTTTAGGTTATGGATAAAGTTAAGGTTAAGGTTAAGGTTAAGGTTAACGTTCAGGTTAGGTTAGGGTAAAGGTTAGGTTAAGGTTAAGGTCAAGGTTGATGTTAAGGTTGTGTTAACGTTAAGGTTAATGTTAAGGTTAATATTAAGGTTAAGGTTAAGGTTAGGATTAGGTTAAGTTTAATATTAAGGTTAAGGTGAAGGTTAGGTTAAGGTTAAGGTTAAGGTTAGGTTAAGGTTAAGGATAAGGTTGTGTTAAGGTGAAAGTTAAGGTTAGGTTAAGGTTAAGGTCAATGTTAAGGTTAAGGTTAACATTAGGTTACGGTTAAGTATAATGTTAAGGTTAAGGTTAAATTTTAGGTTAAGGTTAAAGTTATGGGTAAGGTTAATGTTAAGGTTAAGGTTAAGGTAATGGTAGGGTTAATGTTAAGGTTAAGTTAGGGTTAATGTTAAGGTTAAGGTTAAGTGATGAGGAGCTCAAGTATGAGGTATGGAAAAAGCTCAAAATTGAAAGTGTTCAAAATCATTTGTAACACTAATGATCGAATAGGCCTTGTTGATATGATCCTGGCACCATGAATGACACTCAAATTTGACATCGTATGTGAAAGTTATGCAAGTTTGAAGTTTTCAGTAAACTGCAAAAAACTGAGTTGGACCAGAGTTGACTTTGACTTTGGAATTATTAAAAAAAGAATATTACAAGGAATATTCCTAGAATATTCCTAGAAATATTCCCTAGAATATTCCTTGAATATTCCATTTGAGCCAACTATGTTTTGACAAGTGTCATGATGTTATTCGTCAACGATTTGACTTTGGATTTTGATGGCTAATCGGAGGTTGCCACGTGGCAAGCCTGGAGGCCACCACGTGGCCCCAGGCCATGGAATATTTGGCTTTGTAAAAAATTTGTTAGTCCACAGGATTTGAAACTAGATCTACCGCCCGCAAGCACAAGCACCCAACCAGACGGGCTACATAATGTTTCTTAACATATATAGTTTGAAAGTGGTATTTGAAGTTTAAATTAATTTCCGTTGGGCGGAAAAGGGGGCCAGCACCCACACACCATAGAACCTTAGAACTATGACCCAGGGCCTAAGGCCTAACCATGATGGGTTTGGTAAAAGGTATTCTGGCGGTTTAAGTGGAAGCCACCACATGTGGCCAGTTTCAAATATTAAATGCCACGGAAATTGTTATGGTTTCTTTACCGACAGTTCAAACAGTCCATATGGCCACATAAAATGCGCCCGCCTAACCTTTAATGCTAGTAGTTTTGGGTTCCACCATATTTGGATCCATTCCACTATTTTTGGATTTTTCTCCATATTTGGCGCTCCTAATTGGAGTTAGCCCAATTTTAGTGGAGTTTTTTAAGTGACACTGGGCAAAATATTGTTTGGGTGATAACTTCTCCAATATTGGACCAAATTGGATGAAATTTTGGTCAATATTGGCTTTCTTTAGCATTCTTGAGCCATTGCGATAGGTTGCAGAGCCATTAGAGTTGATATTCAGTCCCTTTTTCTTCAGGGAAGCAATGAGAGCCATCAGGGCCAAGAGGGAGTTGGAGTTGTTTTGGGCTATTCTTAACCATTTGAGGTGAGCCAAAAACCAATTTCGAATAATTTCAGCATTGCATAGCCATTGGGATGGGTTCTAGAGGTAGTAGAGGTGTTATAAAACCATTTTTTCTTCAGGGAAGTTTGGAGAGCCACAAGGGCCATTGGGGAAATGGAGCTGTATTGAGTTGTACCTCACTGTTTGAGGTGAACCAAAAACCATTTTCAGCTATTTTCCACCTTCTGAACCTAATGGAAGAGGTCCCAAAACTATTTGAATACTTTTAGAGGCCGAAAACCTTCAGGAGAATATGGAGAGCCACTAGGGCCATTGGGGAAATGGAGCTGTATTGAGTTGTACCTCATTGTTTGGGGTGATCCAAAAACCATTTTCAGCTAATTTCTACATTATAAACCTAATGGAAGAGGTTTCAGAACTGTTTTAGGACTTATATAGCCTAAAAAGCTTCAGAGGAGTTCAAAGAGCCATCAGGTCCTTCTTGAAGAAGTCATTGTCTATGGTAATTCTTCGCTGTTTAGTGAATATGGAAAGACATTTTTAGCTCTTTCATGTATTCTGATTCTGTATTTATAGTAAGATTTGCCTATTGAGGCACTTTTAAACTTGTATTAGCATTTTGGAGCATTTTAATAAAAGTGGACAAGCCAATTTTGGAGGCTTGATCCAGCAAACGTAGCCTAGGAAGGGTGAACCGCTCACCAAACATTTGTGTCATGTTATGCTAAATTTATGTTGCTGTATATTTCTAATTTAATATGTTAAACAAAAAATTAAATTAACTTTCCCTCACACATAAACTCATAAACAGTTACCAAAAACACTTTGTTAATTAGCAAGACATGGAGAAGTTTGCACACATTTAATTAAATGGAAATGGATACCTTTCTGTTACACAAAATTTTGTCACCGTCCCTGCAATCCCTTGTCCCACACATTGGAGGGCTATTCCCATGACCTGTGAGCAGTAACATGACCTGAAACCACTTTCATGGCATCCCCTTACATAAGGAAAAACATTCCCCTGAAGAAAGTTTCCTCTGAAAAACCCTAAAAACAGATCTTTTTTTCCTTGGTGTGACTAGCTAGTTCATCCCTCGCGCGAATGGGGGAAATCCACACTAGATGGCGTGCCAGCTGGTGCTCTTTCCCTGTGTATCACTTACGCCAAGATTAATAAGGGATGTTTTTTAAAAATAAATGGTGGAAGTTTGATTCCAACAAACTCCTAAACGAGTCATCAAAAGGAGTTGGGTGGTTTGGCTCCAGATCTCCATGTATAGGAAGTGGTTTTCCACCTATCATGGAAGCTTCCTTAGAGATAGGGCCTATCCCATGATTATAGGGATCCTAATTCCCCTTCCTCCATCTACAAAAGCTTTCCTTCTCCATTAGCAAGCTAGATAAACTTGTAGGAAGGAAACAATAGGCGGACAACTATTGAGAGCCAAGCCGAAGAGAGAGAGCTTTGTCCAGATTCCCGACAGGCTTTGTTGAGATGTGCTCCACTATCAGCCCCATCGAAGGAAGATCATAGCATCAGAGCATTGGGTTTTAATCTTTCATTTTTTATCCATAATATAAGAGACTTTGATTATAGTTCCATTCATGTGTTTATTTCTTTATGCAATGAATTATATCCTCTCGGATTGATGTATGGTTACATGTTTTATATTTTACGTTCTATGTCATTTTTTCCTTGCATGTGTGCAGGTGTTTGGACATGTCGAATGGAAGGATCCTGATCTACCAAGCGAGGGATAGGAAACATCATCTTTTCTTCAATGAACATTTTGTGGGATTTGAGGTAGGCTACTCATTATCATTTTTGTCATTTTGTAACTAGGAACCTGCGTCATTGCATGACTTGACTGTTGCTAGACCTGATTTGGGCTAGTAGGGATCACCTCTATCTGCAGAGGGGATTTACCTCTTCAATAAAACTGGCAACTCCGCTGGGGATTCAATTGGAGTTAGTGTTTTCTCTTTTCATTGTTTTTGGCTTTTGATTGATTGATTTGCTCTTTTGGTTTGCCTCCTTTTGGTGTAAAACCCCTGTTCAACCCCCAGAAGACCTGATCCAGTCTTTGTTTGTATTTTTTCATTTCTTCCCGTAGTAAACTCGATTGGCGTGGTTTACCTCTTGACAGTCACGCCAACTGGCACTAGTTGCTAGTTAGGCCCCCGCACCAATGCTGTTTTGGCATAGATTACAGCCAAATAGTCGCGCCAACTCTATTTGGTGTTAGGGTTTTCTTGCATTTGGGCTCTCTGAGCTTGATTTTTGGTCCTGGTCTCATTTTTCTGAGTGATTGAGTTCCTTGAAGTCTTTGTTGACTGTGTTTGGCACTTTTCCTCTGGTTGTTTGCCCTTTAAGATCAACTTTGCATTCTAGCCCTAGGGCTTCTAGGTGCTACAGTGTGTTGAACCTTCGGTGGGTGTTTTGGGTCCTTGTTTTCCTGATCGACTTTGTTTTTGCTTCTTTGAATTCATTTTGTTGGATTCCATTGTATCATTGCGTCAGTTGAGTGATTGTTCTTTTTTTCATTCAAGTTTCACTTTGTCTCATTTCAAGCCCAGATTACATGGTTTGTGTGAGTCTTTTTGAGATTCTTCTTCGATTTGAGTGATTTCTCCGACAGTTTGGGTCTTGATTGTGTGCATTTGTATTGAGTGAACTTGTTTGTTTCAGCACTCTCATTGTCATTTCTTGAATTTATTTATTCTTAGTTTTTCATTCATTTGGTGCATTTTCTCTAAAACATTGAAAAAATACAAAAACAAATCTCTTTTCATTTTGATTAGTTTAGTGAAAATTGAAATCTTTTCCGCATTATTAGTGTTATATAACTCTAAGACAAAAGTTTTTAGTTTCATTACTTTTCTTAGAGATAGTAGTGGATGTTTTGTGATATTTTTGTTGTTATTTGAAAAGCTCTCAACCCTCCCGTAGTTAGCTCTTCATCGAACAAAGTGATATTTTGTGGCATGTAGTGTGCATTTAGAGGATTTTTGAGATCCAACATTCGATAGGGCCTGAAATTGAAACATAAATTGAAGATCAACTATAAAATTTATTCAAATAACCTAAGGCAACATTGAAACATTAACGGAATATCTATAGGTCTAGGCTAGCAACGTGTTCTGGTGTCGTTAAACCTAGTAGTTGTCGTTCACCTTCTGGCTTTAGACAGCACTAGTATGGACTTATGCTCCCCGTACTGTCACGTATATAAAGGGAGACCCCACTAGGTTGCTATCCTTTATTTGTAGGAAGTCGAGTCTGCAACCTTTTTACCCGTGATACACCGGACACAGCATTCGGGGAGATTACCTGCACGTATGTCAAGTCATTGGTTGATTTATTTTTCATTTTTTAACCAAGGTGTATATGGAAGTTCACGGATATCTGGTACACCCATCTGCCTAGATTACCAGAGTAGTCATTTCAATCTTTTCTAACTCATTAAATTTGAAAATATCATCAAGCACTTGTCCTTTCATTCTTGTTTCCAAATTGAAAGAGATAGATTCATATTTTACTTGTTTCTAGACTCTTAAAACATGAAACAGTAAAATTTTACAGTTTCAATGTGGTAAAATTAATCACCTACGATCACACGCCCACTTAGAGATTAATTTTTCTGCCTGTTTTTGTTTTCCTTGGTCTTTCCCGTGTGTCTTTGTTTTGATCTCTTCCTCTTTTAGTTACAGTCATAGTGGAGGAACCCTCAGTTTCGTCTACTAGTATTCCTTACACAAACAATCCATCAGAGGTCTCTCAGTCCTCTACTGAATATCAATAGCCTATTGTATCCAAGTCTCCAGACAAGGGACCGGTTTTTTATGAGCTTCCCTTTGATGGACTAGTTGACTTCAATTGGCCCTTATCCAATGCTTTGTTTGGATTTGGAGTAGGGAACACTTCCCTCCTCTTACACCAGGATCACCTTTCTTGGCTGTTGTTATACCTCCTAGTCCCTGTCGTCTTTTAGAGGATCTTGCAGCAGGGTCAGATATGGACTCACCCAATCCTTCTCCTAGTGAGGAAATTCCTACATCTAGTGAATATTACCAGCTTTTTCTGGAAAACATCCTCGAATCTTCTGTCATGTCTTCACCCGGTCCTTCACTTCCAGCTGGATATAGGTATTTAATTTAGGTCATGGCCACTGTTGCCTCTATGGTAATATCGAATCCATCCACAAGGCTGGTTATTCCCTCGTTAGGAATGTCAGCATCGACACCTCTCACGGCATCTCCTTTCATTACATCGATACCTATTAGACCTACTGTCTATGTGACTACGTCTACACCTGATATCACTGCTCAGTGAGCTAGGACCTCGTCAGTTCCTGAAGACATTTACATAGCTTCTACTATTCTTGAGAATATTTCTCCTAAGGAGTATCGGTTGTCTTTACAACTGTCAAACTCTGAGTTTGGTCAGTCCTCTCAAGATCTCAACCGTCCTTAATTTTCCCATTATGGACTGGATGGTACCCCGATTTACGTATTTCCATATCAATATGATGCACAAGGCAACCCTCTTCATTTTCCTGCTCCTGAGGCTTATCATTATATTAACAGTTTTCTATCTTCCCAGGCTGGGAAACCTTCTAACCCACAAGAGCAACCCTTCCAGGGACAACCTTTGGCCCAGCCAAGATATCTATATAACCCACAAGGACAACCCTTATAGGGACAACCTTCGGGGCAGTAGGGATTGTTGTATGGTCTGCAAGGGCAGTCTTACAACCCTCAAGGTAAACCTCTACAACCTCACCTTATGGTCCAACCAAGGCAACCTCAAGGACCCAGAGGGAAACTGAGGTATCAACCTAGACCGTTTTATGGTCTTGTGGGCCAAATCCATTCTTCTCAATCATTGGTGCAACCTAAAAAACCTCATTTTCCAACTGGTCAAAATGTTGCACAGCCAGGGCCATCTTATGGTCCTGTCACAGGTCAACCTAGTTATCAGACACAGCCTAGCACTCTTCTGCCATGAGGCCAAACTGCTTAGCTAGGGCAGCTTGGTGTCCTTCATCAACCAGGTCAACCTGTTCAACCAAGCCAACTTGTTCAGCCAGGCCAACCTACACAACCAGGTCAACCTGTTCAACCAGGACAACCTGTTCAACCAGAACAACCTGCACAACCAGTTAACCCTAATCAACAATCGATTTATTCTATGCCACATCTGAACCCGCCTATGCGCCAAACCTATCAGGCTCAGTAGAGCCCCACTTACCGGCATCCTTTTCGACCCCAAGGTGGCTATTACCTTCAAGGTCAGTCTCGACCGGTTTACAACCCACCCCAAGGTTCTGGTTTTTACCTTCAACAACCAGGCTACACTTATACTCCACAGTCAAATCCTTACACTGCTCAAACGAGGCCCACATATAATTAGGGTCAGTACCCTGGTTATCAACCCCCGTATCCTAGTTTCCAGCAACCGTATCAACCTAATCATACAACTTATACCCTCTATGGTTAGAATCCACTCATATTTTAGATCATATTCATGAGTGGAGACGTTGTCGTCGTCTTTTCAAGTTTGATATTCTTGATTAGCTTCTAACTCACTGGTTCACTACCTCCTTTGTCAACAAGATTGCATAGGACATTGCTATGGGGGCATGTGCAACTGAGGAACAAGCCATCGCACGTGCCCAGTACCTCAATTTGGTGTACTCTCAGTCCAGCATGTTATATGATATCTTGACTGATGCCCCGCGGCCAGGGACCTCTATAGAACCACCTACCCCATTGGTTGACGGTGTTATTGGTTCCATCTCCCAGACTTCTCGTAAGTATTCTAATGGGAATTAGAAGTCAAATTCTTCCAACAATTCTGCTCCTCCCCCTACTTTAGATTCTGGTAAAACTGCTGAGGTTAATGCCGTTCAGGATAATCCTACGGACAAGGCTTCCAAAGGGAAGAAGAAGGGTAAAGGCAAGCCTAAATCTGATGCCCTGAAACTAGAATCCTCCAAACCACGTGCTGATGATGGTTTGCAATGAAAACCAAAGTACCCTTACCTGATTTGTGACGAAGACCACTACACCAAATATTGTCCCTGACGATCCGAGGTTAGTCAACTTCTTAAAGGCTCCAAGGTAACTTTGGCAGTTCTTAAGGAACCTTTTCCATCTCAGTAAACCCAGATGATCGAGCAACCTTCACCATCTGCACCATTTGGGTCTCAGGTTTTCATGATGAATGATGTTGCACCTGTTTCGATTCCCACTCATTTGAAGGATTATGCCGGATCACACCAGACAACTGGGAAGGAAGTCGTTGATGGCCCGCCTCCCCTACCTACCTCTAGTCCTTTAGAAATTGAGAAGCCTAGCATTGAAACCATTGTAAGTCCACCTTCCAAAGGTGTTCTTCAAAATTCTTTCTATAATCCAAATTCCCGTGCTGCTCAGCATTACAACATTGTTGAGGATTTGGCACAGCCACCCTCTGCAATTTCTGCGTTGGAAGTGCTTCAAAGTTTCCCATCTCAATCGAAATCTTTGTTATCTATAATCGATGGAATTGATCCTACCGATTCTAGCCTTTTCACCTTCAACCTCGAGAATTTTTTCCCTCGACTTCTACATTAAATCGCCCTTGTTATACAAGTTGGTATCAACGGTCTCAACATTCACAGAGCCATTGTGGACGAAGGTGCCTCTACTTGCGTTATGTCATCTACCTGCTGGAAGGCCATTGGCTCTCTAGCCCTGACGTCATCTCCCAATGACCTTAAGGCATTCGATGGAATGGAATCAAAACCCTTGGGTGTTCTCGCGAGTCTACCAATCACATTACAAGGTAAGACATTCAACGTTGAAGTGGAAGTGGTTGATGCCCAACTCAACTACAATATTCTACTTGGTCATAGCTGGACCCACGCCATGCTATGCATTCCATCCACCCTCTTTCGACTTTTGAAGTTTCCACATGAGGGCAAGATTATTACTATCAATCAGTTGTATTTCTTTACCTCGTCCTCCGAGAAAAATGTGCCATACGTGGATCAAATTCCTAATCTCCCTGACAGTATAGGACTTGGTCTTTTCAAGGACACCGTTTTCATGGGTATTTTTCCCATGCCACCACCCAACACCATTCAAGTCAACATGATCTCTAGGTCATATGACCCATGGATCATCCCTTCTCCTGAACAGGTGACCTCTTTTGGAGAATCGATGCCTCTGACCCCAGTTGAAATTAATTATTGTGAGATCTTTGCTACATCAGATCCTCCTCCTGCTAAAAATGCTCCTTTGATCATGGATCTTGATGTTTATTCTCAATCCCCTTGGCTCGGCGATGCAGATTTTCCCGATCCTTTAAGAGAAGTCCTTCCGTCTAACGAAGCTATCATTGAGACAATGTCTCTTGAAGATCTATCATGGAGTGATGGACATCATCTTTCCTCATTCATGCTCGACCTAGGGGCAATGTCTAATTTTCTCGAACGTTTCGCATCTCAGGTTCCCTCTCCACCTCTCCAAATGCCAATATTGACTCATGAGGTACTTTCAGAAGGAAATGTGAGTAATATTACCCAAACAATGCCTATTGAAATCTCTGTTAAACTAGGGGTCGTCGAGAACATTCATGTGGGAATCACTTTTTCTCCCAAAGAGATTCAAGTGTACACTAGTCCGAGATGTTTTCACATGGTCTTATGAAGAGATGCATGGGATCGATCCCAAAATCATCGTGCATGAGATTCCCACCTATCCTGGTGCGAAGGCTGTGTGCCAGTGTCTTCGCCCAGTGCATCCTCGAAAAGCCGCTACTATAAAAGTAGAAGTTGAGAAACTTCTTAAAGCAAGCTTCATATATCCAATCCCCCTGATAGAATGGGGTTCCAATATTGTCCCTGTAGATAAGAATCAGGGCACAATTAGGGTCTGTTTTGACTACCGAGACATCAAATGGGCTTGCCCTAAGGACAACTATCCCACCCCCTTTATATATCAGATCATCGATGATTGTGCAGGGAGTGAGATCTATTTCCTTATGGATGGCTTCTCAGGTTATAATAAAATTAATATTTTACCCTCCAATTAACATAAGACCGCCTTCATCTGTCCGTGGGGCACATTCGCCTATAAGAAGCTCCCGTTTGGCTTGAAAAACACTAGGGATACCTTCCAACGTGCCATGTCCTATTCCTGTCATGACATAAATAACATTGTTCAGCCATATATGGATGACCTGCTGGCTCATTCATCTCGGTGAAAATACCATCCCGAACATCTTCGCCAGATTTTTCTCCGTTGCAGACGTTACAACATCAGGCTTAATCCTCACAAGTGCATCTTATGCATTGACTCTAGTCATCTTTTGGGATTCATTATCTCTAAAGATGAAATTCGCCTTGACCCCCTCAAGGTTGAGGCTATTTTTAATCTCCCATCCCCATCCTTGTTACATCAACTACAAATTGTTCAAGGGAAAGTGAATTTCTTACGTCGCTTTATCCCAAACTATGAAGAAGTGGCCAAAGGGTTCACGCGAATTCTAAAACAGGATGTTCCCTTCCATTGGGACGAGATTGCTTAGCGATCCTTCAAGAAAATTAATATGTTGCTTTTCAACGCTCCATTAATATGTCCTCCCAACTATCATCGCAAATTTACCCTCTATTTGGCTGCCGTATTCAACACAATTTCGATGGTTCTGGTATAGGATGACGATGATGAAAACAAACACGTGGTTTATTATCTATCTTGGAATATCCTCAACACTGAAACGCATTATGCTCATGTCGAGAAGTTGGTGCTTGCCGCGATCTAGGCCATTCAATGATTTCGCCATTACATCCTATTGCGCACGGTAACCATGATTTCCAAATGCAACCCCATGAATTACATCTTGTCTCGAAAATTGCTGGGGGGAAAGTACTCCAAATTGATTGTGATCCTTTAGGAGTTCGATTTGGAGTTCACTACTGCCAAATTGACGAAGTCACTGGTTTTTTCTGATCTTATCTACTCTCTCCATACCGACTCTGTTCCATCTCAATCTGAGGATCATGTCTCGGATGAAACTCTCTTTCTAATCAGCACTCTTGACCCTTGGTATGGTGATATCATCATGTACCTTTAGACATCTACCTTTTGGTTTGAGTTGACGAAGGATGCTCGATGTCGCGTTTGGCATCAATCGCAACCATATTGCATTATCAGAGATACCTTATATCATGTCGAAATCAATTATGTGCTACACCGGTGTTCGACCTTAGAAGAGGTTGAGAAAGTTTTGAACGACTGTCATAGTGGTGCCTGTGGCAGTCACATGTTCAGTTATGCTATCGCCCAGAAGATTCTGCGTGTGGGTTACTTCTGGTCATCTATATTTAAACACTGTATTTTTGCAGTAAGAAAGTGTCATGCATGCCAGATCTTCCAACGCAAGATGTGTACACCACCTGTTGTGTCTCAATCTAGTCTCCTAAACTGAGCTCATTTAATTGTCAACCAGGATTTGTAAACTGCTGAAGTGAAGTGTACCATATGTACCTAGGTGCTTGTTTCCTAATGCGTTGTGTGTAGTGTTTTGTGATGTTTTTGGTCTTTTATGTTGATTTATGATGTTTTTGGTCTTTTGGTGTTTTATGTTCACAATGAAACTACCTAGAAAATTAATGGAAAGAAGTTGATGGTAAAAAACAGAGTTAAGCCTAATGTATGGAATGGTAAATGCAATTGAAAACAATGAAGCAGAATCTGAACTATGACTGAATAGAAACAAAAGCTTGATAATGACTTCTCAGGCAAATTACACAAACTAAACTTGAAAAATGATCACTAAATATGCAAGTTCTCTAACTGAACAGTTAAACACTAATGATGCAATATTCTATCTTAGCTCATCTATTCCATGATTAATCCCTAATTCTATTCTGCAATTTAATTGAATGTCACAGAACTTATACTCAAAGAGTTGTTGGTTTCTTTTCAAAGTAGTTCTTTTGAGGAAGAGATCTGTTTATAAAATGATGAGGAATTTGCAGAAATATTTCAGACCTTGTAATGATGTTATCTTCTGTTCCTATAGTTATGGTTCACTGATGGTTTTCAGAACAAAAAGATATTTGTAAATAATGAAGGCTGTCTTGTGAATCCTAACAACTAAAGTAATCTATTGTGCAAAGGATGACAGTGTGAATATGAGATGCAAGTGCAATAAGTTGATCTAAAAATGAACCTAAGATGCTACTAAACTAGCACAATGTTGAACTGTGAGTCATCATCAAACTTGAAACAAAGTAGCTGAACATGAATTAAATGCAAATGAAACTCCGGAGCATTCTAACTAACATGCATTATTCTATAAAGTTACACAATCTGTTTGTTCATCATTAGTGATATTTTGGAAGAGTTCCTTCTTGTGGAAGAGGTAGAACAATTCTGACTGTGGACTTGTATGCAATTGAAAGCAAATGAAAGACTAAGTTATCACATCACGGTCATATCTTGAACTTCTTAATGATGTCTTGGAAGAATTTCTTCTTGCGGAAGAGTGATTAGAACAAGTGCAACTGTGATAGTGAATAACAAAAACTACAACTAATTCCTACAGTACTATAGCTATTCATCATTCATTGTTATGATCTATTGGAAGAATGTCTTCTTGTGAAAGAACTGGAATGAATATAACTACAGTATCTAGTTAAAAACAAGTACAAATTCAACTCCTATCCTACAATACCATAGTCATTAATCATTCATCATTTTGGTCTGTTGGAAGAGTGTCTTCTTGTGGAAGAACTGGAATGAATATAACTACGGTATCTAGTTACAAACAAATACAAATTCAACTCCTATCCTATAATACCATAGTCATTAATCATTCATCATTTTGGTTTGTTGGAAGAGTGTCTTCTTGTGGAAGAACTGGAACGAATACGACTACAGTAGATAAAACAAAACAACTACCAATTCAAATGCAAAACGTAAAGGCAGCTAGGAAAAACTTATCTAGTTTACGCAAAAGAAATCCGTGCAAGAGGCAGGGGCCCTCTACCACTTGACGGCATTCAACTTCAAATCAAATCATGCCTTCGGAATAACTTTGTCTGCTCCATTAACAATGCAATAGTTCGAACATAACACTCTGTGTCTTCAAGGACGTAACACAGAGTTTACACAAAATCTAGCAGCAAATCTAACACAAAATCTCTAACTAAGCTCTCGGTCTACTCAAGAGTTTATAAAGTAAATGCAAGTAACAATAATTACAAAAATTTAGGAATAATGTCTTTCCTTATCCGAATCATCTTAGGAGTCTTTGAGGTGGCTGCGTGAAGAAGAAAAGACACCTGGACTGAGACAGTCCTAGTAGGAGTCTTACTTCACAAATGTGTTCCCACGTGCATAACCGTACCCAGAATTCATTTCCTCTCCCATGATGAGCAACAAACCATGTAGGCACAACGTGGATCATGCCCATATGCGTTTTTCCTCAAGAGGCCACCTGGAACATACTCAAACATAAAGGTAGCTGCAGAATCGCCGGTTAGCTACGGAATGCCTGCATTCTGCAGCTAGTTCCGGTGAAAATGCTTAACAATGGCAACAATCACAAAATTCAACAAGTCAGTCATGTAAACCATTCTAGAAGTAATTTTAACTATTTTTATTGATCAATTGGGTTTAAAATAGAAATGGACAAGGGAGAATGAGGTAAAATGAGGTGAAGGAAAGCACAAATTTAAGGCTCAACACCACCCCTTCCTTTACATCCTGTCATTACCGTAGGCCCTTTATCCAAAAGGGGCATTGATTTTATGACATGTAATCGTCACTTGGCTAGGGAGCATGCTTATATCATCGTTTCCATAGACTACTTCACCAAGTGGGCCGAGGTGATGCCTACATTAGCTGCTGACAGTATGACAGCCGCTCAATTCATTTTCAACCATGTGATCACACGTTTTGGCGTTCCTCAAGCCATCTTCACCGATCATGGCACTCATTTTCGGGACTACATGATGGTAGAGCTGACATCAAAGTTGGGCTTGTGTCATGACAGCTCAATGCCATACTACCCTTATGAAAATGGCCAGGTTGAGGCCGTGAACAAGGTGCTTGTCACGATGCTTCAATGAACAATTGGTATACACAAATCCAACTGGCATCTCCAATTGTTCTCAGCTCTCTGGGCCTACTGAATGTCAGTGAAGAGCGCGACTGGATTCACACCTTTCCAGTTGGTGTATGGTCTAGAAGCTACTCTTTCAGTTGAATGAGAGATCCCTTCATTGAAGTTGGTTGTGAAATTACTTCCTGGCACTTCCTCGGAGGAAGGACGTCTCCTGTATCTGGAACGACTGGAAGAAACTCACCGCTTGGCTGCTTTGGTTATTGAGGCACAAAAAATGCAGGTTAAAGCTCATTTTGATCAAATGGTTTCTCCACGCTCTTTTATAGAGGGGGAACTCGTACTCTTGTATGATCAAGCACATGATAAGCTTGGGGCAGGAAAATTCCAGCCTATGTGGCATGGGCCCTATATCATTAAACGTGTATTGAAAAATGGGGCCTATGAGCAATCGATTATGAAGATATTCCTTTGGCGCAACCTAGGAATGGGTTGTACTTGAAGAAGTATTACACTTGAATCATTCTTGTGTAGTGTGTGTACATAAGTGATTTTTTTCATTTTTGTGCATGCCTGGTGTGGTGTGCTTTTTAAGCATATTTCTGTTGATTAGGTCTTCCTGCTTGTGTATATGTCTATTAGTCCTTATGCTGGTTTCGTAGAAGGTGCCTCCCGCAGTACCAGGAATCTGTCTTCGACAGCCTGGGTAATCTACAATCCTGCTGGTGAGTTAGTTAATTTACAAGGCATTATTCTAGGGCCTGCTACAAATAATATCGCGGAATATAGTGTTGTTTTGGAGTTATTGAACGAGGCCGTTAACCTCAGTTTTCGTGCATTACTTATATATCTAGACTCACAACTTGTAGTGTTACAACTCAATAGTCACTATTCAGTTAGGAACCCATCCATTTTAAGACTATATCTACATATTTGTTTAATGGAGAGAAATTTTTGATTACTGCCCGCACCAATCACCTCAGTAAGCGATGAAGGTGACTAGGCACCCCTACGGTGTGCCTCTAATAATCCAAAGGGACATCAGCTAGGCGAGCATAATCAGGAATCCCACGGGCAATTCCCTCTAAGTTCTGAACCAGCTTGTTCCCCTCACCCCCCTCGCCTTGAGGGTCATAGGCGAGAGGGGTCCTCCATGCGATCGATGACTTCTCGACGGGCCTCTTTGGGCCAACATCTGCATACATATAGGATCAATTGTTAGAACATGCATGTATACCAAAAAAAAAAAGCCATAAAATTCATAAAATAAAAAATCGTCTTACCCAGCTCGTCATCCCAGTCCTCTCCATCCGAGAGTGGAAGGTCTGGGTCTCCTGTGAAATCAATACCAACATAGGGCCAGTCCTCTACAATGATCAACTGTCACCGAAGCCATCCAAAGAACTCCGGCTGCCATGACATTTGCTGGCCCGCTCCTGCTCTGGGCATCAATGCTACCCATCGAGCCATCCGTGTCTCTCTCAAAGGTGGATCTGCGACTATCACCCACTGGCCCTAGAATATAGGTAACCATTCTAGGATGAATGATACCAAGATTGAATTATACCCAAAATGCTTCATTTTGGCCTTTTTACATTTAGTCAATTGCTGTTTGATATTCATGGTTACGGGTGTGGCCCAATCAAATATTGTTGGGTTCATACATTCTGAAGCCAGGAGGAGCTGTGTTTTGGTAGCCTCATGCAGCGTCTGCGACCCCGCAGCTTGTGTAATAGTATGTAGCACCACTCTAAGTGCTAGATCGGGAATAGTGTGAATGTCCACTTTACCACTACCTGATCCTGTTTGTGCCCCTGGGCACACTCTTTCCATAACCATCGACATTTTCTCGCCAGAAGGCCTGGTACCTATCATGACCAGAACTGGACCTCTATGAGATAATCAAGTGATGAAGTAAACATCAGACACTTCGAGTTCAATCACTTGATCTCGAAGCCTAAAATTCTCTTCATTCTCATACTAGATACTTATCAGATATTGTAACAATTCAGGTTTTGCCCTGAGACATGGTGTCAAGAATAATTTCTTTAATTCACAATTCCGAAGAGAATCCATGCATTGCTCATTCCCCATTGCCATTTCATCTTCTTCACTATGCTCCCTTTCATTCTATTCGATCACCATTGTGGCTTTATACTTGCATCAAATTGGTCATAAGCACATCATAAGATCCCTTAGGAATTCAAAAATTCAATTGATTGGTTCAATTTTTGTCAAATTCAAGTGGAAAATGAGGTTGCACGATTGGCGCAACTGTTTTGCTGACATTCGCACCAGTTGGTGCGACCCCTTTGCAAAAAGAGCTCGGTTGGCGCGGGTCCATGCCTCATACCCGCACCAACCATGGAAGACCTAAATTTTCAAATCCTCCCCTTAGGGATGCTAAATCACGATGGAAAGCTATGAAATATGAATTAAAATGTAGCTAATGGAAGCACCTCTTACCTGGAAAAGATGGGATTCAGAATGATGCACCGGATCATCCACAATCATCACCGCAAGATCGCAAGGAAATAACTCACTTTCGCTCTGCACAAGAGGTAAAAAGTAAAAAGTAAATATGTTTTTACTATTTGGTCATATTTATAACTTTTCAAAATCAAATTAGGTTTTGGAGCTTATTTTTCTAAATATTTTATCATATTTTTGTCGAAAAATGGGTTTTACACTTTCTTTTTGTGCAGCGACAGGTTTTTGCGTGACTAGGACAACGATATGAGTTGTATTTTATAATTTTTTGGACTCAGTAAAAACATGAAAAATTCACTACTCGAGTCATCTTTCAGCTCTTTTCTGACTCTCTAAAAATGAAAATATTTCTGAGTCACTTGTTGTTTTGATCTTGTTAAATTGGCTTCAAAACGACATCTACCCAGTATACGTTTACCCCTTTTTGGGGCTGGGATAGATTATTTATGAAAAAGGAATACCCTAGCCTGTCGTGACTGGGAGGTTTTCTCAGACACAATTTTCTACTTTTTTGGATTTGAGGAACTATCTACGAAAAGGGACTATTAAAGTTTTCTTTTCTGTGTCTTTTCAAAATCTCTAAACATGAAAAGACGCCAAGTTCTTCCTTTTTCAGAATCATTAAAACCTGATGACATCTGACTCCATCGTAATGATGATACTCGAGTTCCTCCTTCCTAGGGCTGGCTAAATGTACTAGGTTGGATTTTTCTGAAGGAAAAACTTATATCATAAGAATATGCTATCCCCTTCAAGCTTGTTTCCAAAAAATAATTGAGGTACTCGCGAGAAATGGTGGGGAAAAATGGAACCATTATCACCGTTGTGTCAGCAGTATGTCACTCTTGAACATGGCACTTGTCTGCATTCATGTTAGGTTGGAGACATCTCATCTCATTTTCTACTTGCCTCCATGGGTTTGGGTAATCCTTTTTTACCTCTCATCTGCTCTTTGCCACGTCATCATGATCTCAGATCCTTTGATTTCAAATACTTCCAAATCCACTGTCGTGCCGCCGATATGTTCAAGAGAGATTGGACTCTGTAGTTCTCAACCTCCCTCTCATTCTCTACTGATCCTGATTCACAAACATTATGTTCCTTTGTCTCGTGTCAATGATGTGGGAAACACTATGGCCCACCTTCAATCAAGGTCACTTCTTGTCGACTTCATCTCATTATCCAGGAAGCTGATCTAGAGACTCCCTTCAGGTACCTTGGAGCCTGCATGCCTCAATGGCAGGTTCTTCACATTCGATGCAAGGTTTTCATTATTGGCCTTTGATCAGATGATTGTGCGGGTGTTCGACGTCAGCTCACTGTTCACATTCTGTGGATTGTACCTATAGTACCTTAAGGGCCATCCTCATTATTGGTCGTACCTCTCGCGTCTGTTAACGACTTTCATTATTGGCTAGTGATCAGACGATGTTCTTGCATGTTCAACTTCAGCTCATTTATTCACATGCTGGGACTTGTACTCTGTTTGGGTCGAGATGGAGCGCAAGACCCTAGATTTTATCTGATGAAATCGAGGCTGCTGAGTTTTTTGGATTATCATGATTGGTTACATGAATCATTTGATTGGATGGCTGCGACCATACCCGAGTCTACTTGTTGATCCTTATTTACTGGATGATTGTGCCTATAACTTGGATCCCAGTTATTATACACTCTATTATGGATGGTTGTGCGCATACCACATATCATGTATTAGAGATATTAGTTTTACTTGTATTCAGGTCTTCCGACGGTAGTTTTTTCAGTTGGGCGCATTCTTATAAAGCATTTCACCCCTCCCTCTCTCTCGGACCTCATTATTTAGGGGGTATCTATTACATATCATTTTTTCACTGTCCCTGCAATCCGTCATCCCAAAAATTGGAGAGATATTCTCGTGACCTGTGAGCAATAACATGACCTAAAACCACTTTCATGGCATCCCCTTACATAAGGACAAACATTCCCCTGAAGAAAGATTCCTCTGAAAAGCCCTAAAAATATATCTTTTTTCCTTGGCGTGACTAGCCAGTTCATCCCTCGCACCAATGGGGGAAATCCACACTAGAGGGCACGCCATTTGGTGCTCTGTCCTTATGTCTCACTTGCACCAAGATTAATAAGGGATGTTTTTAAAAAATAAATGGCGAAATTTTGATTCCAACAAACTCCTGAACGAGTCATCAAAAGGAGTTGGGTGGTTTGGCTCCAGATCTCCATGTATAGGAAGTGGTTTTCCACCTATCATGGAAGCTTTCTTAGAGATAGGGCCTATCCCATGATTATAGGGATCCCAACTCCACTTCCTCAATCTATAAAAGCTTGCCTTCTCCATTAGCAAGCTAGTTGAACTTTTAGGAAGGAAACTATAGCCGGACATCTATTGAGGGCCAAGCCAAAGAGACAGAGCTTCGTTTAGATTCCCGACAGGCTTTGTTGAGACGTGCTCCACTGTCAGCACCGCTAAAGGAAGATCATAGCATCAGAGCATTGGGTTGTAATATTTCCTTTGTTATCCATAATATAAGTGACTTTTATTATGGTTCCATTCATGTGTTTATTTCTTTATGCAATGAATTTTATCCTCTCTGACTGATGTATGCTTACATGCTTTAGATTTTATGTTGTATGTCATTGTTTCCTTGCATGTGTGTAGGTTTTCGGATGTGTCGAACGGAAGGATCCTGATCTGCCAAGCGAGGGACAGGAAACATCATCTTTTCTTCAACGACCACTGCATGAGATTTGAGGTCGGCTACTCGTTATGATTTTTTTCATTTTGTAACTAGGAACTTGTGTCATTGCGTGACTTGATTGTTGCTAGACCCAATCTGGGCTAGTAGGGATCATCTCTGTCCGCAGAGGGGATTTACATCCTCAACACTTGCACAAATTTTCAAGTACTTCCTTTTTCAGATCAAATGGTATCAAATCTAGGTTGAGCTTAGGTTCAGCATTTGTTTTTATGCAAAAGATGTTAAAATAGTGTAAAATATTGATTTTTTTATTGGTCGCAAAATCGTTGACTCTATGAGTTTTCTTGAGTTGAAAAGATAGCTGTTGATAGCTAAGTCTTCGAAAGGAAAAGATATTTTAGGCTATTTCCTTACCAAAAAGTACCTCAAGATTATCTTTGGATAACAAACCCACTTGATTATTTTTTGCTACAAAATCTATTGGAGTTTGTGTTTTATGGCTGCTTGAATAAGAATATGGCTGTAAAGACATTTGGTTAAAATCTTGTCATTTGTTTGAAAGATTTGAGAACTTTTATTTGGAAGTTCCTTTTATTAATTTGACCATTTACATAATGACAACTTCTTCCACAAGTGAAGTTTCCTCCTTCACAAGATTCTTCAATGATGACATGAAGAATGAGTTCATTAAGGTGAAGGAGATGGTGAATATTTTGATTGAGGATCAGAGAGAAAGTGTTAAGCTTCATGCACAATTATTTCCATGATGGAAGAGAAGGAAAAAATTCTCCAAAGACTGCATGACATGGAGAAACAACTCCTTCAAGCTCAAGAAGCTTTGTCCAAGAACAAGCATGAGGAAGAGGTAAACCATTCCAACTTGTCTTCAATTTCCTCAATTGAAAAACGTGTTGGTTATTTTGAAAAACATACAAGGGGTATAGGGTCCAAATTAATGTTTAAGATGGGCTATCATGAAGGCAAAGGTTTGGGAAAGCATGTACAAGGCATGGTTGACCCTATTTCGGTTCTGGAGAGACCTAAGAATGTTGGTCTTGGACATGAGTAGTTTAATGGCGAAGAATCCAAATCCTTGAATGCATGTGATGCAAATTTAAAGAGAACCTTTATTCCAAGTTCCAAAATGCATATATGTCAAAATTGTTTTAAGGATGATTTCCATTTCTTTAAGCCATCATTTCAGCAAGTAGAGGGTAAACATGTCGCTTATGGAAAGCATGCAAATGTGAACAGTTTTCAAGACAAGAACTGTGATGAAAGTCTGAAAAGGAAAGTTGTCTCCTGTACTAATTCATCATCTTTCGAAGACAAAAAGAATGGACAATCCATGCAGAAAAAAAAGGTATAATTATTCACATGATAAATTTGATTATGTTTTAGAAAAGAATGATAATTTTTCTTGTTCAAATGAAAGAAAATTTTGTTGCACATTTTGTGGTGGATTTAACCATGTTGCCTCAAGATGCTGGTTGAAAAAGAAAGCACACAGGAAGTAGAAGAGGCAAAGAAAACTTTCTCAGAAAGTGCTTAAGAGTTGCACATTTTGTCAAAAGAAGGGACATGATGTCTCTAATTGTTGGACCTTGCATCCAACTCATCGTCCAAAGCACATGCAGCTAGAGGACAAAAATATTAGCGTAAGCGGATCTATGGCTTCCGTTATCGATGTGGAAATGGAAGATTCACATGAAGAAATGCTACTGCAGGAAAAGATGCCATGGAGCTAGCTTGGTAGGAAGTGGATTAACTTCTTAATGCAGTAAGTCATACTCATTTTTTACATGCAAATTTCAAATTTTGTATGCATGTATTTCAGTTGAAAAGTTGATGCAAGATTTCATGTAAAAGAAGTTTTAGTTTGAAGGAATTTCTTTGTTGTTGCAAAGTTTCGCCATGGAGGTGTAAAAGATGAGTATGATACTCACTTATATTGCAGCAATGTCTTTTAGTTCAGCTCTTAGTCACCCACATGTTTTTCGGATGATGTACTTGTTGGTATTTGAAAAGAAGAGTTTAATTTGCATAGAGGTTGTATGTGTAATTAGAAAAATGTATATAGTTCATTGTACATGATACATACACATGTGTTTGTCAAGATGTATCTTGTTATTTATTGACTTGTGTCGATTGTGTCACAAATGTTTGTTGACTTGTGTTGATTGTGTGCACATTTGTTACATATTTTGTGTGTCAAGTGTATAGCACATTTTAGGTCAACTTGTTTTTTATGTCGTATGTTGCATAAGGTGATTTTGGTGTCGATTGGTGCAGAGAACGAAGTGTCGGTGCGAAGCAATACAACATTCCATGAGATGGAAATGCATGCAAGCAAAGAGGGCACAAAGTTCAGCAAGGGTCATTGCTGGTTTCAGAATGGAAGATATGGCGAGAAAACTTGGTCAGGATTCGACACAAGTACATGGCTCATTCAGCAAAAATTTGCCATGAGGACAGTTGGCAAGTCAGGAAAATTTTTGAAGGTTGAAGAGAAGAGGATGTTGTTATTCTCTCATTTGATGTATAGTTCATTTTCAGCATTCCAGTGAGCTTTGGGGGTCCAAAATATTCTCATTTGGGAGTTGTGATCATGAGCTCAAGTCTGAGCTATGGAAAAACCTCAAAATTGAAAGTGTTCAAAACCATTTGTAACCTGAACGAATGGATAGGCCTTGTCGATATGATCCTGAGGCCAAGTTTGAAGTTTTCAGTAAACTGTAAAAACTGAGTTTGACCAGAGTTGACTTTGACTTTGGAATTATTAAAAAAAAATTGCAAGGAATATTCCTAGAATATTCCCTAAAATATTCCCTGAAGTATTCCATTCAAGCCAATTATGTTTTTACAAGTGTCATGCTGTTATTCGTCAAAGGTTTGACTTTGGTTTTTGGTGGCCAATCGGAGGCTGCCACATGGCAGGCCCGGAGGCCACAACGTGGCCCTAGGCCATGGAAGATTTGGATTTGTAAAAAATTTGTTAGTCCATAGGATTTGAAATTGGATCTACCGCCTGCAACCACAAGTGCCCAACTAGACGGGCTACGTAATGTTTCTTAACATATATAGTTTGAAAGTGGTATTTGAAGTTTAAATTAATTTTTGTTGGGCAGCAATGGGAGCCAGATCCTAAGGGCCAGCCTCCACACACCATAGAACCTTAGCACTATGACCTAGGGCCTAAGGCCTAACCGCGACAAGTTTGGTAACAGGTATTCCGGCGGTTTAAGTGGAAGCCACCACATGTGGCTAGTTTCAAATATTAAATGCCATGGAAATTGTTACGGTTTCTCCGCTGGTGGTTCAAACTGTCCATGTCACCACATAAAATGCACCCGCCTAACCTTTAATGCCAATAGTTTTGGGTTCTGCCATATTTGGCACCATTCCACTATTTTCGGAGTTTTCTCCATATTTGGCGCTCCTAACTGGAGTTAGCCCAATTTTAGTGGAGTTTTTTAAGTGCCACTGGGAAAAATATTGTTTGGGTGATAGCTTCTCCAATATTGGACCAAATTGGATGAAATTTTCATCAATATTGGCTTTATTCAGCATTCTGGATCCATTGAGATAGCTTTCAGAGTCATTAGATTTGATCTTCAGCCCCTTTTGCTTCAAGGAAGCAATGAGAGCCATCAGGGCCAAGAGGGAGTTAGAGTTGTTTTGGGCTATGCCTAACCATTTGAGGTGAACCAAATACCAATTTCAACTATTTTCAGCATTCCATATCCATTTGGATAGGTTCCATAGGCAATAGAGGTGTCCTACAACCATTTTTTCTTCAGGGAAGTTTTTAGAGCCACTAGGGCCATTGGGGAAATGGAGTTATATTGAGTTGTACCTAATTATTTGAGGTGAACCAAAAACCATTTTTAGCTATTTTCCACCTTAAAAACCTAATGGAAAAGGTTTTAGAATTTTTTGAATACTTTCAGGGGCCGAAAACCTTCAAGAGAGTTTGGAGAGCCACTAGAGCCATTGGGGAAATGGAGCTATATTGAGTTGTACCTCACTATTTGAGGTGATCCAAAAACCATTTTCAGCTAATTTCTACCTTTTGAACCTAACGGAAGAGGTTTTAGAACTGTTTGAGGACTTCTACAGCCTAAAAAGCTTTAGAGGAGTTCAAAGAGCCATCAGGGCGTTGTTGAAGAAGTCACTGTCTATGGTAATTCTTCGTTGTTTAGTGAATATGGAAAGGAATTTTTAGCATTTTCATGTCTTTTAATTCTATATTTACAGTCATATTTTCCTATTGAGGCACTTTCAAATTTTTATTAGCATTTTGGAGCATTTTAATGCAAGTGGACAAGCCAATTTGGGAGGCTTGATCCAACAGACGTAGCCCATGAGGGGTGAACTACTCACCAAACATTTGTGTCATGTTATGTTGAAGTTATCTTGCTGTATATTTCTGATTTAATATGTTAAACAAAAAATTAAATTAACTTTCCCTCACACATAAACTCATAAACAGTTGCCAAAAACACTTTGTTTAATCAGCAAGACATGGAGAATTTTGCACACATTTAGTTAATGGAAATAGATACCTTGCACACATTTTCAAGTACTTCCATTTTCAGATCATTACGGTTACGGTAAGGTTAAGGTTAAGTTTAGGGTTAGGGTTATGGTTAAGGTTAAGATTAATGTTAAGGTTAAGGTTAAGGTTAAGGTTAGGGTTAAGTTTAAAGTTGAGGTTAGGGTAAGGTTAAGGTTAAGGTTAGGTTAAGGTTAATGTTAAGGTTAAGGTTAGGTTAAGGGTTTAAGTTAAGGTTAAGGTTAAGGTTAAGGATAAGGTTTAGGCTAAGGTTGGGTTAGGTTATGGTTAAGGTTAATGTTAAGGTGTGGTTAAGTTTAAGTTTAAGGTTAATGTTAAGGTTAATTTTAGGGTAAGGTTAACATTTAGGGTAAGCTTAATGTTAAGGTTAAGGTTAAGATCAGGTTAAGGTAAGGTTAAGGTTAAGGTTAGATTAAGCTTAAGGGTAAGGCTAATGTTAAGGTTAAGGGTAAGGCTAGTAATAAGGTTAAGGTTAAGTTCAAGTTAAGGTTAAGGTTACGGAAAGGCTAAGGCTAGGTTATGGTTAAGGGTTAGGTTAAGGGTTATGGTTAAGGTTAAGGTTAGGTTAAGGTTAAGTTAGGTCAAACTTAAGGTTAAGGTTAGGTTAGGGTTAAGGTTAAGGTTAATGTTAGGTTAAGGTTAAGGTTAAGATTAAGCCTAGGTTAAGGTTAAGGTTAAGGTTAAGGTTAACATTTGGTTAAGGTTAAGTTAGTTCAGGGTTAAGGTTAGGTTAAGCTAAGGTTAAGGTTAAGGTTAGGTTAAGGTTAAGGTTAAGGTTAGGTTAACATTAAGGTTAACACTGAGGTTATGGTTAGGTTATGATTAAGGTTAAGGTTACGGTTAAGGTTAATGTTAGGTTAAGGTTAAGGTTAGGTTAAGGTTAAGGTCAAGGTTAATGTTAAGGTTAGTTTAAGGTTGTGTTAAGGTTAAGGTTAGGTTAGGATTAAGGTTAGGTTAAGTTTAAGGTCAAGGTTAAGGTTAGGTTAAGGTAAGGTTAGGTTAAGGTTAAAATCAAGGTTAAGTTTAGGTTAAGGTTATGCTAAGGTTAAGGATAAGGTTAAGGTTAAGGTTAAGGTTAATGTTAAGGCTAATGTTAGGTTAGGTTAAGGTTAGGGATAAGGTTAAGGTAAGGTTAAGGTTAAGGTTAAGCTTAGGTTAGGATTAAGGTTAAGGTTAAGGCCAGGTTAAGGTTAAGGTTAGGGTAAGGCTAAGGTTATGTTAGGCTAGGTTAGGGTTAAGGTTAAGGTTAAGGATAAGGTTAGGTTAATGTTAATGTTAAGGTTAGCCTAAGTTAAGGTTAGGTTAAGGTTAAGGTTAAGGTTAGGTTAACCTTGACCTTAATCTTAGCCATAACCTTAACCTTAACCTTACCCTAACCTTAACCTAAGCTTAACCTTAATCTTAACATTAATTTTAAGCTAACCTAACCTTAACCTAACCTCAACCTTAGCCTTAACGTTAAGCTTACGTTTAACGTTCACCTTAACCTTAACCTTAACTAAACCCTTAACCTTAACATTATTCTTAACCTTAACCTTTCACCATAACCTTACCATTAACCTTAACCATAACCTAACCGTAACCTCAGTGTTAACCTTAAGCTTGACCTTAACCATACCTTAGCGTTAAACTTAGCCTTACATTAAGGTTTTAGGTTAAGGTTAAGGTTAGTTTAGGTTAGGGTTAAGTTTAAGGTTACTGTTAAGGTAAAGGTTATGGTAGGTTAGGGTTAGGTTATAGTTAAGGTTAATGTTAAGGTTAGGTTAAGGTTAATTTTAAGGTTAACGGTAAGTTTAATGTTAAGGTTAAGGTTAAGATTAAGGTTAGGTTAAGGTTAAGGTTATGGTTAAGGTTAAGGTTAACATTAAGGTTAAGGTTAGGTTAAGGTTAAGGTTAAGGTAAGGATAAGATGAAGGTTAAGGTTACGGTTAAGGTCAAGGTCAAGGTTAAGTTCAAGGTTAATGTTAATGTTACCTTAAGGTTAAGGCTAAGTTCAAGGTTAAGGTCAAGGTTAAGGTTAGGGTTAGGGTTAAGGTTAGGTTAAGGTAAGGTTTAAGTTAGGTTAAGGTTAAGGTTAAGGTTAAGGTCAGGTTAAGATTAAGGTTAAGGATAAGTTTAAGGTTAAGGTTAAGGTCAAGGTTAAGTTTACCTTAAGGTTAAGGTTAAGGTTAAGGTTAGGTAAAGGTTAAGATTTAGGTCAAGGTTAGGTTAAGGTTCAAGTTAAGGTTAAGGTAATGTTAAGGTTAATGTTAAGGTTAGGTTAGGTTAGGTTAAGGGTTAGGTTAAGGTCAGGTTCAGGTTAAGGTTAGGTTAGGTTAAGGTTAATGTTAAGGTTAAGGTTAATGTTAAGGTTAGGGTTAAGTTAAGGTTAATGTTAATGTTAAGGTTAAATTTAAGGTTAAATTCAAGCTTAAGGTTATGGTTAAGGTTAAGGTTAATGTTAGGGTAAGGTTAAGGTTAATTTCAGGGTTAGGTTAAGGTTAAGGTTTAGGTTTAGGTCAATGTTAAGGTTAAGTTTAGGTTAAGTTTAGAGTTAAGGTTAAGGTTAGGTTATGGTTAAGGGTAAGGTTAAGGGTTAAGGTTAAGGTTCAAGTTAAGGTCAAGGTCAGGGTTAAGGTTAAGGTCAAGGTTAGGGTTAGGTTAAAGTTAAGATTAAGGGTATGGTCAAGGTTAAGGTTAGGTTAGTGTTACCTTAAGGTTAAGGTCAAGGTTAAGGTTAGGTTAAGGTTAAGGGTTTAGTTAAGGTTAAGGTTAACATTAAGATCAAGATTAAGGTTGGATTAAGGCTAATTTTAGGATAAGGTTAAGGTTAAGGTTTGGTTAAAGTTAACGTTAAGATTAAGGTTAGGTTAAGGGTTTAGGTTAAGGTTAAGGTTAAGGTTAAGGATAAGGTTTAGGTTAAGGTTAGGTTATGGTTAAGGTTGATGTTAAGGTATGGTTAAGGTTAAGGTTAGGTTAAGCTTATGGTTAAGGTTAGGTGAGGTTAAGGTTAAGGTTAAGATTAAGCTTAAGGTTAACCTTAGTGTTACCTTAAGGTTAAAGTTAAATTTTGGTTAGGTTAGGTTAGGGTTAAGGGTTTAGGTTAAGGTTGAGGTTAAGGTTAATGTTAAGTTTAAGGTTATGATATATTAGGGTTAAGGTTAAGGTTAAGGTTAAACTTAAGGTTAATGTTAAGGTTAAGGTTAGGTTAAGGGTTTAGGTTAAGGTTATGGTTAAGGTTAAGGTTAAGATTAGGTTAAGGGTTTAGGTTAAGATTAGTTTATCTTTAATGTTAAGGTTAAGTTTAAGGGTTTAGGTTACGGTTAAGGTTAAAGATATGGTTTAGGTTAAGGTTAGGTTAGGTTATTGTTAAGGTTACTATTAAGGTGTGCTTAAGTTTAAGTTTAAGGTTAATGTTAAGGTTAAGGTTAGGGTAAGGTTAATGTTTAGGGTAAGGTTAATGTTAAGGTTAAGGTTGAGTTTAAGATTAGGTTAAGGCAAGGTTAAGGTTAAGGTTAGGTTAAGCTTAAGGGTAAGGTTAATGTTAAGGTTAAGGGTAAGGTTAATGTTAAGGTGAAGGTTAAGGTCAGGATAAGGTTAAGGTTAGCGTAAGGTTAAGGTTATTTTAAGGTTAAGGTTAGGTTATGGTTAATGGTTAGGTTAACGTTTATGGTTAAGGTTAAGGTTAGGTTAATGTTAATGTTAAGTTTAATGTTCAGGTTACCTTAGTCTTACCTTAAGGTTAAGGTTAATGTCTTGGTGAACACCGAGGTTAGGTTAGGTTAAGGTTAAGATTTATGTTAACGCTGAGGTTAGGTTAAGTTAAGGTTAAGGTTAGGGTAATGTAAAGGTTAATGTTGAGGTTATGGTAAAGGTTAAGGTTAAGGTTGTGTTAAGGTTAAGGTTAAGGTCAAGGTTATGGTTAAGGTTAAGGTTAGGTTAGGTTAGGGTTAAGGTTAGGTTAGGTTTGGGTTAAGGTTAGGGTTTAGTTAAGGTTAAGGTTAAGGTTAAGGTTAGGTTAAGGTTAAGGTAGTGCTAAGGTTAAGGTTAAGGTCAACGTTAAGTTTAGGTTAGGGTTAAGGTTAAGGTTATGGATAGGGTAAGGGTAAGGTTAAGGTTATCTGTAAGGATAAGGTTTAGGTTAAATTCAAGGTAAAGGCTAAGGTTAAGGTTAAGGTTAAGATTAAGTTCATGGTTAAGTTTAGGTTAAGGTTAATGTTAAGGGTTTGGTCAAGGTTAAGGTTAGGTTAGTGTTACCTTAAGGTTAAGGTCAAGGTTGAGGATAGGTTAAGGTTCAGGTTAAGGTTAAGGTCAAGGTTAAGCTTAGGTTAGGGTTAAGGTTAAGGCTAAGGTTAATGTTAAGGTTAAGGTAAAGGTTAAGGTTAAGGTTGCTTTAAGGTTAAGGTTAAGGTCAAGGTTAAGGTTAGGTTAGGTTAGGGTTAAGTTTAGGTTAGGGTTAGGTTAAGGTTAGGTTAATCTTAAGGTTAAGGTTAGGTTAAGGTTAAGGTTAGGTTAATGTTAAGGGTAAGGTTAATGTTAACGTTAAGGTTAAGGTGAGGTTAGGGTTAAGGTTAAGGTTAAGGTTAAGGTTAGGTTAAGGTTAAGGTTAAGGTTAAGTTAGGTTAGGTTAATGTTAAGGTTAAGGTTAGGTTAAGGTTAAGGTTAAGGTTAAGGTTAAGGTTTAGTTAAGGTTAGGTTAGGTTAGGGTTAATGTTTGGTTAAGGTAAGGATAAGGTTAAGGTTAGGGTAAGGTTAAGGTTAAGGTTAGGTTAAGTTTAAGGTCAAGGTTAATGTTAAGGTTAGGTTAAGGTTGTGTTAAGGTTAAGGTTAGGTTAGTGATAAAGTTAGGTTAAGGTTAAGCTAAGGCTAGGTTAAGGTTAGTTATGTTAGGTTTTAGGTCAAGGTTAAGGTTAGGTTAAGGTTATGTTAATGTGAAGGATAAGGTTAAGGTTAAGGTTAAGTTTAATGTCAAGGCTAATGTTAGGTTAGGTTAAGGTTAGGGATAAGGTTAATGTAAGGTTTAGGTTAAGGTTAAGCTTAGGTTAGGATTAAGGTTAAGTTTAAGGTTAGGTTAAGTTCAGGTTAAGGTTAAGTTTACGGTAAGGGTAAGGTTATGTTAGTTTATTGTTAAGGTTAAGGTTAAGGATAAGGTTAGCTTAAGGTTAATGCTAAGGTTAGCCTATTTTAAGGTTATTTTAGGGTAAATATTAAGGTTAGGTTAACCTTGACCTTAATATTAACCTTAACCTTACCCTAAATTTAACCTTAACCTTAACCTTAACCCAACCTTAACCTTAATCTTAACCTTAACCTTAGGTTAACCTAACCTTAACCTAACCTTGACCTAACCTTAACCTTAACCTTAACATTAACCTTAACCTTCACCTTAAGTTTAAACTTCACCTTAAGATTAATTTTAAGGTTAAGGTCAAGGTTAAGCTTGACCTTAACCTTAACCTAAATTTAACCTTACCTTAACCTAAACTTAACCCTAACCCTAACCATAACCTTAACCTTAACCTTAAGGTAACATTAACTGTGACATTAACCTTAAACTTAACCTTAACATTAACCTTGACCTTAACCATAACCTAACCTTAAACCTAACCTAACCTTAACCTTAACCTTAACCTTAACCTCACCTAACCTTAAACTTAACCTTAAGTTTGAACTAACCTAATATTAACCTTTACTCTAACCTTAACCTTAACCTTACCTTAACCTATCCTTAACCCTGAGCTAACCTAACCTTAACCTTAACGTTAACCTAACCTTAACCTTAACTTTAACCTTAACCTAACCTTAACCTTAACCTTAACCTTAACCTAACCTTCACCTTAACCTAACCTTAACCTTAACCTTAACCTCAACCCTAACCTAACCTTAACCTTTAGTTTGACCTAACCTAACCTTCACCTTAACCTTAGCCAAACTTAACCTTAACCTTAACCTTACCCTTAACTTTAAACCAACCTTAACCTAACCTTAACCTTAAGCTTAACCTATAATTAACCTAACCCTAACCTAACCAAACCTTAACCTTGACCTTAACCTTAACCTTAGCACAACTATAACCTTAACTTTACCTTAAACTTAACCTTAACCTTAACCATAACCTTAACCCTAACCTAACCTTAACCTTAACCTTACCCTTAACCTTAACCTATCCTTAACCTTGACCTTAACCTTAAGGTAACACTAACCTAACCTTAAACTTGACCAAAAACTTAACATTAACATTAACCTAACCTTAACCATGACCTTAACCTTAACTTTTTCCTTAACCTTAAACTTTACCTTGACTTTAACCTGAACCTTATACTTACCCTTAACCTCAACCTCAACCTTAACCCTAAACTCACCCTAACCTTAACCTTAACCTTAACCCTAACCTAACCTTAACCTTGACCTTGACCTTGACCTTGACCTTGACCTTAACCTTAACACAACCTGAACCTTAACCTAACCTCAACCTTAACCCTAACCATAGCCTAACCTCACCTTAACATTAGCCTTAACCTTCACCTTACCTTAACGTTAACCTTACCTTAACATTAACATTAACCTAATATTAACCTTAACCTTAACCTTCACTTTAACCTTAACGTTAATGTTAACCTTAACCTTAATCTTAACCTTACCTTAACCTTAACCTTAACCTAACCTTAACCTTAAGGTCAACTTAACCTTAAATTTAACCTTAACCTAACCTTAACCTTAACCATAACCCTTAACCTTACGCTTAACCATAACCTAACCTTAACCTTAACCGTACCTTAAAAGTACCTTAACCTTACCATAACCTTAACCTTAACATTAACCTTACCCTTAACCTTAACCTAACCTTAACCTCAACCTTAACCTTAATCTCACCTTAACCTGATATTAAACTTAACATTAACCTTAACCTTAACATTAACCTTACCCTTAACCTTAAACTTACCGTAACCTTAACCTTAACATTAACCTTAACCACACCTTAACATTAACCTTGACCATAAACTAACCTTAACCTAAAACTTATTCTTAACCTTAACCTTAAAATTTACCTAAACCCTTAACCTAACCTTAAAATTAACATTAACCTTAACATAACCTTAACCTTAACCTTACCCTAACGTTAACCTTAACCTTAACCCTAACCTTAACCTAAACCCTTAACCTAACCTTAACCTTAACATTAACTTTAACCTTAACCTTAACCCTGACCTAACATAACCTAACCTTAACCTTAACCTTAACATTGACCTTCACCTTAAGCTTAAGCTTAACCTAACCCTAACCTTATTCTTAACCTTACCCTAACCCTAACATTAACCTTGACCTTAATATTAACCTTAACCTTAAAATTAACTGTAATATAACCTTAACCCTATCATTAACATTAACCTAACCTTAACCTTAACCCTACCCTAACCTTAACCTTAACCCTAACATTAACGTTATCCTTAACCTTAACCTTAACCTTAACATTGACCTTAACCTAAACCTAACATTAACCTTCACCTTATCACTACCTTATCCTTAACCTTAACCTTAACCTAACCTTAACCTTAACCTTGACCTTAACCTTAACATTAACATTAACCTTATACTAACCTTAACCTTAACCTTAAACTTACCCTAACCTCCTTAATCTTAACCTTAACCCTAACCTAACTTTCAGGTAAGGCTAACCTAAACCTTGAACTTAACGTTAACCTTAACCTTGAACTTAACCTTAACCTTAACCTTCACCATACCTTAACCTTAACTTTAACGTTAACCTTAACCTTAACCTTCACCTTAACCTTAACCTTGTCCTTAACCCTTAACCTTAACTAAACCCTTAAGCTTAACCTTAACCTTAACCTTAGCCTTAGCCTTAACCTTAACTAAACCTTAACCTTAACCCTAACCTAACCTTAAGGTAAGGATAACATAAACCTTGACCTTAACCTTCTCCTCACCCTACCGTTAACCTAACCTTAACCATAAAATTAACCCTAACCTTAACCATAACCTAACCTTAACCTTAACCCTAACCTTAACCTTAACCTTAACCTTAACCTTAACCTTTACCTTAACCTTCATCTTACCCTTACCCATAACCTTAACCTTAACTTAATGTTAACCTTAATCTTAGCCTTAACCTTAACATTAACATTGACCTTAACCTTAACATTAACCTTAACCTTACCTTAACATTAACCTAACCATAACCCTGACCTAACCTATCCTTAACCATAACCTAACTTAAACTTGACCTTAAACTTAACCTTAACATTAAACTTAACCTAACCTAAACCTTAACCTTAACAATAACGTTAACCTAACCTTAACCTTCACCTTAACCTTAATCTTATGGTAACACTAAGGTTAACTTGACCTTAGCATGACCTTAACCTTAGCCTTAACCTAACCTTAACCTTACCTTAACTTTAACCTTAACACTAACCTTAATCTTACCTAACCTTAACCTTAACATTAACCTTACCTAACCTTACCTTAACCTTAAACTTAACCTAACCTAACCTTAACCTTAACCTAACCTTAACCTTAACCTTAACCTAACCATACCTTAACCTTAACCTAATCGAAACTTAACCTTAACCTAACCTTCACCTTAACCTTAACCTTAACATTAACCTTACCCTTAACATTAACCTCAACCCTAACCTAACCTAACCCTAGCCTAACCCTCACCTTGAACTTAACCTTAACCTTGACCTTAACCTTAACCTTGAACTTAACCTTAACCTTAACCTTAATTCTAACCTTACCTTAATCTTAACCTTAACCTAACCTTAACCTCACCTTAATCTTTACCTTAACCTTAACCTTAACCTTAACATTAACCTTAACCTTAACCTTACCCTTTACGTTAAGGTTCAAGTTAGGTTATGGTTAAGGTTAAGGTCAAGGTTAACATTAGGCTAACCTGAACCTTAACCTTAACCTTAACTTTAACCTTAACCTTAACCTTAACCTTATGTTTAGGTTATGGTTAATGTTAGGTTAAGGTTAAGGTTAGGTTGTGGTTAAGGTTAGGTAGAGGTTAATGTTAAGGTTAAGGTTAAGGTTGAATGTTAAGTTTAAGGTTAATGTTAAGGTTAACAGTTTAGTTAAGGTTAAAGTGAAAGTTAAGGTTAAGGTTAACGTTAGGTTAAGGTTAAGGTGAATGTTAAACTTAAGGTAAAGGTTAAGGTTAAGGTTAACGTTAGGTTTAGGTTAAGGTTAGGTTAGCCTAAGGTTAAGGTTAAGGTTAGGTTAAGGTTAAGGTTAAGGTTAAGGGTAAGGTTAATGTTAATGTTAAAGGTAAGGTTAATGTTAAGGTTAAGGTTAAGGTCAGGTTAATGTTGAAGTTAGCATTAGGTTAAGGTTAGGTTAAGGTTAAGGGTAAGGTTAAGGTTAAGTTCAGGTTAAGGTTAAGGTTAGGGTAAGGGTATGGTTAGGTTAGGTTAGGGTTAAGGTTAAGGTTAAGGATAAGGTTAGGTTAAGGTTAATGCTAAGGTTAGCATATGTTAGGGTTAGGTTAGGGTAAAGGTTAAGGTTAGGTTAACCTTGACCTTAATCTTAACCTTAACCTTACCCTAACTTTAACCTTAAACTTAACCTTAACCTATCCTTAACCTTAATCTTAACCTTAACCTTACCCTAACTTTAACCTTAACCTTAACCTTAACCTATCCTTAACCTTAATCTTAACCTTAACCTATGTTAACCTATCCTTATCCTTAACCTAACCTTGACCTAACCTTAACCTTAACCTTAACCTAAATTTAGCCTTACCTTAACCTAGCCCTAACCCTAACCCTAACCATAACCTTAACCTTAACCTTAAGGTAACATTAACTGTGAGCTTAAACTATTGATGCGAATTGTTTCTTAGTGGATCTGTTTGGGTGTTTGGGGGAAAGAACTCCTGCTGGCTATGTGCGCGGAGATCCAGAGTCCTTCTGTGTGCAAACGCTGTGGTTGTGTGCACAGGCTAGGATGGGTATTGTAAGAGGGAGTTGATGAATTGATGAATAAGAAAAGCTGTTGAGAATTAAATCTATGTGTATTGTTTATGCGAATCATTGGTAATTGTTGTATTATGCATATTCTATATTCCACTGCGAACATTTTGTGTAAGTGTTTTCACTACATCTAGATCTGTTTTTTTCTGTTTTATGCAATACTGAGCTACTGTCATAGAAGTATATAATTAACGGGCACCACAATATAGTTGGCCTTGCGCATGTGGATGAAAAAAGAGACCTATTGATCTAGCTCTGCAAGAGGCAATCTAGGCATCACAGAGCTAGACGTAGCTCTGCTTGCCTTACCGACCCTTTATCAGGGTGTGGAAACCTGGTTCCAACACCCACCCATACTACTTCGTGTGAGACTTTAACCTGCACAAGTAGGTCACTGCCGAAAGGGAAAGTAGTATAGGGGTTTGCTGGCAAACCTTGAACTCCAAACCTAGGTCAGGACCCCTCAAGCCAACAAATTTTTCCGTTGCCAAGACCGGGAGCATGTTGAGAAGGGGATCGATTAATGCCAAGAGAAATATTGAAGGCCTGAAAAAGGAGAAGAGCAAGTACGATTGAATGATTTCCAATCTAGACAAAAGTACAATGCAGAGCGATAAGTACTATCAAACCAATCAAGAAGGGGATAGATCTATCTATATCCCAATGAGAGGAGCAGCTACACAAATCCTACCAGCTACACTGCCTTCAGAACCACGTAAGGGTAAAACATCTCTTGGAATCCCACTAGAAGGGGATATGGTAGCACACTTGAAATTACCTACCTTTAAGGGTGCGGGAGATGAGGACATGGACCCATTTTGGTTTGTTGCGGACTTGGTATGGACTGCATAAGGTGTGGTGGGTGATACTGTGAAAATAGCGCAGCTATCCCTAACCTTTGAAGAGAGAGTGCTGGAATGGTACATGCAGCACATATCTCAAAACGGGAGCGCGTCCATTCAAGACATTAAGGACACCATAAAACAACAGTTCTAAAAACCTAAGTCCTCCTCTCAGATCATTGCAGACGTGAAATATTTCAAGCAAGGAACAACTGAGTCGGTATGGGAAGCTGATCAAAGACTAAAGAAAGCAATCGGAGAGGGAGGATTTAAGTATGATGACAAGAAACATACTGAATGGTTCATATCTATGTTGTTACCTCACTTGCATGTACCTATGGACCACCAAACCTTTGAATCACAGGAAAAATATTTGGAGGATGCCATGAAATTAGAAGCCATGCCCAAAGAAGACACTTCAGTCAGAGTACAACAAATTCAAGAGCAGCTTGGAGCTATGCACATGGAGATTAAGAACCTACAGAAGGAATGGGGAAAAGGAGCTAGTCCAGGTCTATAGTGCATACGATGTCAGGCATCTAGACATACGAAGGACCAGTGCCTACTATTGGCAGATTACATGTAGGCAAGAGGCCCTAGTCCATTACTTCCAGGCTCAAGTGGATCTGCGTTGTGGTGCGACGACTGCCAGGCAGCAGGACTGCATGATACAAGCCTTTGTCCCTGGCTAGGTGTGGGCGAATTAAAGCAACAATGGTGTAGATTCCGCCGGTCAGTAGGACATGATGAGCAAAACTGTCAAACTTACGAGCTGGTGGTAGATCGAGGAAACTTGTATAGGGTATAATCAGGCCTTGCGTCACCTAGATCTTTGGTGAGCTCTGGTGGCTCTCCGGAAAGGGGCAGGGGAGGTCAGGGAGGAAGCACAGGATGAAGATGTGGGTAGCTAATCTGTTATAACTGTGGGGAAGTAGGAAAATTTGCAAGGGACCGCCAAAAACCTACAAGGCAATCCTGCAAATATTACCGGCAGCTGGACAATGAGATTGAAGACTGCCCAATTTTGATAGAAAAAATGCAAGAAAAACAACCAACACCAACGTAGAATGTACAAAGAGTTAAGGCTAAACTATGGGACAGAAATCCAAGTGAAATGTTGCAGCACGTAGTGGGATGGCCACCAAGGAGCCTACGAAGGAGGTTGCAAGGGGTCCTCCGAGCCAACATGAACCTGTCAACTAAGAAGATAGCAAGGACCATGAACCAGGACAAGAAACAATTACCATAGTCTACCATGACATTACTGAGATAAGAGACTCTACTATGCAGACGCATGCACACCTCCAAGTGGGTGACAAGATGAGACCATTCTTGCAGGCATGTATAAAGCTATTATGCCACCCATGGACCAAAGAAAACCTTCAAGAAATAATAGATAACTGCGTAGGGTAGTCCCACCTATCTCCAGAAGTTCAAGACGTGAACAAATTAGGCAGATATAGGAAACACACCGGTAGGGAGATGAGATTAACTGCCCAAATTGGTAAGTATGATATGGATTAGGTTGTCTTAGACTTGGGGTTAGATGAAAACGTGCTACCTAAGAAAACTTGGCAGCAAATGGAAGAACCCAAATTGGAGTGGTCTAATATCCAACTGTGTATGGAAAACCAATAGAATATTATACCTTTGGGGAGACTATCAAAAATCATGGTAGATATCGCTAGGGTCGGTTTCTAGGCATATTTCTAAGTAATTCATATTGTAGAAGATTCAAACCCATACCTTGTGCTCTTAGGAATGGACTAGGCCATAGATATGGGCGGTATCGTCAACCTCAAGAAAAGAAACATGGTATTTGAAAATAATGGAAAAAGGGTGATAGTACCATTAGATCCTACGGAAGGTGAACGCTACACTGAGCCAGTACGTGGTGAAGGAGAGGTAGATCACATTTACATGTTGACCACGTGGAACAAAGATTGGATCAATCCCACGGCGGATGGGGTACTCTGCTGGGAGGATGACAGTAAATACTTCTCTAACTCTAATGAGGAGATGGATAATTGGCAAAACCGGTTGCACGACGTCTCGGTGCTATGATGTCTTCGGGTCACGAGGGACCTCTGCTGCATTTATTTAGAGGTAAGAGATATACCCCATTTCGATGAGTCTGGTAGCATCCAGGAATTCCTAAGAACACTGGAGGCTATGGTTCCAAGAGAACAATGGATATGGGCCCTTAATCTAGCTATGTGCGGAACACCTGCGCGATGGTGGGACACCCACAAGGAAGCATTCCAAGACTGGGAGTCATGACAGAATATGATGATCCTGCGGTTCACACCTCCGGCTAACATATGCACCAAGATGTTCCTCAGACCTAGAGACCCCCACGCGCATTTGCTTACCTGGATGGACAAACGGTTCGACTGGACTACAGAAGAGTGGGTTCATATATTTATTCATGCGTTGAGTCATATCCCCATCGCATGGTATTTAGATGCGGAGCTACATTAGCACACCTGCCACTGGGAAACACTAAAATATGACTTTATAGGAACGTTCAGGCTAATTGGGGGAACAGAGGCGCTCAGCGAGGCTCTACAGGACATCGATGATTTTGTATTTAATGACTCATGCTATCATGCCGTGCCAGAAGTCTTGACATGGGAAGAACAAATGCAGGATATAGTCGACTGTCAGAGCTTGGCGATAGAAGAAGAGGAAGATAATCCTCGAAACGTCTCTATCCCAAAATCTGAGGGGGAGCACACAGTTATTGGACCACTTCTGCAGAATATTGATGTGACTCAACCTCTCAAGCTATGCGAAACTAATATTGGGATGGAAGAACATCCTAAGTTGGCCAAAATTGGGGAGTATTCGGAAAAAGGAACCATAGGCAAAATTGCAGAGCTACTTACGAAATATCAAGACTTATTCCCGACAATGTTTTTTGAGCTCAAAGGAATCACGAGGGACCAAGGCATTATGCACATCACTCTGAAACCAGAGGCATGCCCCGTAAATCAGTAGCCTTACCGACTAAACCCTAATATAAGAAAAAGGTCAAAGAGGAACTGGAAAATATGCTTGCTGCAGGTATCATTGAACTGGTTGAACAGTCGGATTGGATAAGTCTGATGGTCATCCAGGAGAAAAAAAAAAAGGTGAGATACGAATCTGCATAGACCTACGCAAGTTAAACGACACCTGTGTACATGACCCCTTCCCTACACCTTTCTCAGACAAAATCCTTGATAGCGTGGGCGGACAGGAAGCCTATTCCTTCACCGATGGGTTCTCAGGGTACCACTAGATCCGAATCGCACCTGAAGATCATAATAAGACTACATTTGCAAAAAAATGGGGGTCCTTTCAGTATACAGTCATGCCCTTTGCTCTCAAGAATGCACCCGCTATTTTCTCAAGAATAGTAGTTTTTGTATTCAAGGAGTTCATCCTTAAATTCCTGGAAGTTTATTTTGATGACTGGAAAACATTCAGCTTAGTAAATGAGCATGTCTCCAACCTACACTTGATGTTGGATGCTTGCTGAAAGCACCAAATTTCCTTGAATATCAAGAAGTGTATCTTCTGTGTGCCCTTTGGAATCTTGCTCGGGCACATAGTATGCTTGCAGGGGCTGATGGTTGATCCTGCGAAGGTAGCCGTAATTATAAACCTGGCAGTCCCAACAACAGAGAAAAAAATATGTTTGATTCTTTGACACATGATCTATTACAGAAAATTCATTCAGAGGTACGCGCTGATCACAACACCCATGGAAAAACTGCTTAAAAAGGATGTTTCCTTTTTTTGGAATGATGAATGTCAGAAAATTTTGAGCTACTCAAAGAGAAGATGGTCTCTGCGCCCATACTAATATTTTCAGATTGGTCGAAGGAATTTCATGTACATGTGGATGCATCCGGCATCGCCTTAGGTGTTGTCCTAACTAAACCTGGGGAGGGAGATATTGATCACTGGTTGACTTTGCTAGTCGAAATCTCTCAGGCGCAGAGTGCAACTACTCTACCACCGAAGGAGAGGGACTGGCTATGGTATACACATTGTTAGGATTCTGTAATTTATTAGCAATATTGGCAGAGTCCAATTACAGAAACAACATCGTTTCAACCAACTTTGGGATTCTAGGATCTAGCCCTCCTGAATCCAGAGAGGGATCTCTCCAATATGTACAAAGATGGATTTGGCTTTGAAGTTTGGGGTTATGGTATTAGGCTAGTTATGAAGGCCAAGGGTTTGTTTTTTTTTTTGGATGGTTGAGCATGATTATTGTTTGAGGTGAAAAGTCCTGAATGCAAAGAGTTTCAAAGGTGAGAAGTTGCAAGAGGGAAGAACAGATATGGCTAAAAGATAGATATAACGCTGGTTTTTAGTCCATTGGGCTATGGAGTCATAACAGGGCTTTAATTGAACAACAACATCAAGAGTGATCCAAGGGGAAAGTCATCTATACCACAAGATTATTGAGATTAGAGTGATGGGATGGAAACCATAAAGTGTCGGAGGGGTGGAAACTGATAATAATTTCTCAGAGGATTTATAGTCAGTCCAAACAAGAAAATCCTCTTAAGTAACTGTTTAAAACCAACCAAGGACAGGGCTAACCATAAACTTCTTGGGTAAGTTTGTATTAAAGCAGCTTAATTGAAAAACAATCTAGTAATCCACATAATTACCTTCAGAAAGTATGAAAACACATAAGAGAAACAAAGTGCAACTTAAGATCAGATAAAGTACTTTTAAACCTAGTCTACTTTCAGTCAACACCAAGGGAAACTTTCAAAATCTACCTTTGGAGAAAATAATCTAGGAATTAGGGCAAACCATATCTTCTCTAGTCTAACTTTAATGGAAAATAACGGAAATCAAATTCAAGAACAATGTTTATGTAAACAGAAGGATGAGGGAACACCAACATTCCTAACTGTTCAAACTATATTAATTCATTCTTAAATAAACAAATTTGAAGAAAACATTAAGATAAAGATTTCTCAGCCAGAGAAGGTTACTGCTGTACAGCAGATCCTAACCCTGTTTAACCTGTTCTTTACAGAGGAATATGGGCAATATGGCATGCATAGAAGGAAAACAATTAACAAAGAAAGAGGCACTTCACCAGTAATATAGACCAGGATCCCAAGAAACAGCTTTATATTGATGTCAAACCAGTTACAATCTTCAAGTCCAATGTTTCAGTTCAGCAATCATCTTCACTACTTAGCCTAACAAATCTATCACAAGAAGAGCTCCAAGGGCCAGTGAACACTATTTACAATCAGAAGTTTAGGCTCAAATGTATTTCAAAGCTCTGTAAGCAACTCAACCAACAATTTTTCATCTTCTACAGAAGTATTTATAGAAGAATGAGGAGAAAAGATCTGAGAAAAGATCTCTCAGGACAATTAATACAGGTTCAAGACTTCTCGGCTTGTTTAGGGGCTCGAGGGAGAAGTGTACAGGTGGAATACTATATTAATGTTCACAATTAATATCAAAGCTCAGTGGGAGATTTATTTGACTTTGAGGCTTTGTGTGCTATGTGGAGTAACTTCTACAGATTTTTATGCATTTACTTCCTGGAAGAAGTAACTCCCTGGCTGCGTTGAGGTGAATATCTGATTTTCTTCAATAACTTCGGCCTCTGTTTTGGAAGGTTTGAGGCAACAGGTGGCTCTGTGGTAGCTGAGGAATCAATTTTCCTCAAGATGTGGCGGTGGAGGCTTTCTGTATGATAAAACACTTTAGGTTTTCTTTAAACTGTGTTTTGAGTTGGGGATTAGGCTTTTGATAACCGTCTTAGTCGTAATCCCCGTAAAACTGTCTTCAATCTTCATATGTTGTGCTTTATCTTCAAAAATGATACTCTTTAACTATTATTTCGAATAAAACAGTGTCTTGTCAATGTGCAGGGCCACACAGGGCTCTTTATGCTATCAACGCTCATGAAACATTGATAAATAATTTGATTTTAACCCTGTGAATGGTTCTCTGTAATAGCTCGAAGGCATAGGAAACGTCTTTCCCAACCCTCGGCTCTCCTTCATTATATAATGGAAAACCATTAAAACACCTGCAAAACAAAAAAACAGTTAAGAAATCCTGTGTTTTTAGGTTTTAACTGCTTCAGAGGGTGGGAGAGGAGCGTGGCCGTCGGATCGTGGAGCGGGGGCGCAGATCACTGACGAAGATGCGGCTGATGGACGAAAACCTTTATAAACAACGAAAAATGGAATTTTTCAACTTTACAAAGGGAAAAGGCGTATTTTATATGAATGGCGGGGGTATCGTACGGTGGGCCCGACGGGACTGATCACAAATCGAAAAAGTGGAAAACCCGATGGCGGATTATGCGACGGAGAGAAAATGCGATATTGCGATTATGCGATGGGCGGAAAAATGAGATTGGAGCGGTCGCATCACAAATATTTGCGATGGATCAAACTGTTTAAACAACGAAAGATGAGATTTGCAATATGCGATGGGCAGAAAAATGCTATTGGAGTAGTCGCATCGCAAATATTTTCGATGAGATCAGATCGCATCGCAAATCTTTGTGATGGATCAAACTGTTTAAACAACGAAACATGCGATTTGCGATATGCGATGGGCGGAAAAATGCGATTGGAGCAGTCGCATCGCAAATATTTGCGATGCGATCAAATCGCATCGAAAATATTTGCGATGGATCAAACTGTTTAAACAACGAAACATGCGATTTGCGATATGTGATGGATCGCATCGCATAAACTTGCGATGAGCTTTTTTAGATAAAACCACGATTCTGCGATTTGCGATCTGCGATGAGTGCTTCTAGAGTTAGCGCTTGGTTCCAGGGTGTGGGTACATGGAAGAAAAGGGGTTAGGGGCTTAAGCTCAAGGGGGCTTAAGTCCTATATATAAAAATATGTATTTTCATGGTTTTTGAAGGGTTTCTTGAAGGAAATGAAGGTTTCGGTAAGGTTAAAAAGTGGGTTTTTAACCTTATAAAAGGGATTTTAATGAAATGGAAAGGGAGAAACATGAAATTGTGGGTTTTTCATGTGAAATGGGGAATAGAAAATGAGGTTAGTGAGGAAGAAAAGGAAGGGGACCAAGGGGTTCTGCAACAGTATTTAACTTGGGATTTTTGAAGGATTTTAGAGGCTTTTTAGGATGTAAACAGCAATAAGGGATCTAGACAGACGCATGAGGCCTTAGAGAGACTTCAAGAGCCAACAATTTTTAGTGATAAAATTTGTTCCTTGGAGGCTCCAAAACGTTTTAGCCACCTTTTGGTATAACAAAATATTATAGGTGGCTAACAGTGGCTCCACTGGGGGATGGTGCCTTTTTGAAGGCATCAAGAATTCAGACTTGATTTCTCTGGGACGCTGACTTGTGCCTGATCCATTGAGCTGCTCTTATTTTTCTGTATGATCTTGCTTTGCTCTGAAAAATAGCATCAGTTATGAAAGAATACTGGACTTCATCAATACAACTTTCTACCTACCCAATCCTACTGATCTAACATTTTTTCTTCATCAGAGTGCACTTGGATTGGCAAACTCTTTTCACAACATTTTATTCTTTTGAAAGCATAAAAACTAATCTAATTCTACTCCTTATTTCTCCCTAAACTCAGATTAAACAATTGAGCTCAGATGTTTCTCTACCTAATCTGCTGTATGTTGGGATTAAACTATCCAACAGGCTTTCATTCTCTAAATTCTACAACAGAAATTTAAAAAACAATCAAGTCAAGATTAAGCTATTTGACTTGCTGTGATCTATGGCATAAAAACAAGCTGCACATAGATTATTATTTGTAGAAATTTTAAAATCAAAATGGAAGGCTTAAGATCTGAAAGTCTGTTATCATGGCCTTCTCTTTTCTTCACAGCTCTGTTTTTGCTTTGTTTTTGAACTGTCTTTTCTTTTCTTCTGGTTCAGATTTTGGGCAAATTAGAACCAGTTTTACCTCTTTTGACTCAGGATTTGAAGCTGTTTAGAGTCATCTCTCTTTTGGAAACCTAGGTTCAGATTTTAAGCATGTTTGAACCTTTATTTCTATCCTAAACTAACTACTGATAAGCCAGGATTGAACAGTTTGGAAAATCAAATTCACAATCCTATCAGCAGAAAATTTAAAGCTAATTAGTCAAGATTAAACAGTTTGACTAACTAGAAGTGTGTTTAGTAGGAGTGGCATTTGAGCTTGCACACTTTCAGATTTGTTTCTCTTTTTGGTATGGGGCCATACCTTTCTTGTTTTCATTCTGCCCTCTTTTCTTTCTTTTCTTTGTTTTTGTATTTCTTGATTTTTTATAACTTTGAATGCAATGGTGGATGGAATATTCATAATGGAAAAATATAAAAAGGCTTCATAACATAAAATGGATCAATAGAAGTAATGCTTAAGCATCCTGCCATTGACAGGACCCCCAAACAATTTTGTTCCATCCAGTTCCTGTACGAAAAATGCATTATTACCAGAAACTGAATGAATAGAGTAAGGGCCAAGCCATAGGTTGTCAAATTTTCCATGCTTGCCCTTTTCTTCCCTCCTTGAGTCCCACTTTAAAATTTTGTCCCCAATATTAAAATTGCTGGCCTTTTTTCTTCTGTCAAAAATCTTTTTGATGCTGTCCTTCTTCTGTAATGCTTTGTTATACACTTCCTCTCTGGTCTGCTAAAGATGAATGGTCTGATTTATTCTTCTGATCATGTCATTTTATTCAGTCTACAACTCTTGAATCAACTTCATCACTGGTACACCAAGTCTATTTGGAAAAATTGCATATGTACCATACATAAGCTGGAAAGGTGACATACCAATAGATTTCTTCAAAGTTAATCTGTCAGCCCAAAGTGCATGGACCAGCTTTATGTGCCAAGACTTTTTGTTGTCCTCCAACAGTTTCTTGATTATGTTCACTAAAATTTTGTTGGAAGATTCTGCGAGTCCATTACCCTGAGGGTAATAGGCTGTGGAATGCCCCAATGATATCTGATATCTATGATAGAAGTCAACCATATTCTTTGATCCAAATGCTGCTGCATTATCAGTGATGATCTTGGTAGGACAGCAAAATATGGAGAGAATGTTAGTCTCCATAAATTTGATGATAACTGAATCATTGGCCTGCCTAGAAGGAATGGCTTCTATCCACTTACTGAAGTAGTCTGTAGCAGTAAGAATCCACCTATGCTGGGCAGGAGATTGCGGATGGATTTCTCCTATGAATTCAAGTCCCCACTGTTGAAAAGGGGCTTCAATAGTGATTGGATGCAGTGGAAGGGGTAGAAATTTTCTCTTGCCTTCAAACAGTTGGAATTTATGGCAAGTAATGGTCATCTTGTGTATATCAGGAAAAAGAGTAGGCCAATAGAAACCAGCCCTCAAAATTTTGTTGGCTATTGACTTCCAGTACAAATGACCCCCACACTATCCTTCATGGAATTCCTGCTTAACCTTCTCTGCATCAACCTCAGGCAAACATTTAAGCAATATACCACTTACATTTTTCCAATAAAGACATCTATCAATAATGCAATAGTTTAATGCTTTTAGCTTCAAGAACCTTGCCTTTGTTTTTGATAAACTAGGAGGTGTATTTAAATTAAGCAAAACATAAACAATATCAGCATACCAAGAGGAATTGATGAAATGGTTTTCAACAGCGGGTGTCGAGATTTCCTCTTGATCATCTAAAGCATTAATCATACGAATATCAAGAACTTAACAATTTGATTCAGCCATTAATCTAGCTAGACCTTGGCCTTTGATGAGCTTAGTGGGTTTTATTTCTAAATCATATTCAAGAATAACAACAATCCACTTACCTCTCTTACCATCTGGGTCCTGTGTTAGGATGTCTTTAACAACTGAATTTGGGACAAAGGCAATGATGTGTGAGTGAAGGACGTATACCCTGAAGTATTTTAAAGCCTTAACCAAAGAAAAAGCTTGATTTTCCATAATGTTGTACTTCAATGGGGCATCCCTCAATGCCTTACTAAAGAATGTAATAGGCTGCTCTTGTCCTTGTGGATTTTTCTGTAGAAGGATAGAAGCTATGGTATGTTCTGATGCAAATGAGAAGATATAAAAATCCTTTGAACAATCAGGACTTATGAGAACCAGTGTTTTGATTAACGCTTTTTTCACCAGCTCAAAGGATGTCTTTGCTTCCAAGGTCCATCTTACCCCTTGCTCCTTCTTTAACATGTTTGTGATATTCCTAAGGAGCTCAGCCAAATTGGGGATGAACCTTCTCAAAAATTTGATCTTCCCAATGAAATATTGTAACTCCTTGATATTTCGAGGAGGAGAGATTTGCAATATAGCCTCAATCCTCCGGGGATCTATCTTTATACCCTCTTCAGAAATAATGTGCCCAAGAAGCTTACCTTCTTGGAGACCAAATAGAGTCTTCTTAGAGTTTAAAGATATTCCAAACTTTCTGCATTTCTAGAAAAATTTTATTAAATGTTCTAAGTGCTCTTCATCTGTTTTTGAAAACACAGTGACATCATCAAGATAGATAATGATGAAGAAGCCCAGTTCTTCCGAGAATGCTATGTCCATGGCTCTCTGAAAGGTCGCTCCAGCATTCATTAGACCAAAAGGCATTTTCACATACATAAAAGTTCCCCATGGTGTAGTAAAACCTGTCTTTAATTGATCAACAGGGTAAACCAAGATCTGATTATACCCTGAATAACCATCCAACAAAGAAATTCTTCTAGACCCTACCACCCTTTGTAAAATATGATCCATTTTTGGTAAAGGGTAGTTGTCTTTTAATGATGCTTTGTTCAAGTCTCTAAAGTCTATACAAAGCCTGATTTCTCCGGTCTTCTTCCTAACAGACACCAGATTAGATACCCATTCAGAATATCTAATAGGGACAATAATACCAGCATCATACATCTTCATGATTTCCTTTTTAACCAAAGGCAACTGTACAAGGTTTATTCTGCGCAGTTTCTGTTTGAATGGTTTTTGGTTTTCTTTAAGAGGGATTTTGTGCTGTATTATTTCAGTGTCATAGGACTTAAGATCCTCATAACTCCATGCAAAAACATAGAAAAATCTTTGAACAACTCTATGTATTTGAGTTTAATGTGAGCTGGAAAAGTTTTAGACAGCTTAATCATTTTCAATTTTTCATTACTACCTATATTGCATTCCTCCACTTCAGTCTCTACAGGTTCTAGTTTTGGTTTATTTCCCACATCGTTAAAATTGAACAACTCTTCTAAAGGGGCCAGACCCTTGGGCAAACGTTCATCTTTGGAGTGCAGAGTTTCTAGCTCCTCTGTTTCTAACTCTACATTCATTTTTTCTTCACTTTCAAGTTTTGCAGATAACAGGTTTATATTAGCGATTTCAGGGGATGGTTCTTCTTCATCAAGAAAATGTTCTTCGCTGCAGTCTGTATCATGATCTGAGTCCAAACCATGTAGTTTGAATTCATTTCTAAATTGCATGAAGTCTTCTATTTGTTTGTCATTTTCAAACACCTGCCAATATTTTTTGTTATCAGGAACGGCTGGTATAAATTTTATTGGAGTTGTGTTGTCTCCAGTTTCATATGCCGTTAGACATGTTCTAGCTACATAGGCTAAATTGTGAGCGGCAATATTACTTTTTCTTGGGACAAAACTCAGGTTGGATTCCTCAAATGTTTTCAAAAGATCCATGACATCATTTTGATAGGCCCTGAGTCTAGGATGATTTGCATTATACTCCCGATTGACTTGCCTAATGATTAACTCAGAATCCCCATACACATTAATTCTTCTGGCTCTTAACTTCTTCAAGAGATGCAAGCCTAAGAGAAGGGATTCATATTCTGTTATGTTATTTGAACACTGGAAGTTTAATTTACAAGAAATACATTCGGTGTGGTTGCTTTCAGTGTTGTGAATCTAGACACCTGCACCAACGTTATTTCTAGTGCATGATCCGTCAAAATGCATACTCCAAAGGGGATTGGTCTTGGTTTCATCAGTTTGGTGAACGTCCCCTGTATCTTTTGGTTTCTCAAGTTTCTCAATGTGTCGAGGAATGCTTTCTTCGCTGTCAAGTTTTAAACGCAATGGACCTATGACTTGTAAATCCAGACCTGTGTTTTGTTTGCCAGTGCTTTCAAGTGTAGCAAACTGTTCAGACACTTCTGCGTTATTTACCTTCTCCTTTCCATCGGCCCTTGATTCTGTTAAAGTGACCTGCTCACTAAATGTTTCGTCATTAAACATGATAAAAGAATCAAGGCCTATATTGACAGAATAGATAGGAGAGTTTTGTGGTCTGTCCTGACTAGTGACCGTGTATTGCATATGAGACTCCCTGTAAAGTCTTCTAGTTTGATTGAAAACATGGATAGTCGCATAGGTCATGTCCATTTTCATTGTACCTTGTAACTTAGCCCCCCAAGATCTTGATAAAAGCATCCCATACTTTGGGGGCACATCAGCCACAACAATATCCATGAGTAAGCATTTGGCTGGGATCTGGGCTAAGTTAACACAGAGGTCTTTGATCAATCCTAGACATTTTACTCTACTTGAGTCAAAGGAGTAAAGGTCTTTGTAAGGTCTGGTGATTTCTAGCCCGAGGCTCTCCATCACAGCTTTAGGCATTAAATTATGAGAAGCCCCGGAATCATGCATAGCGTTGTGCAAAATTTTTTCATGAACGTTTAAACTCACGTAGAAAGGAGGAACATGTCCCTCTTGGTATCTACCTTCAATCTTTGGACCAAAAATAAGCTCTGGCTGGTCATCACTAAGATTGACTGTATCTACATTTTCTTCTATATTTAAAGCCTTCAAAATTTGGGTCCTATATACATGTTGGGCAGCTAACTCAGTCAAGAAAACAGATATTTTAATCTTAGAAATTTCCTGTTCCAGGCTTAAAGGAATTTGATTCTTTGAAGTGTTGGTTTCAGCCTTGTTAGCTGTCACTTTATCAGCAACAACAACTTGTTGATTTGTTTTATTTACACTTGACATAACGGTTTTAATAGGAGTACTAGCTGAAGTGTTAGTACTGCTAGAGCCTGCACTCTGTTTTTCAGTGTTTTGAGTGCCTTTCTCTTTACCTTTATCAGAATTTACAGCCACCGTTTTTTCCTTGTGTTTGACCGTTTTAGGCTTGGGGGATGTGCTGTTTTTTGAAGACTTGTCAGAGGTTTTGGTGTTGGGGGCTTGTTGATTAGTCTTGCTTCTAAGGTCATATTCCCTTTGAGTTTCTATGATGACATTTTCCATGTCTTGATAATGATTTTCATCATCATCTCTTTTGTCATCATACAGTGTATATAGACCTTGTTTTTTATCATAATGAATCTCAAAATCATCATCATCGACCTCAAGCATGTTGATAGCACCTTCCTCTTTTATTTCGTCTGTTTCCTCAACCTCACTTATATAATTTTGATGAAAGGGAGGAGTGATCTGCTAATCATCTTCCCTAGGTCTGTTTGGAGGTTGGTTCCTTCTAATATTCTGATTCTGGTTTTGGTTTCTGTTTTGAGGAACAATTTGATTTTGACTTTCTTGTGCTCTTTTAATTATGCTCATCTCTTTCATCATCTCTTCCATCATCCTTTCCATCTTTGAGTTGGAAGTAGAAGGTGTGGAATACTCTCCAAAAGATACTCTCTTTTCAGCCTTCATCCTTGCTCTCTTCTCCATTAAGTTGACTTCCACAGAAAGAGCGTCTCCTTGCATATCTTCAAGGGTTGCAAAATCTCTCTCTCTGAGTGAATAGGTCATGTCAGCATCAAACCCATCAGGAAACTTGTTTAAGGCTGAGCCTTGTGGAGGTTTTAATTTTGGGGAGAGTGCATTATACACACTGTTAAATCTAGTACAATAGGCTTGTACACTTTCCCCGGGGTTTCTATGGAGATTGTTGTAGTCAGCAAGGACCTGGAGAGGATTCTTCCTCACTTCCCATTTGTTTAAGAAAGTTTGATGGAAAGCTTGGAGATCATTAATGTTATGGGGGGCTAATATTTTAAACCATTTTCTTACTTCTCCCCCAAAGCTTTGAGCAAATAATCTGAGTTTGACAGAATCATCATCAATTTCTTTTCTGTCAAAGTAATCATTCATCTTATCCACATGTTTTGATGCAGTTGTAGCATTGCTAGCATCATATAATGGAATTTTGGACTGATAGTCTTGTGGAAGATTGACTAGTGGTGCATGAAGAACTAGGGGAGCATACCATGTTGCCATGATATGTGGTGGAGGTGGATTTACAAGAGACGGATTAACCAAAGGGAAAGTGAGCTGAGGTGGAGTGGTTTGGGCAGTGGATGAGGGGTGAGAAGAAGTGGATGGAACAACAGTAGATTGCTAAGCTTATCTTGGATAAGAGACACCTAAGTTGTGAAGGAAATGTAAATCAGGAGGTGTTGTTTCTCTATCACCAGGATGTTCACTTGCTTCTGGGGGTGAAAGTGAAGACTCAGAGTCTAACTGTATTATATCATCAAATGACCTAGTTCTAAATGGATTTACTAAGTCATCTTGTGATTGTTGTAGAGTTGAAAGATTTTCAGGAACTGATTTAGCTCTCAAGGGTGACCTGAAAATAGTTGATAGTTTAATCTTAGGAGACTTCCTAAGGATACTTTCTGGGTTATCAACTACTTCAGGTGGATCAGGGTCAGGATAGGCTCTAGTATGAATTTTTCTAGGAGCAACTGTTCCTTGTTTTTCAGATCCAAATAAACAAGAAAAGTCCAACCAGATATGACAATCTTTGAGAGGTTAACTAATCTGTTTACACAAATCCTAATCCTACAGTCCTCTAACTAAGTTTGAATGATATTATAATGATGTGGGTTCTTCCCAGTGGAGTCTTAAGGTCTGCTAAGGATTGTGGAGTCGCCAAGTGGAAGTTTTTAGCTCCTAAGGAGGTAAAAGGTTTTATGGTCCACCACCATGTTTATTGAATACCAATCTGAAATATTTTTAAGGTTTTTCTGAGTTATTTTTCAGTTGTGTGGTTTTTAATAATATCATAACTTTGCTTCAAAACTTAGCTACGGTTCTGAGAAAAAGACAGTCTACTCTTATGGCTAAGCTAGATGATTTTTCAAGGTTAGATGAAGACCTATCAGAGTCCTAGGGTTGACCTAGTTTGTCACTGATTCAAACAGGTTCCATCATGATTACCATTTCTGTGGTAGTGCTTGAAAAAGGCTACTTCTTACTCATGAAGTTTTCTTGAACCAAGTGTTTTCTGAGGTCTCTAAAAGGTATTAAAAACACTCAGGTCCCCAGTGCAGTCGCCAGAAATGTTAGGTGGTGGCACCAGCTGGTTAATAAAGCAAACGCTCTATGAACCAAATCTCTGAATATCGTATAATTATCCTTAAAAACTTCTGGGTTTGTAAATCCCCAGCGGAGTAGCCAGAAATGTTAGGATTCTGTAATTTATTAGCAAGATTGGCAGAGTCCAATTACAGAAACAACATCGTTTCAACCAAATTTGGGATTCTAGGATCTAGCCCTCCTGAATCCGGAGAGGGATCTCTCCAATATGTACAAATATGGATTTGTCTTTGAAGTTTGGGGTTATGGTATTAGGCTAGTTATGAAGGCCAAGGGTTTGTTTGTTTTTTGGATGGTTGAGCATGATTACTGTTTGAGGTGAAAAGTCCTGAATGCAAAGAGTTTCAAAGGTGAGAAGTTGCAAGAGGGAAGAACAGCTATGGCTAAAATATAGATATAACGCTGGTTTTTAGTCCATTGGGCTATGGAGTCATAACAGGGCTTTAATTGAACAACAACATCAAGAGTGATCCAAGGGGTAAGTCATCTATACCACAAGATTATTGAGATTAGAGTGATGGGATGGAAACAATAAAGTGTCGAAGGGGTGGAAACTGATAATAATTTCTCAGAGGATTTATAGTCAGTCCAAACAAGAAAAGCCTCTTAAGTAACTGTTTAAAACCAACCAAGGACAGGGCTAACCATAAAATTCTTGGGTAAGTTTGTATTAAAGCAGCTTAATTGAAAACCAATCCATTAATCCACATAATTACCTTCAGAAAGTATGAAAACACATAAGAGAAACAAAGTGTAACTTAAGATCAGATAAAGTACATTTAAACCTAGTCTGCTTTCAGTCAACAAAAAAGGAAACTTTCAGAATCTGCCTTTGGAGAAAAGAATCTAGGAATCAGGGCAAACCATATCTTCTCTAGTCTAACTTTAATGGAAAATAATGGAAATCACATTCAAGAACAATGTTTATGTAAACAGAAGGATGAGGGAACGCCAACATTCCTAACTGTTCAAACTGTATTAAATCATTCTTAAATAAACAAATTTGAAGAAAACATTAAGATAAAGATTTCTTAGCCAGAGAAGGTTACTGATGTACAACAGATCCTAACCCTATTTAAACTGTTCTTTACAGAGGAATATGGACAATATGGCATACATAGAAGGAAAACAGTTAACAAAGAAAGAGGCACTTCACCATTAATATAGACCAGGACCCCAAGAAACAACGTTATATTGATGTCAAACCAGTTACAATATTCAAGTCCAATGTTTTAGTTCAACAATCATCTTCACTACTTAGCCTAACAAATCTATCACAAGCAGAGCTCCAAGGGACAGTGAACACTATTTACAATCAGAATTTTAGGCTCAAATGTATTTCAAAGCTCTGTAAGCAACTCAACCAACAATTTCTCATTATATACAGAAGTATTTATAGAAGAATGAGGAGAAAAGATCTGAGAAAATATCTCTCAGGACAATTAATACAGGTTCAAGACTTATCGGCCTGTTGAGGGGCTCGAGGGAGAAGTGTACAGGTGGACTACTGTATTAATGTTCACAATTAATATCAAAGCTCGGTGGGAGCTTTATTTGACTTCGAGGCTTTGTGTGCTATGTGGATTAACTTCTACAGATTTTTATGCATTTACTTCCTGGCAGAAGTAACTCCCTGGCTGCGCTGAGGCGAATATATGATTTTCTTCAATAACTTCGGCCTCTATTTTGAAAGGTTTGAGGCAACAGGTGGCTCTGTGGTAGCTAAGGAATCAATTTTCCTCAAGATGTGGTGGTGGAGGCTTTCTGTCTGATAAAACACTTTAGGTTTTCTTTAAACTGTGTTTTGAGTTGGGGATTAGGCTTTTGATAACCGTCTTAGTCGTAATCCCTGTAAAATTGTCTTCAATATTCATCTGTTGTGCTTTATCTTCAAAACTGATACTCTTTAACTGTTCTTTTGAATAAAACAGTGTCTTTTCGATGTGCAGGGCCGCACATGGCTCTTTATGCTATCAACGCTCATGAAACATTGATAAATCATTTGATTTTAACCCTGTGAATGGTTCTCTGTAATAGCTCGAAGGCACAGGAAACGTCTTTCCCAACCCTCGACTCTCCTTCATTATATAATGGAAAACCATTAAAACACCTGCAAAACACAAAAATAGTTAAGAAATCCTGCGTTTTTAGGTTTTAACTGCTTCAGACGGTGGGAGAGGAGCGTGGCCATCGGATTGTGGAGCGGGGGCGCAGATCAACGGTGGAGATGCGGCGGATGGACGAAAACCTTTATAAACAACGAAAAATGGCATTTTTCAACTTTACAAAGGGAAAAGGCGTATTTTATATGAATGACCGGGGTATCGTACGGTGGGCCCGATGGGACTGATCGCAAATCGCAAAAGTGGAAAATGTGATGGCGGATTATGCGACGGAGAGAAAATGCGATATTGTGATTATGTGATGGGCAGAAAAATGTGATTGGAGCAGTCCCATCGCAAATATTTGCGATGCGACATGATCGCATCGCAAATATTTGCGATGGATCAAACTTTTTAAACAACGAAACATGCGATTTGCGATATGCGATTGGTGGAAAAATACGATTGGAGCGGTCGCATCGCAAATATTTGCGATGCGATCAGATCGCATCGCAAATATTTGCGATGGATCAAACTGTTTAAACAACGAAACATGCAATTTTTGATATGTGATGGGTGGAAAAATCGATTGGAGCGGTCGCATCGCAAATATTTGTGATGGATCAAACTGTTTAAACAACGAAACATGCGATTTGCAATATGCGATGGATCGCATCGCAGAAACTTGCGATGAGCTTTTTTAGATAAAACCGCGATTCCATGATTTGTGATCTGCGATGAGCGCTTCTAGAGTTAGCGCTTGGTTCCAGGGTGCAGGTACATGGAAGAAAAGGGGTTAGAGGCTTAAGCTCGAGGGGGCTTAAGTCCTATATATAAAAATATGTATTTTCATGGTTTTTGAAGGGTTTCTTGAAGGAAATGAAGGTTTCGGTAAGGTTAAAAAGTGGGGTTTTAACCTTATAAAAGGGATTTTAATGAAATGGAAAGGGAGAAACATGAAATTGTGGGCTTTTCATGGGAAATGGGGAATAGAAAATGAGGTTAGTGAGGAAGAAAAGGAAGGGGACCAAGGGGTTCTGCAACAGTATTTAACTTGGGATTTTTGAAGGATTTTAGAGGCTTTTTAGGATGTAAACAACAATAAGGGATTTGGACAGAGGCATGAGGCCTTAGAGAGACTTCAAGAGCCAACAATTTTTAGTGATAAAATTTGTTCCTTGGAGGCTCCAAAAATTTTTAGCCACCTTTTGGTATAACAAAATATTATAGGTGGCTAACACACATTACAAAAATATCGACACCATCTATTGTGCGGACACTTTAAGATTTTTACCGATCATTCGGCTTTAAAATACCTTATGAACAAGCCTATGTTAGGGGGGAATATTTTCCTATGGCTGTTGCTATTTTAGGAATATGATTTTGAAATCATCGTCAAGCCCAGAAGGCTAAATGTAGGTCTGGATCATTTGTCCTACATTGAGATGGGTGAAGAACCCACTAACTTGGAGGAAGGATTACCAGATGTGTAGCTCTTCACCATTAAGGTTGTTGACATGTACTTCGCTGATATCATTCAATTTCTGAGTACAGGCGTAGCCCCTGCAAAATATTTTGTGTAACAGAAGAAGGAGTTGGTTACTCGGGTGGCAGATTTTACTATCATCGCTGGCCAGTTATAAAAACTAGGTTCTAATGAAGTACTGTGTAGATACGTCCTGGAACATGAACGGCATGCCATTTTGATGGAAGCACATGAAGGCGTCGCAGGAGGCCACTATATAGGTAAAGCAACGACACAAAAGATTTTGAGAGCTAGGTTATGGTGGCCTACCCTACCTTATGATTCTCACACCTATTGTAAATCGTGCAATACGTGTCAGTGGATAGGATGACCCTCACACAGAGATAAAATGCCATTTAAACCTCAAAAAGCTTTGCAGGCCATTGATTTTGTAGGACCAATCAATCCTTCAAGAAAGAAGACAGGTGCACGCTACATTATTACTGCCACTGACTATGTCACTCGATGGGTTCAAGCGCAAGCGGTGAAGGATTGTACTATAGATACTACTGCGTACTTCATTTTTTAGCAAATTCTGACTAGGTTTGGCTACCCAAAGATCCTAATGAGCCACAGAGGCACACACTTCATTAATCCAATGATACAAGCCCTGAATGAGGAATTCCGGATCCATCACGCAAAAATTACACCATACCATCCATAGGCAAATGAGGTAGTCGAGGCTTTCAACAAAATCTTAGATCAAGCGTTGACCAAGGTCTACAATTTTGATCATAGTGACTGGGATGTATGCATCCCTTCTATTCTATGGGCACACCAGATGACCTGTAAGAAGCTAACAAGAAGGACCCCCTTTCGAATGGTCTATGGCAAGGAGGCCATTATGCCAATAGAATACATTTTTCCTAGCCTACGTATTGCATCATTTACAAATATGGCAGAACCAAATATAATGTAGGAACACCTTGTGCAACTTCTAGAATTGGAGGAATATCGGTTCATTGCTAATTTTCATCAGTAGGTTCAGAAGACTCGTGATAAAGCTTGGCATGATCGACATATTTGCCAAAAGACATTCGTAGAAGGTGACTTAGTCCTCTTATACAATAGCCAATTTGCGAAACACCCAGGGAAATTCCGACAACACTAAATTGGTCCCTACACCATTAAGGAAATCAAAGATGGTGGAGTAGTTAGGTTAGCTACCCTGAGTGGTGGCGTGTTACCAGGATATGTCAATGGTAGACGGCTGAAGCCATACAGGGCTAAATGACTATCTGGTCAGAATAATTGGCTCAGGAAAAACCATCCCACTAGGGATAGGACACTGATGCACAAACGAGATACACATACTAGTCATCAAACAGTTCCAGGGGCGATTGGCGGACCCGCAGCCACAGTGACTCGGGACGAGTCACAAGACTGTGTTGGGAGAATGTTGGAACAGGGTTTTCAGCAAGCTGTGAAATTGGTCTGATTTTTCATATTTCTGATTATATTTAGTCTAGTTCAAGGGTCTTGGGGTGGTTCAAAGCCCCGAAAGCATTGTAATAGGGTATAGGGTAAGCTTGGGGTTTGAAAACCATGGTTTGCAGACCATAGGAAAGATTAGGAAATATTGTTATAAATAGAGGGACATTTTGGATTGTAGGAAACAAAGAGGATGATGAGCTATTGATGTGAATTGTGGGTTAGTGGATTTGTTTGGGTTTTTGGGGGAAAGGACTCTTGCTAGCTGTGTGCGTGATAATCCAGAGTCTTACTGTGTGCGGATCCTAGTGCTATGTGCGCAGGCTAGGACGGGTATTGTAAGAGGGAGTTGATGAATTGATGAATAAGAAAAGATGTTGAGAACTGAATCTATTTTTACTGTTTATGCGATCATTGGTAATTGTTATTTTATGCGTATTCTGTATTCCACTGCAAACATTTTGTGTAAGTGTTTTGACTACATGTAGATCTATTTTTTTTTGTTTAATGAAATACTGAGCTACTTTCATAGAAGTATATAATTAGCGAGCACCACAGTATAGTTGACCTTGTGCACATGTATGCGAAAAGAGACCTATAGATCTTGCTCCAAAAGAGGCGATCTGGGCATCGCAGGGCTGGACGCAGCTCTTCTTGCCTTACCGAACCTTCCTTAGGGTGTGGAAACCTAGTTCCAGCACCCACCCATACTACTTCGGGTGATACTTTGACCTGTACAAGTAGGTCACTACCGAAAGGGCCAGTAGTATAGGGTTTATTTGGCAAACCTTAAACTCTGAACCTGGATCAGGACCCCTCGAGCCAACACTTAACCTTAACATAACCTTAACCTTACCCTAACCTGCTTAACCTTAACCTTAAACATAACCTAATGTTAAGGTAAGGCTAACCTAAACCTTAATCTTGACCTTGACCTTAACCTTAACCTTAACCTTAACGTTAAGCTTAACCTAACCTTAACATTAACCTAACCTTAACATTCACCTTAGCCTAACCTTAACCTATCCCTTAACCTAACCTTAACATTAAAATTAACACTACCTTAACCTTAACCTTAACCTTAACCATAACCTTAACCTAATCTTGAAGTAAATCTTAATCTTAACCTTAACCTTAACCTTAACCTTAAGGTAACCTTAACCTTGACCTTGACCTTAACCTTAACCTTAACCTTAACCTTAATCTTAAACTTACCTTAACGTTAACCTTACCTAAACCTAACCTTAACCTTAACCCTAACCTTAACCTTAAAATTAACCTTAACCTTAACCTTCACCTTAACCTTAAGGTAACATTAACCTTAACCTTAACCTTAACCTAACGTTAACCTTATCTTAACATAACCTTAACCCTAAACCTAACCTTAACCTTAACATTAACCAAACCATGCCCTTAACCTAAACTTAACCTTAATCTTAACCATGAACTTAACCTTAACATTAACCTTAACCTTAACCTTAACCTTACCCTTAACCTTAACATTAACCTGAACCTAACCTTAACCTTAACCTTAACCATAACCTAACCCTAACCTACCTTACCCTTAAACTTAACACTAAGCTTAACCTTAACTGTAACCTTAACCCTAACCTAACCTAACCTTAATCTTAACCTAAACCATTAATGTAAGGTTAAGGTTAAGGTCATGGTTAAGGTTAAGCTTAAGCTTAAGGTTAAATTTGAGGTTAGGGTTAACCTTAACCTTAACCTCAACCTTAATCTTAACCTTACCTTAAGCTTAACCTTAACCTAGCTTTAGCCTTACTTTAACCTAACCTAAACCTTAACCCTAACCTTAACCCTAACCTTAACCTTAACCTTAACCTTAACCTTAAACTTAAGGTAACATTAACCTTGACCTTAACCATGACTTGAACCTTAACCTTAACCTTATTGTAACATTAACCTTGACCTTAACCTTAACCTTAATCTTAACTTACCTTAACCTTAACCTTAACCTTAAGCTAACCTTAACCTTACCTTAACCTAATCTTAAACTTAACCCTAACCTTAACCTTATCCTTGACCTTAACCATAACTTTAACATTAATGTAACTTTATCCTTAACCTAACCTTGACCTTAACCATAACCTTAAGGTAACCTTAACCTTGACCTTAACCTTAACCTTAACCTTAACATTAACCTTAACTTTAACCTTAACCTTAAGGTTAACCTCAACCTAACCTTAACCTTAACCTTAGCCATAACCTAACCCTAACCTTCCTTACCCTTAACCTTAACATTAACCTTAACATTAACCCTAACCTTAACCCTAAACTAACCTAACCTTAACCTAAACCTAAAACCTTAATGCAAGGTTAAGGTTAAGGTGAAGGTTAAACTTAAGGTTACGCTTAAGGTTAAGGTTAGGTTAACCTAAGATTAAGGTTAATATTAAAATTAGGTGAAATTTAACGTTAAGGTTAAGGTTAGGGTAAGGTTAAGGTTAATTTTAAGGTTAATATTAAGGTCAAGGTTAACCTAGCCTTAACCTGAACCCTAACCTAACCTTAACCTAGGCTATCCTTAACATTATCCTTCAGCAAACCTTAACCTTAACCTTAACCTTAACACTAACCTAGCCTAACCTTACCCTTACCCTAACCTTAACCTTAACCTTACCTTAACCTGATGTTAACCTTAACCTTAACCCTAACCCTAACCTAACCCAATCCTTAACCTTAACCTTACCTTAACCTTATCCTTAATCTTAACCTAACCTAATCTTCTGCTTGACCTTAACCTTAACCTTAACCTTAACCTTAGCCTTATCATTAAGCTTAACCGAACCTTAACCTAACCTTAACCTTCACCTTAACCTTAACGTAACCTAACCTTAACCTTCACCTTATCCTTCACCTTAACCTTAGCCTTAACCTTAACAGAACATTAACCTAACCTTAACATTAACCTTGACCCCAACCTTAACATAACCTTAACCCTACACTAACCTTAACCTTCACCTTAACCTTAACCTTAACCATAACATAACCCTAACCACAATTTTAACCTTAATCTTAACCTTAACCTTAACCCTAACCTAACCTAACCTAACCTTAACCTTAACCTTAACCTCACCTAACCTTAACCTTAACCCTAAGTTCGACCTAACCTAACCTTAACCTTAATCTTACCCTAACCTTAACCTTAACCTAACCTTAACCTTGACCTAACCTAACCTTAACCTTAACCTTAACCTAACCTTAACCTTACCTTTAAGCTTAACCTGACCTTAACCTTAAAATTAACCATAACCTAACCTTAACCTTAACCTAACCTTACCTTAACCTTAAGTTTGACCTAACTTAACCTTAACCTTACCCTAACCTTAACCTTAACCTTAACATTAACCTAACCTTAACCTAACCCTTACCTAACCTTAACCCTAACCTAACCTAACCTTAACCATAACCTAACCTAACCTTAACCCATACCTTAACACAACCTTAACATTAACCTTTACCTTAACTTTAACATTAACCTTAACCTTAACCTTAACCTTAACCCTAACCTAAACTTAGCCTTGAACTTAAACTTAACCTTAACCTTAACATATCCTTAACCTTTACCTTAACCTTAAGGTAACACTAAGATAACCTTAACCTTTACCAAACCCTTAACATTAACCTTAACCTAACCTTAACCTTGACCTTAGCCTTAACCTTGACCTTGACCTTAACCATAACCTAACCTTAATCTTACATTAACCTTATCATTAACTTGAACTTAATGTTAACCTTAACCTTAAACTTAACCTTAACATTAACCTTAACCTTAACCTTACCTTAACCTTAACCTAACCTTAACCTTAACCTTAGCCTAACCTTAAATTAACCTTAACTTGAACCTTAACCTTAACACTAACCTAACCTTAAGTTAAACCTTAACCTTAACCTAAACCTTGTTGGGTGTAGGAATTACACTTAGTAAAAATCCTCAACACTTAATTGTGAACTCGGGGGATTGGTAAACTTAGAGATGAAGCACAGCCAATGCCAGAGATGGTATGAGTATTTCTAATATCAGCTCCTACTTTTGAAAAGAAGAATTGCAGAATCAAACTTTACAAAAGAAAGAGGAAACTCAAACCATCGAAACAATATGAGGCTAGAACAAGAATACATGTATTTGCAAAAGAGATTCAGAAATAAAGAGGAGCAATCACTCTAGCTAAATATTGATTAGCTACTAAGAATGTGTTTCCTTTAGCAATGACACCTTAGTAGTTTTCAACAAATGGGCTCTTTCACTAGTGCAGTCTTCTTGCACTAGTGCGGGGACAACGATTTATGCAGAAAGTGTAAAGTAATGTCTTTAATAAAAAATGCTTTTCTTCACGCAAGGGCTTTGAACTTTCTCAAGTCCACAACACTCAGATCCAATACTAAGAAACTGGTTCTTGTACTCGATCCGAGCTTCTTTCACTTTAACTCTTGATCCTTGAAATGAACAATTCATTACTGCAGTGTGATAAAACCAAATCATATATTAGTAAAGATGAATATCTGTAGAAAATAAGAAAACAGTCTCTTTTAATTAAGATATGACTAAAAGCAAGAAAGCTATTAGAAGTAAGCTAAAAAGGCTTGCTCCATCATATTATCTAGCGCTGGTGCGATGATAGTTCTCCTACTTTCACCAGGGAGAAACCAAACCAATGTGCAGAAAATAAATAGCACACCAACATGCACTGGTGCAAGAATGAACCAGGCTAAGGAAATAAACCAAATCATGTAGAAAATGAATAGCACACCAACGTGCACTGGTGCAGGAATGAACTAGGTAGAGGAAATAAACCAGATCATGCAAAAAATGAATAGCACACCAACGTGCACTGGGGCAGGTAACTCCTCCTTCTCGAACCAGGCAAGGGAAAGAAATCAACTGTGAAAAAAGTAACTTAACTACTTCACGCAGCAAATCTGCTTCCACTCAAACATAAATTCAAATACTACAAGTTAAATCACGCTTGACAGTTTAAAACATAAATTACAAGAACAACAAGAAGGGAGAACGTGCTAGATTGGCTGGGCCCTTAGCCAACCAACGCGTTTCCCTTTCAAACGAAAATGCTACTCAGAATTAACTCATCAACTATTTAAGCCAAAGGATAAAATGTACAAAACATGAGGCAGAGCTCTTCTTATTATATTCTTCAAGCAATTACATGCGCGATTACATATCCAGCCCAGATTTGGGCGATAACACAAGACAATCCTATTACCGCCTCCTGGTTCTATTCTCTGATCTATTCAATTCTTCAAAAAATTGAACTGTTTGTCTTATTTACATTTTTTCTTATATAGATCCTTTTGGCCATAGGCCAAAAGGATCGTTTACCATTACATAGCTAATTACATAAATTGTTATAACAAATTACATAACCGATTGTAGAATAAGCTTTTCGCCTTCAAAATTAAATTGCTTTTAACAAAATAGGTCGCGGCTATCTCTAGCTATTCATCTCTCTTAAGTCCGATCTTAGCTACTCTCGATTTACTTGTTGTCATAGCTGGGACTCGACTGCCTTCGGATATATCCTCATTGATCGTATACAAAACAGGCGGTCAACCTAAGTGAACCGGATTTGCTGCCAAGATTCACGGTGCTGCTACTGGTGCAAGATCTGTTCTACACTAAAAATTAGTGATAAAGATAAGTGATCATCTATTAAATAGCATAGGAGGTAACGATAAGTTACGAAAGTAATTCTATGTAAGAAATCACGTAATAGGTAGTTAATAAATGCTAATATGACTTAAAAATGTAAAATATGAAGTTTATGCAAAATGTGTCATCGTTCTCGCACTAGTGCAGGATGAGGGTGCATAAGATAGGTAAAACAGGGTAAATGATTACAATTTGGGAAGGGAAGAATGGTAAAAAAGAATGAAATTTAGGGGACTAATATCCTCCCATCCCTAAACTATTGTGTGTCCACATAACTTTTTTACCTCTGCAAAAAAACCAAAATTTTTGAATACTCCAACTCAGTCCTGTTCCGGCATGTTGTCCTTAGGTTGCACTGTTTCGGCTTTCTTCCTCTAGATGTGCCTTTACTTTTTTGAAACCTTTTTTAATCGCCTGAAATAGCATCCAACCCAATATTTCCAAATTTTAACCTCACTTTTATTTATTTTTTAGCTCTGCCATCAATTCTCCTCTGCTTTGTTCCTTCTCCTCTTGTGCTTTGGTCACAAGCTACTCCAAGTTTTGTACTTGAAGTTCTAATTCTGCTATGTGAGCAATAGGAGTCACCAACTCTTTTCCTTCCTCTGTCTCAGCAGGGGCTGTCACTAGCTTTGGAACTTCTATATATACCATGGTTGCATCAAGGAACTCTTCTTCCTGTAGTCCTTCTTTTTCTGATTCCTCTTTCTCAGGTTCTTCTTCTGGTTCATCTTCATCCGGTTCCTCGTCTAGTTTTTCTTCCTGTTCTTCTGGTTCTTCTTCCTCAGGTTCATCTTCCTCAGGTTCTTCTGCATCCTCCTTTTCTTCAGCTCCTCCTTCAGTTTCTGGTTCTTCTTTTCGGGCCGCGACTTCTTCTTGTATCGTTGTAGGATCGGGTTCCATACTCTGTGGGGGTTGTGGTTCTTTTTCTACATCCAAAACTTTCCTCTTCTTTTGGCGCTTTCTAATAATATATACCAGTGGAAAATAATCCCCAATTTGTGCAATATTCGCCACATCTGCAATAACCGATAGCCTCTCATGTTGTGTAGAAGGTGTTTCTCCATTAAGTGCACCGATTGTTTCCTTAGTGGAAGACAAAGCCTTCCCTTTTGTTGATTTCCTTGTCTACCTCCTTTTTGCACTACTATGAGAAGGACTTCCCTTTCTGCTTCTCTTCGGGCCCTTGCTTGTACTAGGGGCCTGTTTCTTCTCTTCCTCTGCCGAGTTCCCGTGCAACTATTTTAACAGCTCTTCCCATGTCATACCTTTGTTTTCTATCTGCTTTAAGACCAGGATTTTTATCAAGTCGTGGTGGTATAATTGTGCATTGACCTGATCCTCCCTTCCATACTATACACTTCTAGCCATATTCTCCAAAATTATGAGAAAAAAGTAGGGGAAGTTCATCCTCCAATGAATGTGTCAGCCTCCTTTAAAATCCTGTAGCACTCTAAAATGATACACCAGGGTAGAGGTGTATCTCCCTTCATAGTTCACAAATTTCTGCAAAACAAATAGGAGGTCCTGCCATTGACCTAGCAGGGCTTTGTGTGGAACTCCATGTTTCCATTTGACCTCCATCTTCTTATCCATGACAAAATGATGCCCGCGTTTACCTTCTAGCTTTTGGTTTTTGAACCATTCCACTCCCGTATTCCCCAGACCTGTTGCTGTTGCTACAAATTTCTTCATGAATTTGAATTTAAGCAACCAAATTATCACTTGGCCATTTTTAAAGCTTCTTGAAAATTGTAAGGCGACGTCCCTGTCATACCCATCAAACTTCTACAGGAACTGTAGAAATCTCGACTCTCGCAAAAGTGGAAGACAACTGTGAAATTCGGCAGTTTGCTCAATCTTACTAAGAGACAGGGGTTCATTTCAGATGGGTGGCATTGCTGCTATCAGCTATGAATGATGAGTTTTGAGGATTGCATGCAACACCGGGGGATCAACTTTCATAAATAGGAATTTAACCATTCATCCATCGTGTCTTCGATTTTCCTGTCGTAGGTACTCATCATTTCAATTGATACCCGCGACAATGGTTTAATGGTCAGGTAAAACAATGACGCGATGTTTAGAATGAAGGTAGGAGCGGGGGGAGTTATGAGTGAAGGAAATTTCACATTATGGCAGAATGGGGTGGATTATATGCAAATAACGATTACACGATTTCAAATTCCTTCATAATTACAAAAAATACTTAGCATTCATTTAAAAAGATCATGATTCCTATTTAAAAAAACTGTACTTTCAACTGATTTCCTCCTAAGTAATATAATAGCGTAACCGCTTATCAATGATATGAAGAACATCATATAACTTTTAATCATGAACACTTTCTTATGTTATATGATAATCTGTATTGTTGCTGATAAGGTGTATGCTTGTATTGATCTTTGCACCATGTAAATCACATCATTCTGCTGATACTTTTCTGCTCATATCATATAGGACAATATGCTTTCACTAGTGCAAGCATAATGTTAAGAAAGAGAATTAAAATATAGGCTAGATTTCATATGATTTCTTTAACTTATTCTGAATTTTTCTTCACCCTTTGATGCTTCAGAGCACAAAATTATACTCCTTATATGTAAGATCCTGCAATGAACTTCATGAGGGAATAAACGAGCAGGAAAAGGAAATTTTAGAATGGTAAGGAATTTTGTCACAGGTATTCCAGGAAAGTACCAAAAGAGGGAAAATAGAAGTGGGATAGGGGAAAAAATTTTCAGGGTTAAAGTGGGATTTCTTTGAAGCGGATAGGGTGAATTTAGAAGAATATGGGAAGGTTAATTATAATAACATTCCGAGAAGAAATCTGAGGGAAAATTATGAAATGGGATGTGAAGAAATGCATAAAATTTTCTGGAAGGTCTGCCTGCACTAGTGCAAGAAAAAATAATTGCAGTGAGAATTAAGCATTACTTGGAAAAAAATATCCATGCTAATTACCCCAATTGTATAAAGGTTGGTTCTACTGAAATTGATTTTACTTCGGTGGTTACCAGCATATCTAAATATCAAGCAACATTCTCTTTTTATTAAAAATTTTTGATCTTCCCGCCAACAAGCTGGTTTTTAGGTTGATCCTTCTGCAATCATGTTAGCGGATTGATTTTCATAATTCCAGGAATTTTTTTTTTTAATTTTTTAATTTTTAATTTTTTTTAATTTTTTAATTTTTAATTTTTTTTAATTTTTTTTAATTTTTTTTTGAAGAAGAGGGATTCAAATTTTCAAGAGGTTGGCATTACCATTTACCACTACCATTCCAAATTGCTGCTGAACTTGCTATGTAAAATATTTCCTGGCAAGTGGTTGAAAATATTTCTTTAATCTATGTCCATTTACCAAGAATACTGTATCTTGTCCATAAACAGTTTTTACTTCTATAGCTCCATTCTCAAATACTCGGATTACTTCATATGGTCCCATCCAACGTGTATGGAATTTCCCTTTAAAAAATTTAAATCTAGAATCAGAAAGGAGTACCCAATCACCTAGTTGGAATTGCTTTTTCTGAATGGACTTGTCATGCGACCTTTTCCGTTGCTGCTGGATTAATATGTTTTTCAGAGCAACATATCTACAAAATTCATCTAACTCATTTAACTGAAGAAGATGATGTTGTTGTGCCTCAGAGAGATCGATTCCTAGCTGAATTGTAGTTCTGAAAGTTTTGATCTGGAACTCAATCGGTAACAGAACCTGTTTGTCGTATACCAACTCATATGGTGTGTGCCCCGTACTATTTATCCAAGTGGTTCTATATGACCACAAAGCTTCTGGTAATATTTCAACCCAATATTTTCGATGCATATTCATTGTCTTTGTGAGAATGGACTCGATCACCTCGTTTGTAGATTCCACCTGGCCATTTGCTTGTGGGTGATACGGTGTAGACTTCCGGTGCCAGATCTTGTATTTCTCCATCACTCCCTGTACTAGATTAGAAATAAACTGCAGACCATTGTCAGAAACAATTTCTCTAGGAACATCAAATCTAGTAAAGATTTAAAAAAATAGAAAATCAACAACAACTTTTTCTATAGCAAAAGAAGTAGCTTTAGCTTCCACCCATTTTGTAACAAAATTCGTACAAACCAAAATATTCTTTTCACCTAATGATGTTGGATTTATTGGCCCTACAAAATCAATAGCCAATTTTTCAAATGGCTCAATCATAACTTGAGGGTATAAAGGCATTTCATTGGTTTGGTTAGGTTGGCCCATTCGTTGACAACTATCACATTGCCTGACATACTGCTTGGCATCCTTAAACAAGGAAGGCCAAAAGTAGCCAGAACGTAATATTTTGTATGCAGTTTTCTTGTCAGCGATGTGGCCTCCACAAGGTTCATCATGAGAATATTTTAATATTTCAAACACTTCCTCCTCTCTTACACATCTGTGGATAATCAAATCTGGACCAGTGTAAAAGAGGTCTCCTTGAATCCAGGAGTATGCAACACTTTTCTGAATAATGTTCTGCTTTTCACGAGTGGGAAAGTGAGGTGGTATTTTGCTAGTAACCAAATAATTGGCAATGTCAGCAAACCACGAAGAATCTGTAGACACAGAAAAAATATGTTCATCTGGAAAATCATCATTAACAGGAGTTACATCACCAGGATTATCTATTCTAGAAAGAAAATCTGCTACAACATTCGATTTTCTTGGTCTATCAACAATAGTAATATTGAATTACTACAACAATAGCAACCACCTAGTCACTCTACTACTATTCAATGGTTTTTTCATCAAGTATTTAATTGCGGAATGATCAGTGTGAACAAATACTTCATATCTTGTGATATAGTGTCTGAACTTATTAATTGCAAATATTGCAGTTAAAAACTCTTTCTATGTAACTGTATAGTTTAATTCAGTGGAAGACAAATTATTACTAATGTAATAAATAGCATAGGATTTATTATATTCCTCTTGTCCCAAAGCTGCGCCAACAGCCAGGTCTGAAGCATCGAAATAAATGTGAAAGGGAAGGGACCAATTTGGACCTCTCAAAACTGGCACCTATACCAACTTTTCCTTCAATGTTTCAAAAGACTATTGGCAAGCTGTGGAATAAGAAAACTCACTATCCTTAGCTAGAATTTGGAAAAGAGAAGCAGCTATCTAAGAAAAATTTTCAATGAATCTTCTATAGTAACCAGCATGTCCTAAAAAAACTCTTACTTCCCTTTGAGTTTTGGGTGCAGGAAGATGCAGAATGATTTCGATCTTTGCCAGATCAACCTAGATAACTTTGTCAGAAATCAGATGGCCAAGTGCCACTCCTACTTTACACATTAATCTACATTTATTTTCACTCAAAGCAACGTGGGCTTCTTGGAAACGAAGAAGTACTTTCTCCAAATTTTCGAGAGCTTCCTGAAAAAAATTACCAAACACAGAAAAGTCATCCATATAAATTTCTACAAATTCAAGATCAGTAAAAATAGCCAAGACTTCCCTTTGAAAGGTAGTCGAAGCATTACATAATCCAAAGGGGAGAACTTTATAAGAAAAGGTACCCCATGGGCATGTAAATGTAGTTTTATCCTAATCTTTGGGTGCAATCTGTATCTGGTTATAGCCACTGAAACCATCAAAAAATGAGAAATATTTCTTTCCTGCAAGGGTATCAAGCACCTGGTCAATGAAAGGGAGAGGGAAGTAATATTTTAGAGTGGCTTTGTTTAATTCACTATAATCAATACAAATACGCCACCTTCCATCTTTCTTAGGCACTAGCATTAATGGGTAGACCCACTGACTATCAGAAATAGGATAGATAAAAACAACGTCTAAAAGTTTCTGTATTTCTTCTTTCACGACATCTCTTAGAGCTTGATTCATTCATCTTTTCATTTTTCAGATAGGTCGGGTTCGTTCCTGAATATAGATATGATGTGTAAGAGTTTCAGGAGGGATACCCTTCATGTCTTCATAGCCCCAAGCAAATGCACTAAGATGGTTTTGCAAAAAATTCACAAGCTGCTCTTGCTGAGATAGTCTAAATCTGAACTGATATGCAAAGACTTACTAGGCCTAATATCAATAAGAGTAGTATTATGCTCCGGAGTACTCAAAGGAGTGGTCAAAGATAGTGGTATAGAAGAATGAGAATCATCGTTTTCTTGGAAATCTAGGCTAAAAATCTAGCTCAAAGGCTTGAAGTTAGGCATGGCGTCTAGATCACTCAGGAAATCTTGAATCTCATCTTCTTGCGAAGAGCCAGTATAATGATGAATAAGAGAAATAGACTGATTCTCCTCATCACTGCTTTGGTCCAACCATAAAGTGTCTCGAAGGTCCTGAATGGATCTGGCAGGGGGGTATAAGGTAACTTTCTTCTTAGAATCTCCATGTGAAATATACATATCTCTGGAATGACATCCAATATATGCATTGGCTATAGCAAGCCATGGTCGACCAAAGATCAAGGGATGTCCTCCTACCAGGTTCTTTAGCTGAAGCACAATGAAATCAACGAGATATTCCTAAGAATCTAATGCGATGATCACATCGTCCAATACTCCTTCAGGCTTAATTTTGGATCTATCTCCTAATTCAAGCACAGTGCGAGTAGGGCGAATATGAGATAACCGAATTTGATCCATGGTTTTCTTAGTCATTACATTAATGGATGCCCCTAGGTCTATAAGAACATTAGAGACAAGGAAATTACCAATCTGAATTGTGACAACAAGGTTTCCTAGATCAGTATATTTTTCCACAGACACACATCTCTTCATTAAATCTGCTGCCCTACCAACAAATTGAATAGTTTGGGTTTCCAATCTCTTCCTCTCGGGTTTCTTGAGATAGAGTTCCCTAATAATATTGGTACAAATGGGGATCTATTTAATGGCTTGGAGCAAAGGTATCTTAATGAAAAGATTTTGTAGTTCTGATGCCAAATGAGTCTCAGAAACAGGCTCTCTTCTTTTCGTTACTAGCCTCTCTGGAAAGGGAGGCTGGTTGGAAGAATATGGAAAGGACTCAAAGGGTAAGGGCTGCTTAGTGACAATTTTCGGAGAATGGTTAAGAGTTTCCTCTTCCCCTTTCTCTTCAACAATTGCCATAGGTTATTTCTAACTTTCTGGTATTACAGTCCTTCTTGATCTTAATTTAATATCATGAACTCCAACTGGAATAGACTGGTATTTAAATGGAAACGATGGTTTTGTTACATGGATCATTTGCACTACTTTATTATTATTATTAGGATTAGGCATAGGTTGAGCATGCAACTGAGGAGGTCAGAAGGGTGGAGGTAAAGGTAATGGGGTAGTCTGACTAGAAAGTTGAGGAATTGAATAAGGTACATGTGTAGATGGATATGGTTGCATAGGTGGCTGGTACGAATATGGAGAATGAGTTGGGCCTTTCTAACCCTATTTCCATGGTTGGGAAGGTTGCCCATGTTGATACTGATTTCCATACTGCCACTGCTGATTAGAGTTAGGATATGAATATGCATGTGGATTATAACCAAAATAGTGTGGAGAAAATTCAGGAGCCATACCTGCACCTACCTAAGGCCAATTTCTTCTTGCTCCCATAGCATACAATTGTTCAGCTTCAGGCCGCCCCCCTGTAAATACTGCTTTAAGTCCAGGTATAGAGGGACATTTTTCTGTGACATGGTCTTCTATACAAATAACACACTTATTAGTTTCTTTCAAGTTAAGAGGGCATTCTTTAGGGGGATTATTGTCTCTGCATTTACGATAGAAAATACATAATGACTCTTATTCCTTCATAAGTTTTTGTTGAAAATTGAAAGAGTCTAATTTTTTAGTAACAGTGTTCATTATATCAATTTTCATGTTTTCCATTTTATTTTCCAGTCCAATAATCATAGCATTAGTAGATTCAGTTTTTCTATTTTTATTTTGAGTTCCTCTACCAGATCTATTCTAATTCCTTGAAAATTTCCAGCATAATTCGCAAATTTGATCAAAATTTTGCTAAGAAATATCACCTTGTCCTAGCAGATTCAAATTGTTTCTAGCATTATCAGTAAGTCCTCTTAAGAACAAGGTTCTAATAGTGTTGGGATAAAGCCTAACTTTTGAACTTTGTAAAATATACAGAAATATTTCCAAATAATCTTCAAGAATTTCATCATCATCTTGTATGATTGTAAAAATTTCATCCTGCATGTCCCGAGTTTTACAATATTCTTGATATTTAGACAAAAATACCCTCCTCATCTAGTCCCAGGAAGTTATGATGTTTCCTCATAACCCCATAAACCAACGTAAAGCTGAGTCCTTGAGGGTAACAGGAAATAATCTTAACTTCTGAGCCACAGTTGCATAATCATAACTTCTACACAAAATATCGAAATGAAATAGAAAAGAGTCAGGGTCTTCATGAACTTTACCATGGAAATGAGGGAGATTTGACGATGGAATATTCTTCATCTGTGACATAGTATTAGGATCCACAATTGGAAACACAGAAGTAGATTTTCCTTCACATACCTAGTTGTCACCAGTCCCTTCCAAATGATCTCCTTGGTCTGCCATTGTTTCCTTCTTGCTTGTACCACTTTCCATAGGCTGATCCACACCTGAGCTGTTAGTACTAGAATCCAGGTGGATTGTTCCTACGTGATGGGCTTGGATTTAATTGGGCTTCCTACTTGCAGAAGGAGACCCAATGTGAGAAAAATTCTTTTGTCCCTTAGTGGGCTTTGAACCCTTACCTTTCCTCGGCATTCATCTCAAAAAAGAAAGAAAAATATCAAAAAAATTTCTAGTAAAAAATGTTCTAAGAAATCAATCAACACCAGTAAAAACTCCTTCAAAAATACTTGCAAAAATAAAGGAAACTTACCTCTATTATACAATAAAAAAATTCTTACCAAATCAAATCTCCTCCCTGGCAACGGTGCTAAAATGTTGGGTGCGGGAATTACACTTAAATAAAAATCCTCAACACTTAATTGTCAACCCGGGGGATTGGTAAACTTAGAGACGAAGCACAGGCAATGCCAGATATGGTATGAATATTTCTAATATCAACTTCTAATTTTCAAAAGAAGAATTGCAGAATCAAACTTTAGAGAAGAAAGAGGAAACTCAAACCATCAAAACAATCTGAGGCTAGAACAAGAAGAAATGTAATTGAAAAAGAGATTCAGAAATAAAGAGGAGCAATCACTGTATCTAAATATTGATTAGCTACTGAGAATGTGTTTCCTTCAGCAAATACACCTTTGCAGTTTTCAACTAATGGGCTCCTTCAATCCTCCATATGTAAAGATATCCTTCTTGCGAAAATCGATCTTGCACTAGTGCAATCTTCTTACACTAGTGTAGGAACAAGGATTTATGCAAAAAGTGTAAAGTAATATCTTTACTAAAAAATGGTTTTCTTCGTGCAAGGGCTTTGAACTTTCTCAAGTCCGCAGCACTTAGATCCAATACCAAGAAATTGGTTCTTGTACTTGATCCGAGCTTCTTGCACTTTAATTTTTGATCCTTGAAATCAATGATTCATTACTGCAGTGTGATAAAACCAAATCATATATCAGTAAAGATGAATATTTGTAGAAAATAAGAAAAAAGTCTCTTTTAATTAAGATATGAATGAAAGAAAGAAAGCTATTAGAAGTAAGCTAAAAAGGCTTGCTGCATCATATTATCTAGCACTGGTGCGAGAACAATTCTCCTGCTTGCACCAAGGAGAAACCAAACCAATGTGTAGACAATAAATAACGCACGAACATGCACTGGTGCATGAACGAACCAGGTAGAGGAAATAAGCCAAATCATGCAGAAAATGAATAGCACACCAACATGTACTAGTGTAGGAACGAACCATGCATAGGAAATAAACTAGATCGTGCAGAAAATGAATAGCACACCAACGTGCATTGGGGCAGGTAACTCCTCCTACTCGTACCAGGAAAGGAAAGAAATCAACTATTCAAAAAGTAACTTAACTACTTCACACAACAGATTTGCTTCCACTCAAATAGAAATTCAAATAATACAAATTAAATGACACTTGACAGTTTAAAACATAAATTACAAGAACAAAAAGGAGGGAGAACATGCTGGATTGGTTGGGCCCTTAGCCAACCAGCGCATTTCCCTTTCAAATGAAAACGCTACTCAGAATTAACTCATCAACTATTTAAGCCAAAGGATAAAATGTATAGAACATGAGGTAGAGCTCTTCTTATTAGATTATTAAAGAAATTACATGTGCGATAACATATCCAGCACATATTTGGGCGATAACACAAGACAGTCCTGTTACTTCCTCCTGGTTCTATTCTCTAATCTATTTGATTCTTCAAAACATTGAACTATTTGTCTTATTTACATTTCTGCTAATATAGATCCTTTTGGCAGCAGGCCAAAAGGATCGTTTATCATTACATAGCCAATTATAGAAATTTCTATAACAAATTACATAACTGATTGTAGAATAAGCTTTCAGCCTTCAAAATTAAATCGCTTTTAACAAAATAGGCCGCAGAAATCTCCATATGTTCGTCTCTCTTAAGTCCGATCTCAGCTACTCTCGATTTACCTTCTGTCATAGCTGGGACTTGGCTGGCTTCAGATATATCCTCATTGATCGTATACAAAATAGGTGGTCAACCCAAGTGATTCGGATTTGCTGCCAAGATTCACAGTGCTGGTGCTAGTGTGGGATTTGTTCTGCACTAAAAATTAGCAATCAAGATAAGTGATCATCTATTAAATAGCATATGAGGTAACGATAAGTTATGAAAGTAATTCTAAGTAAGAAATCATGTAATAGGTAGTTAATAAATACTAATATGAGTTAAAAATGTAAAATATGAAGTTTATGCAAAATGTGTCATTGTTCTCACACTAGTGCAGGATGAGGGCACATAAGATAGTTAAAACAAGGTAAATGATTATGATTTGGAAAGGGAAGAATGGTAAAAAATAATGCAGTTTAGGGGACTAACAGACCTTACCTTCACGTTAACCTATCCTTAACCTTTCTCTTAACCTTAACCTTAACCTTAACCTAACCTTAACCTTAACCTTAACCTGACCTTAACCTTACCTTAACCTTATCATGAACCTGACCTTAACCTTAACCTTAACCTTAACCTTAACCCTAACCCTAACCTAACCTAACCTTAACCTTAACCTTAACCATACCTCAACCTTAACCTTAACCTTAACATTAACCTTACCCTTAAACTTAACCTTAAACTTAACCTTAACCTTACCCTAACCTAACCTTAACCTTTACCCTAAACTTGACCTTAATCTTAACCTTAACCTTAACCTTAACCTTAATCTTAACCTTAACCTTAACCTTAACCTTAAGTTTAACCTTAACCTTAAATTTAACCTTAACATTACCTTAACCTTACCCTTAACCTTACCCTTAGCCTTAACCTAACCTTAAGTTAAACATTAAACTTAATTTTAACCTTCAACTTAACCATAACCTTGGCTGATTCATGTGGATATTGGTTGCCACCCACCTATTCCATTTGGACCCTCACCATCAATTCTTACAGCTTTTCATTTTCAGCACAACTTACTATTTGTAGCAGGTTTTTGGGTCCTGTATTCCCGGAGCCATTTTAGGGCCTTAATTATACAGGTGGACATTGGTGGCCAACCACCTATTCCATTTGAACCCCCACCATCAGTTCTTTCATTTTTTAAGTTGCAGCACAACTTACTATTTTTAGCATTTTTTTAGGTCCTGAACTTCCAGAGCTGTTTTGAGGCCCTAAACGATGTTTTTTGGGCATTGTTTGTCCGATGAAAATTATTTCATTTTGGAGTTGATATTCATGGCAACAGTTGTATTCCTCGGTAATACCTTTCTAACGATGTATCATATGCGTCAAATGGAGATCGTATGCCGAAGTTACGTCCCCAGGTAGTTGAAACACCAATTTACCCAAACCAGGCCCAGAGTTTTGGCACTTCAACTCCTAGGGTTAGGTTTTTGGACATTTAAATTTCTCCATTTTTTTTCAATAATAAATAGTCCCTTGAGACTCATTGTAACACAGTTCAGATATCTGTACCTGCCACATCTCTTCTTAGAGTTTCGCTACCAACACCCTAGCTAGTTTATTTCCATTATGTTCGTAAGCATATTTCTGTTATTTGATATTAATGAAATCAATGACTATTTCCTCTCCATCACTATGTTTATGGTTATTTATGTATTCCGTTGCATTCCTGCATAAATCCGGATCATTAACCTTAACCTAACCTTAAATTAACCTCAACCTTAACCTTAAACTTACCTTAACCTAACCTTAACCCTAACCTAAACTAACCTTAACCTTAACCTTACTCTAACCTTAACCTTAACCTTACCTTAACCTAACCTTAACCTTAACCTTAACCATAACCTAACCTTAACCTTGACCTTGACCTTAACCTTACCCAAACCTTGACCTAACCTCACCTTAACCTTAACCTTAACCATACCTTAACCTTAACCCTAACTTGCCTTACCCTTAACCTGAACATTATCCTTAGCCTTAACCTTAACCTTAATATTAACCTTAACCTAACCTTAACCTTACCTTAACCTTACCCTTACCCTTAACATTAACCTTACCTTAACCTGACCTTAACCTTGACCTAACCTTAACCTTAACCCTGACCTAGCCCAACCTAAACTTAACCTTAACCTTAACCTTAACCTTAACATTAACCTTACCCTTAACCTTAACATTAACCTTACACTTAACCTTAACATTAAACTTAACCTAACCTTAACCTTAACCTTAAACTTAACCTTAAGGTAATAATAAGGTTAACATTAATGTTAACCTTAATCTTAACCTTAACCTTAACCTTAACTTTAACCCTCACCTTGAACTTAATCTTAACCTTAACCTTAACCTTAACCTTAACCGAATCTTAAGTTAAACCTTAACCTTAACCTTAACATTCACTAACATAACCTAAACCAAGACCTTAACCTTAACCTAACCTTAACCTTAACCATAACCCTCACCCTAACCTAACCTTAACCTTAACCTTACCATTAACTTAACCATAACCTAAATAAACTCTTAACCTTAACCGTAACCTTACCCGTAACCTTAACCATAACTTAGCCTTAACCTTAACCTTAACCCTAACCTAACCTTAACCTTAACCTTAACCTTAACCTTGACCTTACCCTTAACCTTAACCTTAACCTTACCTTAACCTTGACCTTGACCTTAACCTTAACCTTAACCATAACCTAACCCTAACCTTAACTTAACCTTAACCTTAACCTTAACCATAACCTTAACCTTAACCTTAACCTTACCCTAACCTTAACCTTAACCTTAAACTTAACCATAACCTTAACCTTAACCTTACCCTAAGCTTAACCTTAACTTTACCTTTACCTAACCTTATACTTAACTTTAACCTTAACCCTAACATTAACATAACCTTATCCTTAAGCAGACATTAACCTTAACATTAACCCTAACCTAACCTAACCTTAAACTTAACCTTACCTTTAGCTTACCCTTACCCTGAACCTTAACCTTACCTTAACCTGACGTTAACCTTAACCTTAATGATAACCTTAACCCTGACCTAGTCTAACCTTAACTTAACCTTAACCGTAACCTAACCTTAACCTTAACCTTAACCTTAACCTTAACATTAACCTTACCCTTAACCTCAACATTAACATTAACCTAACCTTAACCTTATACTTAACCTTAAGGTAATACTAAGGTTAACCTTAACGTTAACCTTAATCTTAAACTTAACCTTAACCTAACCTTAAGTTAAACCTTAACCTTAACCTTAACCTTACCCTTAACATTAACATTAACCTTAACATTCACTAACATAACCTAAACCTAGACCTTAATGTTAACCTAACCTTAACCTTAACCCAACCTTAACCTTAACCTTAAGATAACCTTTACCTTAATCTTAAACTTAACCCTAACCTAACCTTAACCTTAACCTTAACCTTACCATTAACTTAACCATAACCTAACGAAACCCTTAACCTTAACCATAACCTTACCCTTAACCTTAACCATAACCTAACCTTAACCTTAACCTTAACCATAACCTAACCCTAACCTTAACCTTAACATTAACCATAACCTAACCCTAACCTCAGTGTTAACCTTAACCTTAACCTTAACTTTAACCTTAACCTAACCTTAATATTGACCTTAACCTTAACATAACCTTAAGCTTAACCATATCCTTGACCTTACCCTTAACATTAACATTAACCTTAAGCTTAGCCTGAACCTTAACATTAACATTGACCTTAAACTTAACCTTGACCTTAACCTTTAACTAACCTTAACCCTAACCTCAGTGTTAACCTTAACCTTTACCTTAACTTAACCCTAACCTCATTGTTAATGTTAACCTTAAACTTAACCTTAACCTGACCTTAACCATAACCTTACCCTAACCTTTAAGGTTAAGGTTAAGGGTAAGGTTAACCTAACCTTAACCATAAGGGTAAGGTAAACCTTAACCTTAACCTTAACATTAAACTTACCCTTAACCTTAACCTAACCTTAACCTTAACCTAACCTTAACCCTAACCTAACCTTGACCTTGACCTTAACCTTAACCTTAACGTAACCTTAACCTTAACCTTAATCCTAACCTTAAGGTAACACTAAGGTTAACCTTAATGTTAACCTTAACCTTAAACTTAACCTTTAAACTTAACGTTACCCTTAACCTACCCCTTAACCTTTAACCTTAACCTTAACCCTAACCTAACCTCAGTGTTAGCCTTAACCTTAACCTAACCTTAACCTTAACCTTAACCTTAACCTTAACCTTAACCCTAAGCTAACATTAACATTAACCTTAACCTTAACTAAACCCTTAACCTTAACCTTAACCTTACCCTTAACCATAACCTAACCCTAACCTCAATGTTAACCTTAACCTTAACCTTAACCTTAACCCTAACCCTAACCTAACCTTAACCTTAACCTTAACCTTGACCTTACCCTTAACCTTAACCTTCACCTTGACCTTAACCTTAACCTTAACCATACCCTAACCCTAACCTTAACCTAACGTTAACCTTAACCTTAACCATAACCTTAACCTTAACCTTAACCTTACCCTAACCTTAAGCTTAACCTTACCTTTACATAACCTTATCCTTAACCTTAACCCTAACATTAACATAACCTTATCCTTAACCAGACCTTAACCTTAACATTAACCCTAACCTAACCTAACCTTAAACTTAACCTTACCTTTATCTTACCCTTACCCTGAACCTTCACCTTACCTTAACCTGACGTTAACCTTAACCTAACCTTAACCTTAATGATAACCTTAACCCTGACCTAGTCTAACCTTAACTTAACCTTAACCGTAACCTAAACTTAACCTTAACCTTAACCTTACCCTTAACCTTAACATTAATCTTACCCTTAACCTCAACATTAACATTAACCTAACGTTAACCTTAAACTTAACCTTAAGGTAATACTAAGGTTAACCTTAATGTTAACCTTAATCTTAAACTTAACATTAACCTTAACTTTAACCTTAACGTTAAACTTAACCATAACCTTGACCTTAATCTTAAACTTAACTTTAACCTAACCTTAAGTTAAACCTTAGCCTTAACCTTAATCTTACCCTTAACATTAACATTAACCTTAACATTCACTAACATAACCTAAACCTAGACCTTAATGTTAACCTAACCTTAACCTTAACCTAACCTTAACCTTAACCTTAACCTAACCTTTACCTTAATCTTAACCTTAACCCTAACCTAACCTTAACCTTAACTTTACCATTAACTTAACCATAACCTAACTAAACCCTTAACCTTAACCGTAACCTTACGCTTAAACTTAACCATAACCTAACCTTAACCTTAACCTTAAACATAACTTAACCCTAACCTTAACCTTAACCATAACCTAACCCTAATCTCAGTGTTAACCTTAACCTTAACCTTAAATTTAACCTTAACCTAACCTTAATCTTAACTTTAACCTTAACATAACCTTAAGCTTAACCATATCCTTGACCTTACCCTTAACCTTAACATTAACCTTAAGCTTAGCCTTAACCTTAACCTTAACATTGACCTTAAACTTAACCTTGACCTTAACCTTTAACTAAACTTAACCCTAACCTCAGTGTTAACCTTAACCTTTACCTTAACTTAACCCTAACCTCATTGTTAACGTTAACCTTAAACTTAACCTTAGCCTGACCTTAACCATAACCTTAACCTAACCTTTAAGGTTAAGGTTAAGGGTAAGGTTAATGTTAAGGGTAAGGTTAATGTTAATGTTAAGGTTAGGGTTAAGGGTAAGGTTAATGTTAAGGTTAAGGGTAAGGTTAACCTAACCTTAACCTTAAGGGTAAGGTAAACCTTAACCTTAACCTTAACCTTAACCTAACCTTACGATAACCTGACCTCAACCTTAACCTAACCTTAACCCTAACCCTAACCTAACCTTGACCTTGACCTTAACCTTAACCTGAACGTAACCTTAACCTTAACCTTAATCCTAACCTTAAGGTAACACTAAGGTTAACCTTAATGTTAACCTTAACCTTAACGTTACCCTTAACCTACCCCATAACCTTAACCTTTAACCTTATCCTTACCCTTAACCTTAACACAACCTTAACCTTAACCCTAACCTAACCTCAGTGTTAACCTTAACCTTAACCTAACCTTAACCTTAACCATAAGCTAACATTAACCTTAACCTTAACCTTACCCTTAACCATAACCTAAACCTAACCTCAATGTTAACCTTAACCTTAACCTAAACCTAACCTCAATGTTAACCTTAACCTTAACCTTAACCTTAACTAAACCCTTAACCTTAACCTTAACCTTAATCCTATCCTAACCTTAACCTTGACCTAACCTTAACCTAAACCTTAACCTAACCTTAACCTTAACCATAACGTTAACCCTAACCTCAGTGTTAACCTTAACCTTAACCTAACCTTAACCTTAACCTTAACCTTACCCTAACCCTAACCTTAACCTTAAGCCTAACATAACGTAACCTTAACCTTATCCATAAACTAACTAAACCCTTAACCTTAACCTTAACTATAACCTAACTAGACTTAACCTTAACCTTAACCCTAACATAACTTGTTAGGTCTCTGTAATTTGTCATATTGGCAAGACCAAATAGACAAGTGTAACATCAAACCAACTTTGGAGTCCTAGGACCTAGCCTTCCTGGAATCAGAGAGGGATCTCGCTATATTTGTGTAAAATATATGACTTGATTGATTTAGGTTTTTGATTTTAGGCCAGTTAAAGTGATAGGGTTATTTGTTTTGTTTTTTTTGGTTGGGTTTCCTGTTAAGTAGAAAAAATAGAGTAAGAGAGATTCAAACCATTGGGATATGGGGTTTGTGAAAGGCTTGAAAAGTACAACAATAAATCAAGGGTGTTTCATAGGGAAAGTTAACAAAGCCAAATGGATCTTAATAGCTTATGTGGGTGTGAAATGAACATTAAGTTGTGAGTGTAGTAGGTCTAAAGGGAAATTAAGAATTTTTTAGCATATACTAGAACAAGAAGGGTCTTTAAGATCACTATGCCTAATAAAAACCAAAGAACAGGGCACACCATAAACTTCTTTGGCCTAGCTTTATCAAGTAAACTGTAAAACAGCAATTCAACAAACCCTAGAGAGCAGGTAACTCCTAAATTCTCTAGCTATTTGCCTTCAGAGAAAAAAAAAATTCGAGATAACAAATAAGTGATGATTAAAGAGTGGGGAACACCTAAACTCTTTAATCAGACTATAAAAGACCTTCAAAGTGACTAATCAAGATGGGCCAAAGGATATGGCAAACCATAAACTTCTTTTACCAAACCCTAATAAGTAAACTTCAAAGAAAGGCCTTAAAAACAATGTTTCAAGTTACACCAAAGGACAAGGCATACCATAAAATTCTTCGGTTTGACTCTTATTAATTCAATTTCAAGACAACAAGCTAGGTGGAATCAAAAAGTAATTAAGAATTCTCCAATCAGACCTAGTAGAGGAAAACATTAAGATAAAGAAAGCAGACATACTTAGGGTGCCAAGACAACATATCCTAATCTAAAATTTATGTTCTTTTATCAGGGAAAGGGTGAGCAATATGGAAAAAATAAGGAAACAAATGTAATATCAAAAAAACATCACCATTTAAACAAGTTCATGAATCCTATGAATATGCTTTCTCCATTAATATTCAGTCCAAAACAGTTACAAAGCTCCAAAGCCAAAAACTTCACAACTTAAAATCTATGTAGTATTGAGCTCAAAAATCAACCAACAACCAACAAATAACAAAAATTATGAAGCATACATGCAATATTTATCTGCAAAATGAGGAGGTGAAACCCTAGCTAGGGTTTTATATGTTATTTATTACATAGTTAATGCATTTTGACCTTTGAGACCATGCAAGGCCCAAGGAAAAATATGTAAGAATCATTCATTGAAATAATAACTCCTACCTCAACCCCTGAGCTAATTTTGGAATAATTTTGAATTTAAGGCTTCAAAATATATTTTTCAATAACTCCTAGTAAGGGTGGAGCTCCAAGGTACAAGGGCGCAGTGCCAAGACTGGGAAAATGACCTGTTTTGCAGCTAACTTTTGGAGGCTTTCCCAGTGTCCAAATGAGCTCCATGATAGCTCATTGGAAACGTCTATGATTATATTTTCCAAATCGTCTTTCATTTTTCAAAATGTTTCTCATCTGACGTTTCAAAAATAAATTCCCCCAAGACTAGTAAACGCACAACGCTAGGGTCAAAAAGAGGGCAGAAAGTTGATTTTTTGGTGGTTTTTGGCCTTTTTGAGGGACTAGTTTTGCTCTAAAGCCCCTGAAACTTTCCGAGGTTGATGTAATTACCATTAGGAACATGAATATTCTAAAAATTTGGCATTTTAGTGCCCCAAAAAATAGCGCAACGCCAATGGCACTGCACGTTTGGCCCAATTTCTGGAAGTGAAACTGTCAAAAATAAAAAATGTGCAAAAGGGTGCTAAATCTGGAATTTAGCTTGCTGATGATGATTTAGAAGCTTGGAGGGATACATAAGAAATAATTTTGAGCTTCTCTTTCTCCTTTTTCTTGGCCAAGGTTTCCTTCAATTTGTTCTTCAACTACCTGATCTTGGCATCTTTCTCTTGGATGATCAGTCTTAAGTTGTCATGGTCATCTAGGTCATCCAAGTTCATGAAGTCAAACTCTCTCTCTCTTGCCCATGATGAAGGTCTTCCTCTTATGACATTTCAAATTCTATTTTGTGCAACCCTAAGATGTAAGTGAAGTGAAGGAGGGGAAGGGGATGAGATGACTATTTTAAATGGTGAAAAGAATGAGTGTGAGGGAAGGGAATGAGTGTGAGTGAAGGAAATGAGTGTAGTGACAAACTAGATGAATAGAAACCCTTAATCAATGTAACTACCCTATTTTTGTCTGCTATTTCTTTTACGAGGTTAAAAAAAGGGTAAAAAATATGACCATAAGCTTGTAATTAGGGTTTTCTTAGGGTTTACATTTCAATTGATTTAAGAATGACCAAATAGCTTTGAAATAGGGGTTATGTCATGTACTTACCACTTAACAGTGCTTTAGAGGACTTTGGAAAATATTTGAAGAAGTTTAGAAGTGATTTGGGCTGATGATCACTCAGGAAAATTCTCTAGAAAGGATGCAATGCCAAGATCTAGGCGTGCAGTGCCAGTGCAAACGTGCATCGCTAGGGATTCAAAATATTCTAAACGTGCAGTGCCATTCTTGCACCTTTTTACAGAAAAATTTTGGAAGCCTTCCCAGTGTCCAAAATAGGCCCAAGATATCTCGCTAGAAAGCTCTTGAAGTCTACTTTCCAAATATACCTTTTTTTCTGATTGGAGTTGATCTGACCTGTCAATAGTTGATTCTCCCAAGACTGGTCAAAAAGTGCTAAATGAGGAGGAAGAAATGTAGGGTGCTGGTGTAGGAAAATTTTGGAGGCCTTAATAAACTCCGAATTGAACACATGATAGCTCATTGGAAATATCTCTCTATCTATTTATCATTTTACTTACCAAAAAAGTCATTTGGACACTCCAACTATGAGAAAACATGATTTTCCCAAGGTCACTCTAGAAGTGCAGTGAACCTCTTGTAGCACCTGTAAATTTAACATTTTTCCCAAACCATGATACCTGTGTAAAATATGAAGGATTTTTTTCTTTCTTTACCTATGATTGAAAAAAAATTCTCTCACATTTGTCAAATTCTTTTTTTTTGTTCAGAAACACAATTTGAAGCGAAACTAGCCTTGTGTGTGGAAAATGATTTGTCCCTTAGAATGATTTCTTGGAAAATGGGGGAGGCATGATTTTTATGAGTTGGTATGACTTCATACTTGCTGAAATGACCTCCATTATGCATTCTCTTCTCTGATTTATCTGATTCCATAGAAAACCCTAGCTTAGTGGGAGAGGAAATTAGGGTTTAATGCTTGTGAACAATGATGACTTGGGCACCCTAGGAACAAGACAACTCAATTTGAAATTTGATGAGTTGGAATTTGGAACTCTGAGTTGGCTTTGGAAAACCCACTTTCCAATGTTTTGAAGTCTTCTTCCTTTTGTCACTGATACTCTTTGACACTTTTTGCTTTTCAGGTTATTGAAGTCATGGAGTTGGTTTTTCTTTTACTCATTGAGGCTTCACATAATAGATTTGACAGCTCGGTGATCATAATCAATACTTTTCATATGTGTGTTGGCCTCATCAGAATGAAAGGATGACCTTGAAGAAATTAAAAACCCTAATGATCTAATGTGATTTCCCTTTGACCTGATTTCGACTAAAATTTTACTTCAAAACCTTCAAGTGAAAAGAGCATTTCCAAGAGTGCTGTTATACTCAAGGGGAAATGGGAATGAGTTAGCAACAAGAAATATTAGAGGGAGGATGGAGTTTCTTGACAAGGTAAAATGGGGAAATGGGGTCTTAGGCAGGAAGGAAGGATGAAAATGAGAGGTATAAGACCATAAGGAGTATTTTAAGAGCAATAAGGTGACTTTGAAATGGAAAAATGATAGATAGGAAAAAAATATTTATGAAGATAATGAAGGCAGTGAGATTTCTGAAACTCAAGATATTTAAGGAATATTGTTTTTAGAAAACTGTAACCATTCTATAGTCATCCAAAGATAGTGAAAAATACGGATGACTAACATAACCTAACCTTAGCCTTAACCTTAACCCTAACCTAACCTAACCTTAACCTAACCTTAACCCTAACCTCAGTGTTAATATTAACCTTAACCTATGCTAACCTTAACCTTAACATAACCTTGACCTTAACCTTAACCCTAACCTAACTTGAGTGTTAACCTTAAACTTAACCATAACCTAAATAAACCTAACCTTAACCTTAACCTTAACTGAGGTTAACCTAACCTTAACCTTAAATAATGATCAGAAATGAATCATGGACTAGAATGATATCTCAAAATTCAAAGTGCTCAAAAGAGTGTCGAATGTAATATTCCGAAAAGGGAAGATTCGACAATGCCTGCTAGAATAGCGCATGTTTTAGAAGTATGTGCATTGAAATCAATTTGTAGCTCATGGATCCATTAGATCTGGAGATCTAACATCAAAATACAAGAGGAGAGAAAAAAAAAATCAAACTAGGTGAGGTAAAGAGACCTCATACATGTAGTATGGCTAGAAAACACCCAAGAATGGGGCTGAAGCAATATGCAACAATACTGCAGGAAAATAACACAGTTTTTCTGAGAAACAGCAGGATACCAATAAGAAGGCTCAAAATTCATATATACAACAATATATCAGATCCATAATGAGGCCCATATAATGTACAGCAGGATACAGAAGACAAGAATAGAAGAAATTCCTCAAAAAGAGGGTTGCAACACATGTATTGGTTGAAAAATGGCTTGAAAATGTTATTTTAAAGAGTTGCAGCAGCTGTATATTACACTTCAGATCTAGAGCAGATTTGTATGCAAAATATTAGATCTATATCAGATCTGTACACTATAATAGCTCCTTTACAAATTCCCCTTGGGGTTTTGAGCAAAACATGAAACACAAAGAAGAGAACTAAGATCTAAAGTTCCAGATCTGCAGTAATATTCAGAAATTCCTGAAGATAAATACAATAGAAGTAGATCAGATCTGAACAGAACATGGATCAGAAGTATAATCCGTGGATCACCATAGTGCAGGGTAGAACCGTAACACTAGAGATCTCTCCTCCAAATGTGTGTCAAAGCACCCTACAACTGTACACTTGCAAATAACGTAGTCTTGGAAGGTAAAATATGTTGTATGCTTTAGCACTAGTTTTTCCTGATGCCGAGATCTGAAAATGTAGCTCCAAAGGTCTAATACTCTCTTGTTAAGGGGATATAAGGCTTTCCCACTTGAAAGAGGCACTAGATTGGCCTAGATCTAAGTAGATCTTGCCTCCACTTGCTGCAAGTTACAAGGACAACCAAACTCTCAATAGGATCTGCATTGTAGTTAGAAGATGAGCTTGGAAAAATGCCTGATAATGGACAAGATCAGCAAGACTCCTCCAGGAGCTACTCAATGGAAGAGGTGGGATTCCCGATCAGGAACACCCTAGTGCTAAACATCACTATTCTTAGCTAAACAACAAGAGAATGATATATGTCTAAATAGAAAATAAACTCAAAAATATACTCAATCAACAACCTTCTTCTGATGTCCTCCTCTTCCTTTTATAAGATGAAATTCCTGTCAAACCCTAAACCATCTCAATGATTTAGCTCCTTTCACATGTGGAGCCTCCAACTAAAACTGTGTGGTGCATCTAGGAGATTCACTGTATCTAGACAACGTTGTTGATTTGGTTCTGGTTGACTTCATCAAATTATCCAGCTTCTTTCACACCTAAGTGTGCTTATGTAAATAGCCCAGATTTAACTTTGTTCACATGTGGCATTGATTTATTTTGTTTATTTGGATTTTTATTGGTCCTCCTTTACAATTTTATTGATGAAACAGAAAAATGAAACAAAATTATATATTCCCATTAGCTTGGGCTAATTGGGAATATTACAATCATCCCCTCCAAAATGTTTCTTGTCCTCAAGCAACTGATAGGGTTAGTGTGGCAACACTTCTCCTCCTCCATTGGTGACACCATCAAGGATCAAACTCTCTTCACAAGCTAAGTGTTCACCAATCCAAACCTCCATGAATTTTTCCTCCAAATTCATCATGAAATGTACATAATCCATCCCACAAGGAGTCAAGAATTCAACTGAAACAAACATGGTTGAAGCAATACTCTCTCTAAAACATGTAGCATAAGGTATATAGAGAGTTTCCATCCCATGTGGTACATACAAACTTCCCATTCTCCCTCCATACAATCATAAAAAGTACAACTATATCATCAAGGTATGGGAGAAAAATTACATATACACAAACATATATTGGAGCATGAGGAGGTGGGTCATAGTCCCACATATGATACCAGTGCAGTCCATCTCCTGCCTGCCTTAGATCAAGGTATGGTAAGTGGTTTCCCCACCACCTACTTGTTGCACATGTCATCTGACCATGGCTGAAAATGTGAGATATGTTTGGTGCCTTTGGGAAGCACCCATCATGAAATAAAATCTCCCTTTGCACAACAAGGGAGTGGACAAATTCAGAAATTTTAGCGACCTAATGTTTACCATGAGATTTAAAAGATACATCAATCCTCCTTGGAGTCATGGCTTGCATAAACATGGTGAAAGAATATGTCAAATGAGAAAATGAAACTTGTTTTACATGATCAGATTTTTCACCAACACTCTCTCTCATACATATGGAGTTGTGCATAGATTTTTCTCCTCTTTCAAAAAAAGGAAGGGATGGTAGAAATGAATCTTGTATAGAGTCCCTTGGCTGCCCCAAACTCCACATAGCTCATGCATTCTTGAAAATTATGATGTAGCTCTCCTCCAAAGCCTTCCCATTCAAAGCATCTCATGATAGTGTTGTAGATCTTCATAGAATAGGTAGGGCTGAAACATAACTCTTTGTAGGCCCTTTGTAGCATCCTCTCCTTGAGCTTGGAGGCTCTAGGTAAGAAGATCATATAATGATGATATTTGACTCCCTCATGGACTAGATATCCCTCTTCATGCAGCTGGTCATCAAGGATCATACAAGTGTGAAGATCTTTGGAATAATCCACCAACAACTGGGATTTCCAATACATATCTACACTGCCCAACAGTGACAGCGCTGATGATACATCAATAGGAATGTCTGTCATGTTGCTGATATTATCTTTGACATCTCTTATGCCAAAGGTGCATGTAGGAAGGACATACCTTACCTTCTTCTCCTCCAACAGCGCAGAATCAGAAATGAAGGTGGGTGATGATGATGAGAGAAGAAAATATCCCTCTTTCTTGTGCTGGCCCAAACCTTCCAGCACTGTAGTTGAGTCTTATAACACTCCAATCCATCTTGGATCTGATTTTGGAGCAACAATTAGTGAGATATCTCTCACCAAAACTGAATCAGGTGGCCTCCCAGGTGGTTTTCCACTAGATAAGAGTGTCCCTTGTAGAAATCTCATGAACATAATAGATAGGACAGTGAGGTCCTCGCTTCCACTGGGAAAATCCATCTCTTTTTTCTAGGTGGAAGTGTTGTGTGAGGGGTAAGTATGAATTCCTTTGATCATTTGAGGTGCACCACTCTTCTTTTCCACCCATTCCATTTGCAAAGCATCCCAATCAGTGGTGACTTTCCCCAATGTAATCAACCATTGAACACCCAAAATAACATTGGTGTCTAGTATGTCAAATACAAAGTAGTGATCCACCAAAGTGTAGGATCCCATGGTGTTGGCTCAAGGGGTCCTGACCCAGGTTCGGTAAACAAGGTCTGCCCAAAAACCCTTATACTACTGGCCCTTTCAGCAGTGACCTTCTCTTGCAGTTCAAAGTCTCACTCGAAGTAGTATGGGTGGGTGCTGGAACTAGGTTTCCGCACCGTGAGAAAGGATGGATAAAGCAAGCAGAGCAGTGCTAGGTCCTATAATCCTCGATTACCTTATTCTACGCAAAGTTAATTAAGTCTCTATTCGCATCCACGTGCACCATATCTATAGTTATATGCTTGTTATAACATCAACACAACAGTACATAAACAGAATATAACAGATCTAGATCCATGAACGCAATATACAGATCTTTCATAGCTTAAGGACATAAACACATAATACAACAATTATCAGTAATTCACATAAAAGTATTCATAGATTCAATTATATAACAACATTTCACATTCATTCATTCAACAATTCTTCCTTACAATTCCAATTCCCTTCCCAACTTGCGCACACAGCAGCAAGGTCTGCACACAGTTGGACTTGGATCTCCGCGGACACAGGCAGCATGATTCCGTTCCCCAAAACCCAAATAGATAGCTTAAATCACAATTCGCATTAATAGCCCATCATATCCTATCATTTACAATACAAAATGAATCTCTATTTATAACAATCTAGCCTCAGCTTTCCTATGGTCTGCAACCCATTTTTTTAGACCCCTAGTTTACCCTTTGACCCATTACAATGCGTTTGGGGATTTGGCCCACCCCAAAACCCCTCCACTAGGCTAAATATAATAAAAAATATTCAAAATGGACCAGTTTCTTAGCTTCTTAGGAGACCTTGTTCCAACATTCCCCCAACACAATCTTGTGACTCGTCTCGAGTCACTACAACGGTGTGGCTTTGATTTGTGTGTGCAAGGTAGCCAAAGTGTGGAGGAGTGGTGGGAGCACTTCCCTACTCTGGGCCGCAGGTTTTTGCGCAATTTTGACCAGTGTTAGGGAGGTAGGGCCATCCAGAGCCGTAATAACTCGTTCTAACAGCCAGTGGAGGTTCGCAATGGGAGACTAAGCATCTCTGGTGAGCTAGAGTGCGGTATCGGCCCATGGTTTCAACCATTTTAGAATGACATGCTTGTTGTGGCAAAGGTTCTCAATCCTGTCCAAGATGGCTAGACACTGTGCAGAGACAATGGAAGGTGAGGATGCTCTGAATTGATCTAGAGCAAGTTCCACCTGCTGCAATTCCATCTGGATATGTTGAAGCGTGGAATGGTGCTGGATGGCCATCCATAGTTGGATAGCTGCTTCGACTAGTTGTGTGCCCTGCATCAACTCCTCTTGAATGATATGCGTTGCCTTTGTGACTACTACAATCCACTGATCCTGTACTTCCTGAGGTATGTCATACTGTTGTTTCCTGGCTTGGTCACGGTGGTGAACTTTGAGCAACACTCTGGTGTTAAGTCCTTGTAGGTCTGTGCGAGATAGCTATGCTAAATCAATTTGGATGTCCCTCGTAGTAGGATCAGGAGAATTGACGAGGGAAATTAGAGGGAGGGAACACACATTGCTTCGGCTGGGCAGGACTCCAAAATTGTGGAGAAGGCGTAGCATATCCCTATATTGCAGCATTCCATCTGTGTGTGGCTCGCAAACAATCCTTTCTACCGAGAGCCAGTGCTCACCCCTGTGACTACACTCAGCATTCCCAGGCTCTCTGGTTGGGTCCATCCTAGTAACATGAAAGCGAACAACCTAGAGAATGTTAATGAGCACAAAAAACTAGTACACAGATATCAATAGCATGTTGTAGAGTGAATAAATAGCTTGGTGTGTAATTATCCAGCCATCTACACACCGTCCGGAGCTATTTAATGGTGGAGTAGCCCATTCGTGAGACTGAACATCGATTAGGTAGAGAAATATTACCATAACTGGCTGCATTGATGATCTACCACCGATTGTGCATACTTGTAAGATCCTTTTGTTATTAAATTGGGATGTGATGATGGTCATCCCACGTGCCTGAGGTCGTTTCCATAGAATGTCAGACCACGGATGATGCCTATATGTTTTTCATGTACCTTGAATGAAAGTCAACATGAGGTGTGTTTGCAAGTTGGCCATCAGTATTTTCGAGCCATGTGCTTCTCCCTTGGGTGGAATGTCCTTGTACCAGAGGGTTACATCACACATCCTCGTGCCATTTATTATTTGAGGCATCCAAAAATTCTTGAAATGACACGTGGGTCTGGACAGGTCCGTAACCCGATGCATGCCTAGGTTAGTGATACCCTGGCAAGCCTGTCCATGCAAGGCTTGATCGCACCTTTAATTGTTGTATGTCAGCAAGTGTCCACGTAGGTCGACTGAACTTGGATTCCATATGGCAACTAGGGTCCCTATGCACAAGATCACCCTTCTCTAATACTTCTCCTGAGAAAAGAATACCGGTCCTTACATAGGTGCTCCATGCAATGTTAGTGATAGTTCCCCTAGCCTACGTTCCGTGGGAATATTAGGTTCAACCGTCTTTTTACTATCATCTGCGTCCTCCTGGTAGGGCAGATTCCTTTCCGTGGTAGAGATGTGCCAAAAATTCCTAATGGTCTGAATACATCATAGCACCGAAAATTCGTGCAATCGGCCTTGAAAATTTTCTAGCTCCTCATTTGAGTCAGAAAAACATTCACTGTCCTTTTCCCAGCAAAGCATTCCTTCATCCATGGGGTTAACCTGATCTTCATCCTGTGCAGTTAATTTATAAATGTGATCTAATTCCTCCTCCTCATAGGCTAGATCTGTATACCGCGCACCTTCTGCTGGATCTAGTGGTACTATGACATGCGTACCTTTGCTTTCCAACACCATGCTATGCTTCTTGAGATTGATTAGCCCCCCCATGTCAATTGCCCAGTCCAGTCCAAGGATTGCAGGGTAGGGATCCACATCTTCCACAATTTCTATGACTTCAAATTCAACTAGGACCCTTGCCCCTGCAATGTCAACCATAAATTTTGGTAACCTCCCTATAGGGATGATTTTTGTTTGATTGGCCATTCGTAGCTGGATGATGCACAATTCTAATGTAGGTTCTCCCATTTTTTGGCATGTATGCTTTGGTAATACATTCACATCTGACCCTAGAAATAAGATAACCTGATCCATCTCGTAGTCACCAATCTACATAGTCAATTGCATCTCTCTTCCGATGCGCTTATTATAGCAGTGTAGTTTGTGTACATCATTGGTTTCAGGGATCAAATTGGTCCTAACTGTGTAGGTATTTAGTAGTGCTTAGAGATTTCCTATAGCCTGCAGATTTCGCAGTAGCTTTAGACATGCCTTTAAAAAGGGCTCAACCCCTTCCTCTATCTGAGGTTGAATGGGCGGCATCGTGGGGACTATTGGTGTTGTTTTTTTTTTGATAGGCACTCCTACCTGGGAGGCAAGCTCCTCTTTTTCTCCCTGGGTGACCAGCCCACTGTGTGTCATGACTTTTACACAGGGATCTGCCTTTCTTAGCTCAGATTTAACTCTTTGTACATTTTGCGTAGGGGTGGGCTAATTTTTCTGCATCTTGGCTATTAAAATTGGGCAGTATTCTACCTCATGGTCCAGATGCCTACAATATTTGCATGATGGCCTATTGGGATTTGGGCATTCTATCGCAAAGTGTCCTATTTTCCCACAGTTATAATAGACTAGCTGCCCATGTCCTCATCCTGCACTTCCTCCCCGACCTCCTCTACCTCGGGCCAATGATCCTCCAAAGTGCGCAGAAAGTCTTGGTAACACAGGGTCCGATTATACCCTATATAAGTTCCCATGATCCATCATTAAGTCATAAGTACGATAGTTCTGCTCATCATGTCCCACTGATCGGCAGAATCGGCACCATTTTTGCTTTAGTTCTGGGACATATGCACCTAGCCAAGGGCAATGGTTCGTATCATGTAGTCTTGCTACCCAAAAATAATCACACCATAGTGCAGGTCCACTTGAACCTGGTCGCAATAGGAGGGGTTCCCTACTTTCTGTTTGGTCAATTTAGTGTGTCCTAAATTGCTGCATTTAATTTGTCAATCCGGGATTCGTAAACTGATGAAGTGCGGCGCACTATATGTGCAAGATAACCTATTTCTTAACTTTTTTTTCATTTTTGGTTTTCTAAGATGAAATGGAAATTTTAAAAATGAAAACAAGTATGGTTATGTTTGTTCAAGGAAATGATATCCTCTATAATGATTTACCAACTTGAAACTTAAAAAGGAATTTGAAAATTACAATGACAAAACTTGAAAGGAAATGAAAATGTGTTGCTGAAATGAAAAGATGCTGCTAGTCTAATGAATCAAAACAATGAACTAGTGAGCATGAAACCAAACTATTCTTGCTGCTGTCTAAACACAAAATAAATTATGCTGAAAGAAATCCAAAAGTTGCAATAAAGTAAATCTAAATCAATTTACATCAACTTGTCTTCTGATCCTTCATCATTAGTCCAGCTATGATTTTCGGAAGTAACCATGAACAACTTGAGTAACTGATATCTAACTTGCAGAAAGTAAACTAATATCAAATCATACATTCATAATTCAATCCCTCACCATCAGTCCAGCTATGGCTTTCGGAGGCAACTGAAGATGTCATGCACAATTTAATATATCTAAATTCGCAGAAAGGAAACTAATACCAAACTACACATTTCATGATACAATCCCTCACCATCAGTCCAGCTGTGGCTTTCGGAGGCAACTAAATATGCTATGAGTAGTTTAATATATCTAAATTTGCAGAAAGGAAACTAATACTAAATTACACATTTCATAATACAATCCCTCACCATCAGTCTAGTTGTGGCTTTCGGAGGTAACTGAAGATGCTATGAGCAGTTTAATATATCTAAATTTTCAGAAAGGAAACTAATACTAAAATACACATTTCATACTACAATCCCTCACCATTAGTCCAGTTGTGGCTTTCAGAGGCAACTGAAGATGCTATGAGCAGTTTAATATATCTAAATTTAACTACTGAAGCAAATAAGCAAAACTGAATTAAACAAAGCAGTACTGAAATTAAACAGAAACTTAAGAAAAACAAATTAGCAGCAGAAAAATGTTAATTCCAAGTCATTAGTCAAAAAGCTATGAAAATGCCCGGGCTGCCTATCTATAACCTGAAACAAGAACACTGATCAGTGATTAACAACATAAAACATGAAAGACATAAGTGAAATGGAAAGCATGAAAGTTTATAAACAAAAATGAAGCATATGAAAAATGCAATGTATAAACATGTGAATGGATTATGGTACAATGAGCTTTAAAGAAATGAAATAAGAACTATACAATAATGCACATAACCTCAGCTGAGCAGGGGCCCTCTACACCAGCCTTGGCAACAATCTTCAAGTACGAATTAAGTCCGAAAACAGAGTCTTCTTATATTAAAATTTAGTCATAACAGTAAGGTAGTATTACGGCTCAAAGGCAGCGTAATTACATTACAGAGCAGACTAATAAGAGATAACAGAGACCAACATCGACTAACTCTATATGCGTATGCAAACGCATTATATATAACAAAATAAATATAACTGTCTTCCTAAAGTTTATGCTAATACAAAACACGTAGACCATTACGTCCATAGATCTAGGATCATGGCCGTGTTGGAAAGTAAATTTATGAGGAGTGGATGCTTGAATTCGGCTATGGAGCAATGTACAGATGTCGACTTGTCCTCCGCAAGCTCAGAAACGGCCATATGAACCTTTACGTGACACGGAACAGAGTCCTGTCACCGTAAGACAGTATGGTTGACTTCCATGTGGACGCCTTTGACCGCGGCTTCTTTAGATGAGTTTGCTCGAGCCAATAGGACATGAACCATGTCCACATCATTTCTGACCTGCCCATGTGGCTCGTTTTCCCTGTAGACACCTGTAACATAGAGTTTCACAAAATAACTGCGGAAAGTTGCAGCAGCTGCGGAAAGTGGCAGGATTCCGCAGCTAAATGAACAAAATCTAAATCAAACAGCAGACACAAAAATATAGTTAAAAACCATGTTAGATGCTCTTTTGCAATTAACATACAATGATATTGACAACTTGGGAGGCTCAGGTGGGTGAAAAAGGTATAGAAAAGTGTATGGAAAAGATGCAGAATTGAGACTCAACATACCCCCACTGTGAAGGTGTTGCATGTCCTCATGCAACCAAAATTTTGATATTCCTTCCTTAGTTCATATGCCTTGATACTTCAGCCAGCACATCTAATCCTCTCCTCCTCTTCCTTGGTGCTGCCAACATTCTGGGTTTCTTCATTAAGCACCTAAATTTGATATTAACCAGTGCTCTGCTCAACTTCTGGCACTTCCTTTTCAATTTCTTGTTCTTCTTCTGCCATATTCCCAGATGTAGCATGGTATTATCATGGATTATTTTTTCCAGTTTGCCTTTTTCTTTCAATGTCTCATTTTCATTTTTGATGTGCCTATTTAAAAGCTCTAACTCAAAAATTTCCTGTTTTAGTGATTGGACTAAATCATCCTGTACTGTATGAGGCTGAATGGACGAAGTACTGGGACCTGTAGCTGCCTTTTCCAAAGATTCTATATAGTCATATACTTCCTGTTGCTTGGGGTCTATTTCAGGTGTCATTTTTATTGGGCTGTCCCCAAAATGCCGTGAAGGAGAGTTATGTTCAAAATCTGGCTGAGAAGGGCTTACATCAACATCTTGCTGAGAATAGGATGGAGTATGTTCAATGTCTAACTGGGAATGAAATGAACCAGGTTCACTAACTGACTGAGATGGACTATGGTCAAATGGGGACTGTTCAGATGTCTCCTCTCCCAAATCAATGAAATGAGGACCCTTAATTTGCGTTTTCCTCAATTTCCCCTTTAGTTTGCTGCTTCTTCTCACACGCTGTGGTACACTATCCTTTTGTTTTTGTTTTCCTTTCTCTGTCTTCTTGGGCATAGATGACTATTTTTGAAGATAAACTAATCTTTCAGATAACACTTGATGATCTTCTTCTTCAGAAGAAGGGGTTTTATGTATAGCCTCAATAGTTTTTCTCTCTTTTGGTGTTATTGGCTTCTTACCCTTGATTTCCTTCTTCTTCCTCTTTGACAGTCTCTCTTCTCTATCAGTTCTTTCAATTGTAGTAGTAGGAGCATTTTGAATTTCATCAATTGTCCTTTTTCTCCTACTTCTTCTTGCTGTGCTACCTTCAGGAATTTCCTGAGTAGGAGTAATTTGGGTTTCATCATTTATTCTTTTTCTTCTACTCCTTGTTATACTACCTTTAGGAATTTCCTGAGGTTCCTCAAAGAAATTTCTAACCAAAAATTGTTCCCATGTGTCTTTCTTTTCCTTTAACTCCTTTTCAATCAAAATTTTTACAAGGCCGTGGTGATATAGATGAGGTTCTACATCTCCTAAATGTTTCTGAATAGTCACGGACATTTTCTTCAAACTATTGAATAGAAAATATGGGATATTGAGAGTTTGATTATCTAGAAAATTCATCAATAACCTAGTATGGTACATATACATGGACCCAAAACGGCCTTCACATGTAATGAATTTCTGAACAACTACCAGCAAAGTAGCCCATTCCTCTTTCAATGCATGCACAGGAATTCCTCTTTTAAAAACAGTTATGTCCATACCTTGATTTCGTAAGATTGTTCTCCATGCTTCATCACTGATGCTTTTATTTTTAAACCAACGCTCACCCTCCTAAAGAAGTTCTGTGGCTGTTGCTATAGATGCTTCATTGACCGCAAACTTAAGGTCTCCAATCTCTGCTTCCAAGCCATTAAACGACCTTGCGAATGCCTTCGTGACTTCTTTATGATAACCTCTAAATTTCTGGATAAACTGCAGCCAATTTTCTTTCTTCAATATCTTCTTTACTTGTGGATATCCCTCTATAAACTTAGGTCCTTTCCGTTCTGCTCTTAGCAATTTACCCATTTTTCTCTTTCTGCTCTTCACAAATTTGCCTGCGTGAGGGTTCAAATGGAAATAGAACGGCTGAATGCACTGAGATAAGCACAATGACTGTGGGTAAATATCAGAGAATGGGAATGAGCACAATGAACGAAATGGAGTGAGACAGAACAGAGTGGGGTTTCGTAAACACGGCAGAGACACGACAGAGAGATTAACAAAGTATAACACATCCGACAACGTTTTGAATTTTGGTGGCTGCACAATAAATATGAGTACGTTTAAACAACGGTTATGGATTTATATGGCTGTAAGAGTCCGTGGTCAAATAAAATATGTCTCATTGTCACCGGTGGAATATTGGAACATGAGTGAAAATCGGGGGTTAAATGATGGAATCGTTTGAGAATGAATGCGAGAGGATAATATGGAGATCGTGAAAGGTTACAGAATTGTCAATATAATCATTGCACATCATGGATAGAGCTTATGGTTTAGAACTATATAAAAATGTGTTTTTCAATGCTATTTGAAATAAATTTTATTCATACCTTTGGAATCTTTGCCTTTTCCTTGGTCTTCAACTAGTTGCTCTTTATTGGTGTCTTGAATGCTCCATGTCTTCATTTTTTTTTATCCTCTCACCTGCATTTTATTTCATGCTTATGGAAATAACATCTAGCTGTACATTCTTTTAAAAACAAAGTTGTAGCTGCGGAATCTGCTTCTGGTTGCGGAAACTGGAGTCAGCTGCGGAAATAGATGTCAGCTGCGGAAACTGACACAGCTATTATTTGGATGGATGGAGATGAACAGATGACAAATGACCAGATGGAAATGGTCATGAAGAAGATTTTTATTGATGAAATGGATAAAATTAAGTGGAATGGATTGAAATGAAGTGAAATGAAATGGAATGAAGTGAAATGAAATGGAGTGGTGGTCACAAAATTTGTGAAATGAAAGAGAGATTTTTTTTTGGAAAATATAGAGTGTCAGGTGTTCCTGATTTTCACCCTATATTTTCTGTATAAGACTGCCAATCAGTGATTGGTTTTCAGGCTTATACCAATTTTTTTTTTTTTTTTTTTTTAACTAAAAAGAACTAAAGCTAGGCTGGTGAAGAAGAAGAATTCTTTTGTACCAGCCTGATTGCAGAACTTTCTTGAAACATTTTGACAAAATCCTCTTTTGAGAGTGGCTTATGATAAATTTTCAATCTATGGCCATTCACAATAAGAGGAGTTTGAAACTCATCAATGGTCTTGATTCTTACCGCTCCATTGCTAAAGATCTTGTCAATCTCATATGGCCCAAGCCAATGAGTCTGAAATTTTCCTTGAAAATCTTTAAACTTGGAATCAAATAACAATGCCCAATCTCCTTCTTGAAACTTCTTCTCTTTGATGTACTTGTCATGCCATTTAGCTCTTTGATATTTAACTAGATCAGTTCTTAAAATTGCTTCTTGTCTGATCTCATCTAGCTCATTCAACTGCTCCATTCTATGCTTTTGGGCTTCTGATAAGTCCATCCCCAACTGAACTGCTATCTTGAAGGTCTTGACTTGGAACTCAATGGGGAGCAAGACTTCTTTCCCATAAACAAGTTCATAGGGATAATGTCTTGTTGTATTTCTCCATGTAGTTCTGTAGGCCCCCAAGGCTTCAGGAAGCCTTTCTGCCCAATCTCTTCTATGTAGATGAATAGTTTAAACAAGTTCATAGGGATAATGTCCTGTTGTATTTCTCCATGTAGTTCTGTAGGCCCACAAGGCTTCAGGAAGCCTTTCTGCCCAATCTCTTCTATGTAGATGAATAGTTTTGGTGATGATACTTTCAAGAACTTTATTTGTGGACTCCACTTGACCATTTGCTTGCGGATGGTAAGGAGTAGATCTTCTGTGCTTGATTTTGTATTCTTCCATCAACTTATCCACCAAATTGGATGTAAATTGGCTCCCCTGATCTGTCACAATTTCTCTTGGAACACCAAAGCGAGTAAAAATATCCTCATAAAGAAAATGAACAACTGAATTTTCAGTAGCAGATACTAATGCTTTGGCTTCTACCCATTTAGTAACATAATCAGTACAAACCAATATATACTTATTTTTCTTGGATGGTGGATTAATAGGTCCAATGAAATCTAAAGCCCATTTTTCAAAGGGTTCAATGAGTACCTGTGGTTGCAATGGAATTTCATTTGAAAGGGTAGGTTTCAAATCTAAAGCCCATTTTTCAAAGGGTTCAATGAGTACCTGTGTTTGCAATGGCATTTCATTTGAAAGGGTAGGTTTCCCTACTCTTTGGCAGCTGTCACACCTTTTGACATATTGTTTTGCATCTTTGAAGAAGGAAGGCCAATAATATCCTAAAGAGAGGATTTTATAGGCCGTCCTTTTGTCTGCAAAGTGTCCGCCGCATGGTTCATCATGACATGCCTTAAGAATATCGGGCATTTCATCTTCCCTGACACATCTTCTGATCACAAGATCTGGCCCTGTTTTAAACAATTCGTTAGAAATCCATGAATATTTTGAACTCTCCTGAATAATTTTTCGTTTTTCTCTTGGAAATAAATGTGAAGGTAGTTTCCCTATAACCAAATAGTTAGCAATATCTGCATACCAAGGGGTCTTAATAGTTACTGCAAACAAGTATTCATCAGGAAACTTATCTTCTACAGGAGAATCTTCTCTAGTATTCTGAATCCTAGACAAGAAATCGGCTACTGTATTCTGTTTTCCTGGTCTATCCAACACAGTAATATTGAATTCTTGCAAAAGTAAAAGCCATCTTGTCACTCTGCCATTAGTAACAGGTTTATTCATTAAATATCTAATTGCAGAATGGTCAGTATGAATAAAAGTTTCATAACCTGTTATGTAATGTCTAAACTTATTAATTGCATGAACAACAGCTAAGAATTCTTTTTCAGTCACAGTATAATTCAACTCTGTGGGAGTCAAATTTTTACTGGTGTAATAAATGGCATAAGGAATTAAATCTTTTTGACCCAACACAGCTCCAAGAGCTGTATCTGAAGCATCTGTAGAAATATGGAAAGGAAGTTTCCAATTTGGTCCTCTCAAGATGGGTGCTTCAGATATTCTTGTTTTCAAAGTTTCAAAAGCTGATTGACAATCAGGATCCCATTTAAATTCACAGTCTTTTGTAAGCAACTTGAAGAGTGGAGATGCTATTTTAGTGAAGTTTTCTATAAATCTTCTATAGTAACCAGTAAATCCTAGAAAACTTCTAACATCTCTTTGACAATTTGGAATAGGCAACTTGGAGATGACTTCAACTTTTGATCTATCAACCTTAATCCCATCTCCTGAAATATAATGTCCTAAAACAATCCCTTCAGTAAACATCATAAAGCATTTTTCATGGCTTAATGAAAGGTTTGTTTCTTTACATCTTATAAGAACTTTTTCCAAATTTTTTAATGCCTCTTCAAATGAATTACCATAAACTGTAAAATCATCCATATAAACCTCCACACAATCATGGATTAGATCAGAAAAAATTCCTAGTACTGCTCTTTGGAATGTTGCTGGTGCATTACATAACCCAAAAGGAAGCACTCGGTAGGCAAAAGTTCCCCATGGACGAGTAAATGTGGTCTTATCTTGATCTTCAGGTGCTACCTGAATTTGATTATAGCCACTAAAACCATCCCGGGGGAAATGAAAAGTGCTTTTACACAGCAATGTGTCACTATGTCCTGATCAATAAAGAATATTGAAAGTGATCCTTCAATTTCTTTGTTTAATTTGTAATCATCTTACCCTCCATTTACCATTTTTCTTTGGCACAATTACCAAAGGAGAAACCCACTGACTATCTGAAATAGGATAAATGAAATTGACATTCAACAATTTCTGCAATTCTTCTTTCACTATCTCCCTAAGATTTGGATTCATCCTTCTTTGAGGTTGTCTGATTGATCTACTGTTTTCCTCAATATAGATATGATGGATGCAAGTCTTAGGATCAATACCCTTCATGTCAGTATACTCCCATGCAAATGCAGTAGAATGTTTTTGCAAGATTTTGGTTAGTTCTTCTTGTTGTGAATTTTCCAAATGTTTGTTGATATTCAATGTTTTTCCTGGAAAAATCTCAATAGTAGAACTACCAAACTCTTCCATAGAGTAAAGAGACATTTTTCTTGATGATAAATATTCTATGTCAGATTCCAATTGAAATTGTGTGGGGTCATATTCTGAAGATATCTCAAAATTTTCTAATGTGTTCAGAATTTGACTATCCTCACTGATTTCAGAAATGGTAAAGACAGGTTGTATAGTGTCCTCATCATCAACCCATTAATTGTCTCCTACTTCTGTGATTGCTCTTGCTGGAGGATACAAATTGAATTTCTTTGTCGAATTACCATTAGAAATGTACATGTCCCCAGATCTACAACTAATAAAAGCATTAGCTGTGGCTAGCCAAGGTCTTCCTAAAATAAGTGGGTGCCCTCCTAGATTACTCTTAGGAGTCAAAATCATAAAATCTACTGGATATTCCCAAGAATCTAAGGAGACTGAAATATCTTCTAATACACCATCTGGTTTAATAACTGATCGATCTGCAAGTTGCGGTAAAGTAGGTGTAAAAAGAAGGTTAGGAAGTTTTAGCTGTTCCATAGTCTGTCTACTCATAATGTTGATAGCAGCCCCTAAGTCAATCAATGTGTTTGGAATTTCTATCCCATTTATATGTGTCTTGACAATTGGACTTCTTGGATCTACATACTTCTGCATGGTAATTTTTCCCATCATAATATCTGCAATCTTTCCTACCAGGTGGATTCTTCTTGTGTCTTTTAGTTTCCTTCCCGGTCTTTTGAAACTCAACTCCTTTATGGTTTTTGCTAGAATAGGAATTTCCCGAATGGCTTGTAGCAAGGGAATCTTGATACAAACATTCTTCAATTCATCTAGAAAGTCATAGTTAGGCAACAAGATTTTTTTTTCCACCCCCTTTTCAATTTGTAGTCTTTCAGGAAAAGGAGGTGTAGATGAAGATGCAGGTTGCTCAACTATAGGAGTTGTGGGTGTTGTCTTTTCTTTTTCTTTTTGCATGCTTGGATTTTGAAGAGATTCTTCCTCAGAACCCTTATTGACTTCAAGAGAATCCTCCTCAGAGGTATCTTGCTCTTGAATATCTATAGAAGGTTTTTCTAAAACTCTACCAGATCTGAGTTGTACATCGTTGAGAGGAATAATCATATAGGTAGGAAATTGTTGTCCTTCTACCATGTAAGTATTCTAAGGATTCTTATTATTAGGATTTGGCAATGGCTGAGTTGGAAGTTGACTTGTCTTTTGTTGGTATGGGAGCATGAGTTGAGGATTTGAATTTTGTTGAGAAGGTTGTTGTTGTGGAAATGGCAATGAAAGTTGTGGATTTGGGTTTGGAAGTTGTGGAGCTTGTTGATTTTGAAAAGATGGAGGATATTGATAAAATTGAGCAAATCTCCCATAAGGATTTTGTATCCCTTGTACCCATGGTTGATATGGATTCTGATGTTGGGGCCAAGGTTGTTGCCAAGGATTCCAATTTGGTGGGGTTTGAAGATTCATAGGGTTGTTAAACCCTTGAGTTTGTTGTCCCTGCCAAGGTCTTCTTGCAACAAAACAGAGAGATTCTACTGAATTTGGGTCTTCTTGAAAGACAAATTTGAGTCCAGGAATTGAAGGACAATCCTTGATCTCATGATTCTCTGAGCAAATCATACATGTTTCTACAACTTTTGCATCCAAGGGACATTCCCTTAAAGCATGTTTCTTCTTACATTTCGGACAAAAGATGGCTAAAGCATCTGTTTCTGCTTTCTGCTTGTTTTGGATTTTAAGGGTGTCTAGTTGTTCACTAAGGCTCCCTAAGATATCAATTTTGAATTCATCAAGCATGTTACCAATCTCTGCCCTACTTACTGATCCAGTTGCAGATTTGTTAGCCCTAATAAGAGAAGGATCCCTAGGCCCTTTCCCTGTTTTAGATTTTCCTCTTGAGAGATGGACACATAGTTCTGTTATGTCACGAAGTGGAAGTTGAGAAATATCTCCTTTCCCCATCATGTTTAAAATATCTATCCATTCATCTCTAATAGCTTTTAATATGAGGGCTTTCAAGGTTTCATCATCTAAGTTGCTCATCTTTGCTCTTTTCAAGTTGTATTGAAATCTTTCAAGTAAATCTTCCAAGTTTTCATCTTCTTTTTGCATCATTTTGAATACCTCATCTTTGTGATTGGTGGGCATACAATAGTCCAAGTATCTATCCAAAAATGTTTGTTTCATATCATTCCAAGTCCTAATAGATTGAGTGGCTAATCCCATGAACCATTTCAAAACAGCTCCCTTCAATGTTGAAGGAAACAGTTTGAGTTTTTGAGAGTCTTCCATATAGTCATAAGTTCGGCACACGACTTCAAACTCAAACAGAAATGTTTCGGGATCCTCACTTCGCAATCCATAAAAGTTAGGGAGAACAGATGGTGAGATATTTTTCATCGTTGTATGAGTTTCCTCATCAACTATAGGGAATCCAAACAAGTTGTCTCCTTCCCTATTTCTACCATTATTTCCTTCACCATTGTTGTCTCCATTGTTTCCTCCTCTTCTACCTCTACCTCTACCTCCATCTATTACTTCCTCCGCCATGATAGTTTCTTTAGAGTCCTTAAAGTCCTCTAGTTCTTCTACCAAGGGAGGATGAGAGAGAGTCTCTTTGTTTTCTAAATGGGATTTGGTAGGTGGTATAGGAGAATCCTCTAATTCAGTTGTTCCTTGACTTCCAAAAATCTTAAGGCTAGGGGTAGATGGTGGTGAATCTGGTCTATGCCTTGAAGAAGATGGAGTTGCGAAAATCGAACTCTTGGCTTTAGCTATAAACCTTCCCCTAGAATCTCTTGCTCTATGCATGTCATTTTTTTTTATTTTTTTTTTAAGTTGGGCTAATAATTCTCTTTCTGATCTTCTAGGTCACACTAGGTGCAAGAAGAGAGCATACTTAAGAAATTACTGAACCAATAACTCTCTTTTCTGATCCTCCAGATCACACTAGGTGCAAGAGGAGAGCATACTTCAAGAAGTTATCAAGTTTCCCTTCTTTTATGATTTTATGGTTTTTTTTTTTAAGAAATTGGCTACCTAGTTACACTTCCCCGGCAACGGCGCCAAAATGTTTGGTCAATTTAGTGTGTCCTAAATTGTTGCATTTAATTTTTCAATCCGGGATTCGTAAGCTGATGAAGTGCGGCGCACTATATGTGCAAGATAACCTATTTCTTAACTTTTTGTCGTTTTTGGTTTTCTAAGATGAAATGGAAATTCTAAAAATGAAAACAAGTATGGTTATGTTTGTTCAAGGAAATGATATCCTCTATAATGATTTACCAACTTGAAACTTAAAAAGGAATTTGAAAATTACAATGACAAAACTTGAAAAGAAATGAAAATGCGCTGCTGAAATGAAAAGATGCTGCTAATCTAATGAATCAAAACAATGAACTAGTGAGCATGAAACCAAACTATTCTTGCTGCTGTCTAAACACAAAATAAATTATGCTGAAAGAAATCCAAAATTTGCAATAAAGTAAATCTAAATCAATTTACATCAACTTGTCTTCTGATCCCTCATCATTAGTCCAGCTATGATTTTCGGAAGTAACCATGAACAACTTGAGTAACTGATATCTAACTTGCAGAAAGTAAACTAATATCAAATCATACATTCATAATTCAATCCCTCACCATTATTCTAGCTGTGGCTTTCAGAGGTAACTGAAGATGTCATGCACAATTTAATATATCTAATTTTGCAGAAAGGAAACTAATACCAAACTACACATTTCATAATACAATCCCTCACCATCAGTCCAGCTGTGGCTTTCGGAGGCAACTGAAGATGCTATGAGCAGTTTAATATATCTAAATTTGCAGAAAGGAAACTATTACTAAACTACACATTTCATAATACAATCCCTCACCATCAGTCCAGCTGTGGCTTTCAGAGGCAACTGAAGATGCTATGAGCAGTTTAATATATCTAAATTTGCAGAAAGGAAACTAATACTAAAATACACATTTCATACTACAATCCCTCACCATCAGTCCAGCTGTGGCTTTCGGAGGCAACTGAAGATGCTATGAGCAGTTTAATATATCTAAATTTAACTACTAAAGCAAATAAGCAAAACTGAATTAAACAAAGCAGTACTGAAATTAAACAGAAACTTAAGAAAAACAAATTAGCAGCAGAACAATGTTAATTCCAAGTCATTAGTCAAAAAGCTATGAAAATGCCCGGGCTGCCTATCTATAACCTGAAACAAGAACACTGATCAGTGATTAACAACATAAAACATGAAAGACAGAAGTGAAATGGAAAGCATGAATGTTTATAAACAGATATGAAGCATATGAAAAATGCAATGTATAAACATGTGAATGGATTATGGTATAATGAGCTTTAAAGAAATGAAATAAGAACTATACAATAATGCACATAACCTCAGCTGAGCAGGGGCCCTCTACACCAGCCTTGGCAACAATCTTCAAGTATGAATTAAGTCTGAAAACGGAGTCTTCTTATATTAAAATGTAGTCATAACAGTAAGGTAGTATTACGGCTCAAAGGCAGCGTAATTACATTACAGAGCAGACTAATAAGAGATAACAGAGACCAACATCGACTAACTCTATATGCGTATGCAAACGCATTATATATAACAAAAGAAATATAACTGTCTTCCTAAAGTTTATGCTAATACAAAACACGTAGACCATTACGTCCACGGATCTAGGATCATGGCCATGTTGGAAAGTAAATTTATGAGGAGTGGATGCTTGAATTCGGATATGGAGCAATGTACAGATGTCGACTTGTCCTCTGCAAGCTCAGAAACAGTCATATGAACCTTTACGTGACACGGAACAGAGTCCTGTCACCGTAAGACAGTATGGTTGACTTCCATGTGGACGCCTTTGACCGCGGCTTCTTTAGATGAGTTTGCTCGAGCCAATAGGACACGAACCATGTCCACATCATTTCTGACCTGCCCATGTGGCTCGTTTTCCTTGTAGACACCTGTAACATAGAGTTTCACAAAATAGCTGCGGAAAGTTGCAGCAGCTGCGGAAAGTTGCAGCAGCTGCGGAAAGTGGCAGGATTCCGCAGCTAAATGAAAAAAATCTAAATCAAACAACAGACACAAAAATATAGTTAAAAACCATGTTAGATGCTCTTTTGCAATTAACATACAATGATATTGACAACTTGGGAGGCTCAGGTGAGTGAAAAAGGTATAGAAAAGTGTATGGAAAAGATGCAGAATTGAGACTCAACACTTGCCCCTGGGCATACTGGACTAGGTCCTCCTGCTTGCATTTAATCTATTAGCAGAGGGCACTGATCCTTTGTATGGCCAGACACCCGACATCATATGCACCAGAGATCTGCATAAATGTCCTTTCCTTGATCTTTTCGCAGGTTCTATATCTCCATATGCATAGCCCCAAGTTGTTCCTGGATTTTTTGTACCCCTGCTGACATATCCCCTCGGGGGGGAACCTTTAGTTTCATAGCGACTTCCACAACCTTCTCCTATGACTCAAAGGTCTGATGACTCATTGTCGTGCACATGTGAGGTAACAGCATAGCGATGAACCATTCCGTATGCTGTCTATCATCATATTCAAATCCTCCTTCTCTAATCACTTTCTTTAGTCGCTGATCAGCCTCCCATACTGACTCAGACGCACCTTGTTTGAAGTCTTTTACTTCTGCTACAAACTGGGAATAATATTTTGGCTTTCTGAACTGGTGCTTCAAATTGTCCTTGATATATTGAATAGATGTGCCCCCATTCTAGGCAATATACCGCAGATACCAGTCTAGGGTCCTATCCTTGAAAGCCAATGACAACTGCGCGCTTTTTACCGTATCATTCGCCACATTATGCACAGTCCATACAGAGTCTGCAATGAACCAAAATCATTCCATATCCTCATCTCCTACCCCCTTGAAGGTAGGTAGTTTCAAATGCGTAGCCATATCACTGTCTATGGAGGGTGGCGGTATAGGTGAATTCTTACCTTTGCGTGACCTAGGTGGTGATGTAGTTGGGGGATCTTACGCAGCTGGTTCTTGCAACGGATTATAGGTGGATCTCCCTCCATCAAGGTTGGTTCGATAGTATTTACCACTGCGTGTCGTGCTTCCATCTAGATCTGAGGTCATTCAATCAGTGTGACTACACAGAATGCTCTTTTTGCACAGTAGTTTCTTGTTCAGCAATGGTAACGTCTTCAAAAATTTGCCTCGGAATCCTTTGAAGAATCATCGTTTGGCTTTAGAGTATGATACAAACTGATCAATGGAAAATTCTATCACAAATCCTCCCAGCACACTATCCACCCAGTGATCCACCGTATGTGTGATAGTATTATCAGTTCTTTCTAGCTGCTCAAGTAGTTCAGAGGTCCACTGAGTGACTTGCTCATCCTTCCATCACTTCTGGAATTCCACAAGTCTGGGTAGCCACTCCTAGAGTTCGATCACAAAGGTTAAAAAGAATATTTCGTAGCTTTCAGTAAGAATGTACCTATTTTTCCACCTTTCCACTGTTAACGTTTCACTGCAATTTTCTTCTACTGTGAACTCCTGGATCTGTCTTTAAAACCAATCTTCTGTAGAGACCAACCCTATAATTTACTAGATGAGTGCCAGGCTTTAAATATTTTTTCTTTTTACATATTAATTAGGAAATGAAACCACAGTCACCCAAGTTTGAACTCAGAAAAATTAATTCACTTATCTCAAAGTCCATAAATTAAATTCATAACACATACATATATTTAAATTATTGATTATAATATAATGAAATCATCATAATTAAAAACAATATAACTAACACATGTACCGTTCACCCTTGGGAGAGAACCAAACTTGAGTTGCCACTACTTGAGCTCCTTTGTTGTCATCTACCTCCAAGCCTGAATGTTGTCGTTCTTAATCCGAATGTAATGGCCCACCTATTGACCTCCCAGCTTACTCCTTGGGTACTCTCCTTCCCCGCGGACCCTCGAGCTGCAATGGGGTTGTACAATGAAGGAATGTGCTAGCTAATAGAGGTGAGACCTTCTTAGCTCAAGATTCCCCTCTCTATAATCCTCTATCCCACCAAACTAAAATATAGCTCGTAACCACTCAAAATGACATAATCTCCTCCATCCAACAATAGGGTAAACAAAAAGTCCTTTTCCCTTCAATTCCCTTTCTTTTATAGAAGGCTTCATAGGTGACACTTGGAATTTCATGCATAAATAATTAATTTTTATTAACCCAAAATTTGATTATTCACCCACCCATGTGTCACCCTCTCATCAAGACTCTCCAAAAATAATTTACTTAATTATTCATTTAAAATAGTATTTCCCTCAACCCATCAAGACTTCCTATTTCTTCTCCTAGTTGTCTCTTGATTCCCCCTTTCTACTACTTAATTTGTGTTTATTACTTAATTTAATTTATAAGTCTCAGATTTGGTCCCCCAAATACCTCAATTTTCCTTTTAGATGAATATTCTTATGTTGGCTCTTGCCACATGGAAGTTCTCTAAATTTCTCAAATTTTAATTTATTAATCTTATTTTAATTCACCACCCTCTTCTCGTAATGAAGTTTTTAATAAATATTTATACTTAACTCTATGTCTCTCTTTCCCCTTTTTGCCTAATTAAGTTACTTATGTACATTATCCATTTAATATTTTTTTTAATCATAGAAAAGGTAGAGTTATCATGGTAAAATATTTTATCTCTTCCTATTCTTCCCTTACCCTAAGCTTTATTCTTGATTTAATTCCTTTGGTTCCAACATCCTATATCACTTGATATGAATTAGTTGTATTTTCATATATTGATTATATTTATTGGTTTCTAAAATGATGTCGAGGGTGTCAAGTTGGTAATGCCCTTCAAGAACTTCCATTCGAAGTTCCAAGGGTGCCATGCCTAAGAATTTATTTTTGATGCCAAGGGTGCCAAGTCGGTCGTGCCCTTCAAGAATTTCTCTTGAAATCCCAAGGGTGCCACACCACTTTCCCTTCAAGTATCGAGTAGTTATGAGGGGAGATTATATGTGCAATGCTAGAGACCCCTATCATCTCGTATGTTGCATGCTATAGTGAGACTAATGGTGTTGGGGATCAAGGACTCCACCTTGATGCACGCCCCCTAGAAATCCTCGTGAGTGAACCAAATTTGGGACCTGCCCCCACGACATCGTGATCTTCAAGGTGAAGGTATTTTGACCTTTCTAGCCTAAGTCATGGCGGGAGTGTTAGCGAGTTAGATCATGAACACTATTCCACCCCTCCCATGTTGTTCCATCTAATTGTACAACCCCATCACCCATATGTGAGTCATTAGGCCAAGCAACTAACATGTTCCTGCAACCACTGACATATCATCAATGTATATATATATATATATAAAGTTTCAAACTGAACTTAGAATTTCACAGATAAAATATTAATTTCTATCAAACCAGATGTTATCCACTTCATCATATGCGAGTGCCTCTGGTGGTTTCCTATCATACTCAATAATCATCAGTAACAAATTTCTCAGTGTTAGAAACATCAACATGACCTAGTCATTCACATCATTGTTTATTTTGAATCAGAACTAATGTAAGTAGTTAACCTATGGGACACATCCATCATGTTTATCATAATCATAACATAAATGGTAAATTAAGATATCCATCAAAGGCATTATCATCGTAACATCAATAAAAACCATATATATCCATAAAATCTATCATCATCATGATATCAATAGAGAACATGCATATCCATTAATGCTATAATCATATCAATAGAGAACATGCATATCCATAAATGCTATCATCATCATAGTATCAATAAAAACATACATAACCATCACATACACTAATAATAGAGTCATGTGTCCGGATCCTCAACCTGAGGTTCTCAAAGAATAAAGTGTGGGTCTTAGGGCTAAATACTGTTAAAATTCATATCACTGTCAGTCAACTAGTGTAGGGCACTACATACACCCCCTATTAATAGTGGACTTTGTCCTGAATTCCTTGGAATAGATACAGAAAATGATGATGCATCCCTTCAGCATCCTCCCAAGTGGCTGAACTAGGATTTTAATTGTCCCACTGGACCTTAACTTGGTCCAATAAACATCATCTAAGCTGCAAAGTTTGTTGGTCCAATATGCGAACTAGTTCGACCATCACCTTGCCCTCGTCCAAAACCTGCAAGTGACCTAAGTCAATAACATGTGATGGATCTGAAATATAATGACGCAAAACAAAAACATGAAACACATCATGAATACGTGCTAGGAATGGAGGTAATGCAATTCTATATGTTATTGGCCCTTTTCTTTCTAAAATCTCAAAAGGTCCCACAAACCATGGAGACAATTTTTCTCCCGTTCCAAATCTTATAGAGCTGTTTTGGGGCCTTACTCTCAGGAACACCCTATCTCCCACTTCATAACTTCGGTCTATTTGATGAGAGTTAGCATAACTCTTTTGTCGATCTTGTGCTTCTTTTAGCCGCCCTTTAATCATAGTCATTTCCATCTCTTGCACCACTTATGGCCCTAATAATACTCGGTCCTCTAGTCAGTCCAAACTAAGAGGTGTTCTGCATGGTCTTCCATACAAGAACTCAAATGGTGCCATCTTGATGGAACTTTGATAACTATTATTGTAAGAAAATTCCACCAAAGGTAAAAATTCCTCCCATTTCTTTTGTTGGTCCATCATATACATTTGAAGCATGTCTTTGAGGATTTGATTAGTCCTCTTTGTCTGACCATCTATCTCAAGGTGGTATGCAGTGCTCAAGTTCAATTGGGTTCCCAAGGCTTCTTTGAAACTGGTCCAAAACCTTCATGTAAACACTGCTCCCCTATCTGATATGATCTTCATAGGAACTCCATGTAATCTTACAATCTCATCAATAAAAACTCTCACTATTTCTGGTGCCTTATATGTAGTCTTAACTAGTATAAAAATGAGCACTCTTGGTCAATGTGTCCACCACTAAAAATATGGAATCATGTCATCTTGACGTCATTGGTAGTCCCACAATGAATTCAATTGATATAACTTCCCATTTAAATTTTGGTACCTCATGGGGTTGCAATAACCCTACTGGATGTCAGTGTTCAGCTTTTTCTTGCTGACACTCTAAGCATCTCGCTACAAATTTTACAATGTCCTTCTTCATTCCTTTCCAAAATAAAAGTAGTTTCAGGTCTGCACTCATCTTGTTAACACCAGGGTGTGCCATGTATACTACACGATGTGCTTCATTCAAGATCAACTAGTGTATGTATTCATTTGGTGGCACATACATCCTTCCCCGGAATAGTAGAAGTCCATCACCATCAAGGGAGTATTCCTCATATTTTTGGATTCTCATTTCATCCTCCCTCAAGCTCTTGCTAACCTCCTTGTACTAGGTGTCCTTAAATTGCAAGTCAAGAAACTTCTCCCTTAAGTTTGTCTTTAAGGGAATCACTGAAAATATTCGAGGCCTACTACTTAAATCATTAGCCACCCTATTTATTGTTCCTTTTATGTAAGTAATATCAAAATCATATTCACTGATCAACTCATACCATCTTCTTTGCCTCACATTTAAGTGGTCCTGAGTTAATATGTGTTGTAGCCCACAATGGTCAGTTCTAAGTTCAAAATTCCTTCCTAGAAGGTAGTGTCTCCAAATATTTAGTGCATAAACAATTGTTGCCATTTCTAGATCATGGGTTGCACAGTTTTCTTCGTGGGTTATAAGTTTTCTTGATGCATATGCTATTAATCTTCCTTCCTATATCAATACACAACCCAACCCTTGCTCGAAGGCACCAGTGCAAACCAAAAATTCTTGTTCCATATCTGGCACTTTCAAAATTGGTGTCGTCATTAACAATACTTTCAACCTTTGGAATGCCTCTTCATATTTTTCAGTCCTATTAGGGCCTCTGTAATTTAGTAGAGTGGAAAGACTAAACACTGTAGAGCCTACATTAGAACCGCTTTGGGATTCTAGGATCTAGCCCTCTTGAATCCAGAGAGGGATCTCTCTATAAGTGCGAAGATTGATTTATCTTTTAAGGTTTTGGTATGATATTAGGCTAGTTATTAAGTACAAGGGTTTTTTTTTGTTTGGTTGAGTATGATATTTAATTGGATGGAATATTAAAAAATTAAAGAGTTCTGAAGGATGAAGATGCAAGTGTATTGAGAAGTGTTCAACAGATAGGATTAGTAATAAGCAACTTTAAACCATTGGGAAATGGAGTCACAAAGGGTTTAATTGTGCAACAATTTCAAGAGTGGTCCAAGGGGCAAGTAATCTATATCGAAATATCCTTTAGATTAAATATTGGAGTGGAAAATTAAAAGTGTTGAGAAGGGGTAGAAGCTAATAATTTCAACAAGGATTTATCAACTTACCCAACAAGAAAAGACTTTTTAAGCAACTATTTGAAACAAGCCAAAGCACAGGGCTAACCATAGACTTATTTGGACAAGCTTGTATTAAAGCTAACTTATCAGACAACAATCCAGTAATCTCACTAGAATAATTTCAAAAGGGATGAAATAGATAAGAAAACAAAGTGCAACTTAAGATTAGGTTAGATATATTAAAACTAAGGCCTACTTTTAGCATACTCTTAGGGAAACTTTCAAACAACCTTTGGAGAAAGAACTAGAAGACAGGGCAAACCATAAACTTTTCTAGTTTAACTCTACTTAGCATGTAATCAAAATATCATTCAAGAACTTCCTTTCAAGTTTTTCATATCAAGACATGGACTAACCAACATTTCTTGATAATGTTTACACTTAATTCAAGTCATTCCCAAATATCACAATTAGCAGAAAACATATAGATAAAGATTATCAGTGAGAGTAGGGTACTTTAACAGTAAATCCTAGATCTATGCTTGCTGCTCTTTATCAAATAAAAGTGAACAAAATGGAATACATGAAAGGAAAACAATAATAGTAAGAAGTACTTCACCAATGATATAGACTAGGATCCCAAGAATCAGCTTGTATATTGATTGTCAATCCAGTTACAAACTACATGTCCAATGTTTCATCACAGCTTCAAACTCCTCTTCTCAACCTATCTTCTTCAATAACTTAACAGAGCTTCAGAACTTATTTGCATTCAACAATTATTCGATACAATAACTATTACATCAAAGTCCAACAACCAACCCACTCCTTCAGAAGTATTTATAGAAGAAAGAGGAGGTGGAATGAAAGGAAGGGTCTCTAGGTTCAATTAATACAAGTTAATGCTTCTCTATCTTTGAGGGGTTCAATAGAGAAGATTTCTGATATTTTCTCTGTATTAATTGGTTTTCATTAAGTATTTAGCTACTTGTCAGATTTTGTTGACTTTAAAACTCTTTAGGCAGGCTAGAAATAACTCTGGCCGTCTTGAAACAAAATATCACTGAGTAGGCAATAAATATGCCTTCTTTTAATTTATGAAAGTTGCATGTGGCACTTTTGGTAGTTGAAAGGATATTTTAGCCTCTAATGTGGCGGGGGAGGCTTTCTTTGATTGATAGAACTCTATGATTTTATAAACATAGTGATTTATCCTTTGATCTATGTTTAGGCTTAATTAATCCTTGATCTTCAGGCTTAGGCATTAATCCCTTTATCGTTAATTTCTATATACTAATACACTTTACTGCTTTGTTTCACTTGCACAGGTGGCTTTCCATTAGTTTGAGGGTTTCATATAAGATCAAGGATTACGATCCACTGATAACATGAATTTTGAAACCCTCCTAGTTCCTTTTACTCATTGATATAAGTCACAGAATCGTCATTCTAGACTAGACTGGTCACCTGTCTGTGACTATGGAAATACACGGATTAACCACCATTAGATCCCTGAAAAACACAAAAACTCATTAAGAAACCCTACGGAGATGGTTAATTGCATTGAGAGGTTTCATGGAAGCATTTTGGAGCTTGAGGATGGGGAAATGCATTGCAGTAAGGAGAAAAACTAGGCAAAACAGCTAACCATGCTCGCATTTTAATTATGGCGCGAACGCGAAGAAGGGTGGTGTTGGGAAAACCGACAGTAGTTTTCGCATGGAATTTGGGGGTAGGAAGTATTTTGCATTTGGAACGTGATACGAATCATCAATCGACACGTGGATTCTCAAAACCACTTTTATCACGTGGAAGTAGCGCACTGTGGAAAGGGGCCAAAAATTACGTGAAATGGATTCTGGTCCATTGGATGATCGACGATAGATCGGACGGTGCGGGTGACACGCGACAAGTTCAAAGATGATGGGGCATGGATGGTGGGGCCAATAGTTGTGTCAAAAAAAATTTCACGTGGTGGATGGGTTTAAATGAAAAATGGGGTTTATCGGGTTAAGTCCCGATCGTTGGATTTGGGAGAATGAATAGTTGAGACTCAATCGGAGGGGTGACGGCAAAGGGTTATGGGAAGAGTGTGATGCAATCTCAGTTGTTGGTTCTTGTGGATTTAATGGCTGAGATCAAATCGGCGGGTTGGGCCATTGGAGGACCAGTTCTTTGGAAAGAGGACTTATGTTTTTTGCAATGCGACGAAGGGGTGTGGTCCCATGAAAAAGGTAAGGAGACCGGGGGTTAAAAAAGAAAGGTCTTATTGCATCAGGGAGTTTTGAAGTAAAATGTAACAAAGAAACAGGAAACCCCGATTGCGATTGCACGATGGGGGTTAGCTCCTAGTTGCGGGATGAGGTCATGTGAGGAAAGGGGCTAAGGATATAAACCCTTGGGGCTTAAGATCTATAGAGTGTAGAAGGAAAATTTTAGGCCAAAATAAGGATTTTTAAGGCTGAAATAGGGGTTTCAATAGAGGGAAGAAAGGGTTTTTAAACCAAATAAAGGGAAAATATAAGGTTTAAAGAGGGTTAGGATGATTTAGAGGTTAGAATGAAGGTTTATGGAGGGATTTTGTGAAGGAAATATCGGCGAAAATGGAGAAGTGTAATGATGAAATTGAGCCTCATGAGCAGTTTTTTCCTTTGGTAAACAACAAGGTCCTTGAGGGCTAATAGTGAAACAGTAGTGAAGATTAATACCAAGGATAAAGGACATCATAAGACTTCAAGAACTCACAATTTGGAAATGAATTGTTTCTTGAAAGATAAAAAATATTTAGCCACCATTTGATATAACAAATTTTATAGGTGGCTAACAGTGGCTCCACATGGGGATGGCATATTCTTGAAGGTGTCAAGAACTTTAGACAATTTTCTCTAGAAGATGATCAATGCTTTGTACTTGGATAATATTTTTATCAGTTGCTAACAAAAATGACTTAGAACTTGATATATTAGCAGAAAATTATTTCCCAAACATATACCTACACAACCTACTTCCTAACATTTTTTCTTCAGAAGGTGCATTTGGACTTGCAAACCTTTTCATAAATCATTTTATTCTGTTATTGAAAAAATAAAACTAGTCTAAGTCTACTCTTATTTCTCCATGAGTTCAGATTAAGCAGTTGAACTCATAAGTTTCTCTATCTAACTACTATCTGTCAGGATTAGACTGTTTGACAGACTTCATTCTCCATTTTCTAAAATAGAAATTCAAAAAAGCCAAGCCAAGATTAAGAAGTCTGACCTGTTGTGATCTATGGCATAAAAACAGGCTGCACATAGACTAAAATTTGTAGAAAATTTAAAACAAAATAGTGAAGGCTTAAGATCTGAAAATTTAGAAACATCCTTCATTATTTCTTCAGCTCTGGTTTTGGTCTTGTTTGAGCTGCTTCCTCTTTCTTTTCTAGTTCAAATTTTGAGGTTTTTTTTTTAAGAACCAGTTCTTCATCAATCTCATAGGTTCAACATTTGAGCTTGTTTGAACCTTTGGTTTTCTATCCTAATCTACCTTACTGATAAGCCAAGATTTCGCTGTTTGGAAAATCTGATTCACTAACCTATCAACAGTAAATTTAAACTTATCCAATCATGATTTGACTGTATGATTGAATAGAAAGTGTTTCTTCTGGTAGTGGAATTTAAGCTTTCACACTTTCAGATTTTATTTCTCTTTTTTGGTATGGGGCTGTACCTTCTTGTTTTCATTCTGCCCTCTTTTCTATTTTTATTTTTTTTGTATTTTCTTTTTCTAAATTTTAAAAGCAATGATAGATATGATATTTGCAATGAGGGAAAATGAAAAAGCTTCAAACTGGTATAGTTAAGAAAAATAATGTTTGAGCATCCTGCCATTGACAGGACCTTTAAAAAGTTCAGTTCCATCCATTTCCTGCAAGAAATAAGCATTGTCACCAGTAGTAGAATGAATGAGATAAGGGCCTAGCCATAAGTTATCAAATTTCCCATGTTTTCCCTGATCTGATCTCCTAGAATCCAACTTCAAAACTTTGTCACCAATGATGAAATCACTTTCTTTTTTCCTTTTATCAAAGAGCTTCTTGATGCTGTCTTGCTTGTGTAGTGGTCTGTTGTAGACTTCCTCCCTGGTTTTTTAAAGATGTATATTCTGATGTATTCTCCTAGTCATATCATTTTCTTCAGACTGTACTTCTTGGATCAGCTTCATGACTGGAACTCCTAGACTAGTTGGAAAAATTGCATCTACTCCATAAACTAGCTAGTAGGGTGAAATTCCAATTGATTGCTTAAGTGTTAATTTTTCAGCCCATAGCGCATGTACTAGCTTTGTGTGCCATGATTTCTTATTGTCTTTCAGCAACTTCTTGATTATATTCACCAAAATCTTATTTGAGGATTCTGCTAACCCATTACCTTGTGGGTAATAAGTAGTAGAATGGCCCAATGAAATATGATACTTATGACAAAATTCAACCATATTTTTGGATCCAAATGTAGCAGCATTGTCAGTGATAATCTTCCTAGGATAGCCAAATCTAGATAGGATATGATTTTCATGGAATTTTATGATGACAGAGTTAGCGGCTTGCCTAGAAGGGATGGCTTCTATCCATTTGGTAAAATAGTTTATTGAAGTGAGGATCCATCTATGTTGGGCAGATGAGGCTAGATGGATTTCCCCAATGAAGTCTAGACCCCACTGCTAAAAAGGAGCTTCAACAGTGATTAGATGCAAGGGTAAGGGAAGAAATTTTCTTTTACCTTCAAAGAGTTGGCATTTGTGATAGGCAATAATCATTTTATGGACATCTTGAAAAAAGGTGGGCCAATAGTAACCATCTCTAAGGATTTTATTGGCATTTGTCTTCCAATAGAGGTGGCCTCTGCATTCTCCTTCATGTAGTTCATGCTTGATCTTATCTACATCATTCTTAGGCAAACATTTAAGAAATAATCCACTAGCATTTTTCCAATATAGACATTTATCTAAAATGTAGTAATTAAGAGCTTTCAACTTTAAAAATATTGCCTTTGTTTTAGACAAACTAGGAGGTGTATTTAAATTGAACAAAACATATAAAATATCAGCATACCAAGATGAAAATAGAAAATGATCTTCAATAATGGGAGTTGAAAACTCCTCCTTTTCATCTAATGTATCTAAAATGTTTATATCAAGAGCTTCAAAATTAGACTCAACCATTAATCTTGCTAGTCCTTGGCCTTTTCTGAGCTTAGTGGGCTTGATTTCTAAATCATATTCGAGTATCACAACAATCCATTTTCCTCTTTTTCCATCTTGATCCTGGGTTAGAATGTCTTTTACAACTGAATTTGGCACAAATGCAATTATGTGGGAATGTAAAATGTAAACTTTGAAGTCTTTTAAGGCTTTGACTAAGGCAAAGGCTTGATTTTCCATGATATTGTACTTCAGAGGTGCATCTCTTAATGCCTTACTAAAGAATGCAATTGGCTACTCTTGTCCCTTCAAGTTTTTCTGTAATAGGACAGCAGCCATTGTGTGTTCTGATACAAATGAAAAAATGAAGAAATCCTTTGCAAAATAAGGACTAATGAGAATTGGTGTTTTGGTTAATGCTTGTTTTACCAGTTCAAATGATTTCTTTTCTTTTAAGGTCCATTTAACTCCTTCTTCTTTTTTAAGCATATTGGTCATGTTTTTAAGAAGTTCAGCAAGATTGGGTATGAGCCTTCTCAAGAAATTAATCTTCCCAATGGAAGAATAAAGTTCCTTGATGTTTCTAGGATGGTTGATTTGCAATATACCATCAATCCTCTTTGGGTCTATCTTTATCCCTTCTTCTGATATGATGTTTCCAAGTAGTTGGCCTTCTTGGAGACCAAACATTGTTTTCTTTGGATTTAAAGATAACCCATATTTTCTTCATTTCTCAAAGACTTTTCTCAAGTGTTCTAGGTGTTCTTCATCTATTTTGGAAAAAACAGTGATGTCATAAAGGTAAATAATGATGAAGAGGCCTAATTCTTTTGAGAATGCAATATCTATGGCTCTCTGAAAGGTAGCACCATCATTCATTAAACCAAAGGGCATTTTCACATACATGAAAGTACCCCAAGATTTGGTAAAGGTTGTTTTGAGTTGATCATCAGGATGTACCAGAATTTGATTGTAACCTGAGAAGCCATCTAGCAAAGAAATTCTTCTAGAACCAACTACCTTCTGTAAAATGTGATCCATCTTGGGTAAAGGGTAGTTTTCCTTTAATGAGGCTCTGTTTAAGTTCCTAAAATCAATACAAAGCCTTATCTCTCCTTTTTTCTTCCTAACTGACACAAGATTAGATACCCAATCTAAATATCTAACAGGGACAATAATTCCAGCATCATACATTTTCTTAATTTCTTTCTCAACCAGGGCTAATTGAACAGGGTTTATTCTTTGCAATTTTTGTCTATAGGGCTTCTGGTTTTCTTTGAGGGGTATCTTATGCTGAATTACCTCTGTGTCATATGATTTTATATCCTCATAACTCCATGAAAATACATCAGAAAATTCTCTCAACAGCTTAATATATTTCAATTTGATGTGAGTTGGAAATGTTTTAGAAAGTTTGATCATTTTTGGCCTTTTTTCACTGCCTATGTTACATGCTTCTACTTCAAATTCAATAGGTTCCAGTTTTGGTTTTTTAGCAACATCATTGAAATCAAACAATTCTTCTAATGGGACCGGTCCTTTTGGCAAGATATGAGTGCTAGATTGCAACATTTCTAAGTATTCTTTTTCTAAATATGCTTTAATTTCTGTTGTATGTTCAAGTTTATTAGATAACAGATATATGTCAGCAATATCTGGAGACTTTTCTTCTTTATCAAGAAAATTGTCTTCCATAGCACAGTCTGGTTCATAATCTGAATCTGAACTTGGAAGCACAAATTCATTTCTGGACTGTAAGAAGTCTTCTATTTTTTTATCTCCCTCAAATACCTGCTAATATTTTTTATTGTGTGGGACAGTTGGTCTGTATTTCTCTTGAATTGTGTGTTGTTTGCTTTCACAAGGCCTTTTTCAAGTACTAGCAGAAATGGCCAGTGCATTAGGTAGCATGTTTTGGTTTCTGGGGATGAATGTAAGTTCATACTCATCAAAAGTTTTGAGTAAATCCAGGGTATCATTCCTATAGGCTCTCAATCTGGGATGTTTTGCAGTGTATTCCCCATTAATTTTCCTAATTATTAGTTCAGAATCTCCATGAAAAATTATTCTTCTGGCTCTTAATTTTTTCAATAAATGCAAGCCTAGAAGGAGTGCCTCATATTCAGCTATGTTATTTGTGCATGGAAAGTTAAATTTTTATGAGTGTCATTCCGTATGATTTTTCATTGTATTTTGAAGCGACACTCCTACACCTGCATTATTCTTACTGTGAGAACCATCAAAACTCATACTCCAAAGAGGACTAGTTTCAAATTTACTAGTTTGACTACACTCCTCTTTATCTTGTGTGCCTTTAGATTGTTCTTGTAAGACAGTACCATGTTTAATTTGGTTTAATTCCTCATTTTCTCCATTATGTTGAGGACTCTTCTCTTGACTCTCGAAGTTGACAACCAATGGATAACTGTTTTGTAGCCCTAGACCTGTGAGTAATTTGCTGTAATTTTCTGATTTGGAAAACTATCTTGATACTTTTGTCTTGTCTTCCTCCTTTTCTATGTCTGCCACTATGTTACAGCGAGGGGTGGCCACTAAGTCAGTTAAGGTTTCTTGCTCATTAAATTTTTCATTATTGAAGAGAATAAATGAGTCAAGGCCTGTATGCACCGAATAAAGAGGAGATTTTTCCGGTCTCTCTTGGCTACTGACCATGTATTGCATGTGAGATTCCCTATAAAGTCTTCTAGTTTGATTAAAAACAGGGATGGTAGCATATGTTATATCCATTTGCATTGTTCCTTGTAACTTAGTTCCCCATGATCTTGATAACAACATACCATAGTTGGGGGGTACATCAGCCACTACAATATCCGTCACTAACTTGGCTGGTATTTGAGCTAAGTTTACACAAAGGTCTTTGATCAAACCTAAACATTTCACTCTATTGGATTCAAAGGAATATAGATCTTTGTATGGTATGGTGATTTCAAGGCCTAGAATTTCCATTACTACTTTGGGTATTAAGTTGTGAGAGGCCCCTGAGTCATGCATAGCATTGTGTAAAATTTTGTCATGAATTTTCAAACTAACATAAAATGGAGGAACTGGACATTCTTGGTATCTTCCTTCAATATTAGGAGCAAATAAGAGCTCTAGTTGGTCATCATTGAGGTTGATAGTGTCATTATTTTCTCCTATGTTGAAGGCTTTCAAAATTTGTGATCTATAGACATCTTGGGTGACTAATTCAGTGAGGGGAACAAAGATTTTAATATTGGAAATTCTTGTTCCAAACTAAAAGGAAACTGATTTTTTATAATGTGTGTTTCAGGTTTGTTAATCACCACTTTATCAACAAAATCAGTTTGTTGATTTCCTCTATTTACATTGGTCAAAATTGTTTTAATAGGAGCACTAGTTGAAGTAATAATGCTGCTAAAGTCTGCACTCTGTTTTTCATTAATTTGAGTGCATTTCTCTTTGATTTGATCAGAATTTACAGCCACTTTTTTGTCCTTTTGTTTAATGTTTTTGGGTGTGTTCATAGGGTTGTTTTTTGTAGAATTGTCAGAGGTTTTGTTCTTGGGAGCTTCCTGATTCTTTTTACTCTAAAGGTCATATTCTTTTGGGGTCTCTATGATGACATTTTCCAGCTCTTGATAATAATGTTCATCTTTTGTTCTTTCATCATCATAGGGTGTGTATAAACCCTTTTTTCTATTAATAGGAACATCAAAGTGGTCACTACCAACTCCCAGCATGTTTATGTCATCTTCCTCTATTTTTTCAATTGTTTCTTCAACCTCACTTACATAGTTTTCTTGGAAAGGAGGTTTGATCTGTTGATCATTTTCTCTTTGTCTGTTTTGAGGTTGGTTCCTCCTAAAATTATGATTTTGATTTTGAGATTGATTTCTATTTTAGGGAGCTGATTGGTTTTCTCTAGATTGTGCTCTCTCAAGTATGCTCATTTTCTTCATCATTTCTTCCATCATCCTTTCCATTTTTGAGCTAGATGTGGAGGGTGTATATTCCTCCCTAAATGATACTTTCTTTTCATTCCTCATCCTCTCTCTTTTCTCGATCAAATTTACTTCCACAGCAAGAGCTCCCTTTTGCATGTCTTCCACGGTTAAGGGATCTCATTCTCTTAGTTTATATGCCATTTCAGGATCAAATCCTTCAGGAAATTTGGTCAAAGCTAACCCTTGTGGAGGTTTCAAATCCAGGGGTAGGGCATTATAAACACTATTTAACCTAGTGCAATAATTTTGAACACTTTTCCTAGCGTTTCTATTGAGGTTGTTGTAATCTGAAAGTATTTGGAGAGGGTTTTTTCTAACTTCCCACTTGTTTAAGAATGATTTGTGGAGGCCTTGGAGGTCATTAATACTATTAGGGGTTAAGACTTTGAACCATTTTCTTGCTTCTCCCCCTAGAATTTGAGCAAATAACTTGAGTTTGACAGTTTCATCATCTATCTCATTTCTATCAAAATAGTCATTCATATTGTCCACATGTTGTGAATAAATAGTAGTACCACTGGCATCATATAATGGTATCATAGACTGATAGTCCTATGGAAGATTGAATAAAGGTAAAGGAAAGACTAGAGGGGCATACCATGTTGCCATGATAGGAGGTTGTGGGAAAAATGGGGGGTGTACAAGTGGAGAGGGTTTATGGAACGGGTGGTTTGAATAGTGAGTGTATGGATAACAGAAGTGGATGGACCAACAAGAGGATTTTGGGAAGATCTAGGATGGGATAAACCAAAATTATGCTACCAGGATGTTCACCTCTATTTTGGGATGAAGGTGGAGACTCAAAATATATCTGATCTATATCATCAAGTGACCTAGTTCTGAATGGGTTTCTTAAGTCAAATTGTGAATCTTGGAGAGCTGTAAGGTTTTCAGGAACAAAATTAACTCTATGGAGTGACCTAACAACAGTTGAAGCTTGAGCCTTAGGGGATTTCCTAAGTGTACTTTCAGGATTATCAACTATCTCAGGAGGGTTTGGGTCAGGATATGCTCTGGTGCAAACTCTTCTAGAAGCCACCATGCTATGTTTTCAGACCCAATAACAAGAAAATTTTAACCAAATATGACAATATTTAGTAGGCTAATTGATCTTTGGCAAGAAAACTTTAATCCTCAAAGTCTTCTTTACTGAGCTTTAAATTATGTAATGATAAAGGGTTTCCCAGTGGAGTCTTTAGAAAATCAAGGAAATTTAGCAAGCCTACTGATATTCAGTGGAGTCACTAGGTGAAGATTTTTTACTTGATTTGAGGGCTTGAATTTTGTTCACCATCAACAATTAGAGACCACTCTAGACAGACACTTGGTTCATTTGTTAAAAATGGGATTATCTGAGTTGTGAAGTTATCTATTACTTCAGAAAATCCCTAGTATGGTTGCCAGTAATGTTAGGGCCTCTATAATCTAGTAGAGTGGAAAGACTAAATGTTGTAGAGCTTACATTAGAACCACTTTGGGATTCTAGGATCTAGCCCTCCTGAATCCAGAGAGGGATCTCTCTATAAGTGCTAAGATTGATTTATCTTTTAAGGTTTCGGTATGATATTAGGCTAGTTATTAAGTACAATGGTTTTTTGTTTGTTTGGTTGAGTATGATCTTTAATTGGATGGAATATTACAAAATGAAAGAGTTCTAAAGGATGAAGATGAAAGTGTATTGAGAAGTATTCAACAGATAGGATTAGTAAGAAGCAACTTTAAACCATTGGGAAATGGATTCACAAAAGGGTTTAATTGTGCAACAATTTCAAGAGTGGTCCAAGGGGCAAGTCATCTATATCAAAATATCCTTTAGATTAAATGATGGAGTGGAACATTAAAAGTGTTGAGAAGGGGTAGAAGCTAATAATTTCAAAAATGATTTATCAACTTACCCTACAAGAAAATCCATTTTAAGCAACTGTTTGAAACCAGCCAAAGGACAGGGCTAACCATACACTTCTTTGGACAAGCTTGTATTAAAGCTAACTTATCAGACAACAATCCAATAATCTCACTAGACTACTTTTAGAAGGGATGAAAACAGATAAGAAAACAAATTTCAGCTTAAGATTAGGTCAGATATATTAAAACCAAGGTTTGCTTTTAGCATACTCTTAGGGAAACTTTCAAACAACCTTTGGAGAAAGAACTAGAAGACAGGGAAAACCATAAACTTTTCTAGTTTAACTCTACTTAGCATGTAATGAAAATATCATTCAAGAACTTCCTTTCAAGTTTTTCATATCAATACATGGACTAACCAACATTTCTTGACAATGTTTACACTTAATTCATGCCGTTCCTGTTAGAGTCGGTATCTTCATCCCTCCGTTAGAGATCAAAATCTATTTTGTTGCATTTCATTCTAGGTGTCTCATTCATTTCAGTCATTTGCATTCCATTAGGAGCATGGATCATCTGACAGTAGGGCCTTTTCACTCATATCCCTCATGTCATGTACCTGTCGGTCTGTGCCTGTTCATCAAAATCATTTACAATCATTTATAGTCATGTTTGGTCTCTTGGTTAGAAAAGAGTCATTTTAGGGTTTTTAGTCTCATTAGGTCTAGGGTTTCATTAATTTAGTCTTCAAAATGACTAATAATGTTAGCAGGCACATGAGGGAGGTTTGAAATAGGTTTTCATTGCAAAAAATTTCATCATAATAATGCTTGATAATGATTTTTCTTCAAAACTTTGTTTTGAAGAAAAGTCATCTATTTCATCTTTTGTAATAAATGCAATGTAATATTCCAAGTTTTTTCAGTTTTAAAGTACTTCAGGCGCAACCTTGGTCACCTTTTCCAAATCTCCATGCCAACCACTCCCTGCAAAAGAGACAGAAGCTCATCATTAGTCCAAAAAATCAAAAGGAAGCATAACAGAGTTTATCTAAAATGTGTCAAAGTTCAAACATTACAAAAGTGGGTTTTCAAGAAGAAAAAATTAAAATTGTTGCCATAAAAGATATTTTCATGATCCAACAATCCATTTGCATACCAAGAGATAGCATTGAGCCAAGTCAAATCGTGGAAGAGTGAAGTAAGTCTTTGGAGGGCAGACTATATGTAATTTTTTGAGCGCGGCACACTGAGCAACTGTCGCGGCACATTGGCTGAGTGCGGCGCATAGGGCCTCTCTTCACTGTGAAAATTTGAATTTTCGTGACGCATAGAAAGCATGCGATGCACTGGGCAGTGGTTGCAGCACACAGGGCAGACAACACAAATTTTTTTCCATTGCTTCCTAAGACTCAAATTGACTCGGTTTTTCTGCTCAGGTAAGTTCATGTGATATTTTAGTGCCCATAAACTTGTGATTTGGGTGGTTATATGATTGATTATGAGAATTTGATACAAAAAATCCAACCTTATCATTTTGTTGAAAAATTTCTTCCTTAGGGTTTTGAAGTTGAAGTTTTAAAATTGATTGTGGTGCCAAATACTCCATTTTCCCACCTTGTTTATTCCTCCCCTCACTGTAATCTCATCACTACAGTCCATTCCCCTATCTCCCTTAAATCCCTAAAGTCACTCATACCATTTCATTCCCATTATCCCTATCCCATTTGAAAAATTTCCCCAAATCCCAAAAAATCAAGTGGCTGTCCATTGTCCCTATATTTGTCAAATTTTCAAAAGGCAAATTATCACTTGATTAAACCCCATTGTCCCCGCTGCCCTATTTCTCCTACAGTCCCTCCCCTTTGACACATATTTGGCAACTAAAACAAGCACCAAATTCTCATTTTCATCTCATACAAGCCAACATACACCTTGCATGGACATCATGGAGACAAACATTGATACATCATATGACAGAGATAGTGATTCTACCACCGAGCTACATGCACCTAGAAGGCCTCGTAAAGGTGGAAGACATGTGAGAGAAGAGCCCACCTCATTGACTCAATTGCAAGCTTGCCCACTTGCCATGGCATGTTTTCGAGAATAGTCATGCTATCAGTTTTGTGAAATGATTGCTAGAATTCATTATCATCAGAAGTTGGCTCATTTTTTTGTATTTCATTTACATGATGGTCAGGTAACTCTTGCTGGTGTTACCTTCACTCTGACACCAGAAACTATCACTCAAGCAACTGGAATACCGAATGTGGGTGAATAGTGGAAAAAAATACAACAGGTGGACAAAGTGCATTATCTATCAGGCCTAGCTTTGTGAGATAACTCGGCCGAGTGTTTCCTTTCAGGTTTTTGAAGGAGTCCTATGTGCCTTTGATGAAACTTATTATCAGATATTTCAGTTGTGAGGGTCGGTTCTCACACCTCTATGCCTATCATATTAGGTTATTGATGCATTTCACCAAAGTGAGGATGATGAACATCCCTTATTTCATGTGCCGGAATATCGAGAGAATGACCACTCTTGTGTAGAAGAAAACTTCTGAGCAGCAGTACAACAGTATTTGTCACTATGCACTCATCAAGATCGTGGTTGTACATCATCTTGGATTGCAGGGTATTTCATGGGAAGATTTCATTTCCCATGATTTCTTCACAGCTCCTCAAGTTCCTCCAGAGGTCGTTCATGAGCCAAGTGAACCTTCACATTAGTATGGAGGTCACGGGATAGAGACTACTAGTGTGTCGACATATGTCACTTATTAGAGAGGCACTAGAGGATTATTTGCAGCAGCCCGGCGAGTACTATCTCCACCTAGGGTGGAAGGGGTCCCGTTTCCATCATCAGAAGCACAGGTACAAGTACAGGACAGAGGTAAGAGGCCCATGTAGGATGAGAGCCCTTCAGGAGGCCAAGACACAGGTTTCATATTGATTGATGAGGATTTGAGCTCTCCAAGCTCAAAATTGAGAGAGACAATTCAGGAGCAGAAGGCAGAGATCAACACATTGACCATCAAGTTGCAAAGAGCCCAATGGGTCATAAACTACCTGGAGAAGTGGAACAAATATTTGGAAGATCAACAAACAATCATGGAGTTGCAAAACATCCGTGAGAACCGGCATGCTGCCCAAAGAAGCCAAACTGAGATGACACCCATTGAGCAGGAGATTGAGGCTGATCGAGAGAATTGGCTTGAAAGGGTCAATATTCATTTGGAGAAGTTGTTGGAGAAGGAAAATAATGAAAATAACATGCTTAGACACATGAAGAACCATTATTGGGCGCGAAATCATGTTTGCAAAGCGTGAATCAAAATCCTGAAGGCAAAACTAAAGAGGGCACTAAAGCGTCGCAAAAGGCATGATAGACTCCAAATTTTGGCCGAAGCTTCTTTGGCCCAGCATAGTGCTTGATGGTGGAAATTCAGCCCAAATTTCAAGAAATTTGGGAAAAATTTTGTCAATTTCGAATTTTTTGGCCTTACAACAGATTTTCCTGCCCAACGCGTAGTGCCACTTGGCGCGCGCTTATAATTGGCCGCTCCTCTTGAGGAAAACTTTGTATTTCTGGATTTTTCATCAAAATTTATGCATTCCTACCCATTACCTAAGGATTTGGACAAGTTTTGGGTTGCCTGAAGGGTCAAAAACACCCTAAAAATGACCTTTCTGCCACTTTTTGGACACACAAGAAGCAGTGTTGGGAGCTTTGATTTTTGGAGGGGAAAATGGCAACCAAATCCAGAAATTCAACTTGGGTTGGAAAGTAGATAGGCATGGATTTCCAATGATTTATCCTATTCTCAATTTGGACTCCGAGAAGGCCCTAAAATTCAGCCTCAAACTGGCACAACGCATAGAGTTTTCAGGCGCGGCGCATTGGGAATTTTGGCCTAGTTTTCACTCAGCACCTCAGATTTTCGCGTAGTTTTGGATATTTTGAATTTTTCATGTAACTCTTGATGTAACTTGATGTAATTTCATGAATTTGATGTAATTTTGGCACATTTTTACTCATCCTAGTAGATTCATTCACCAAAAAGTGAAATGTAAGTGAATGAATCAATTTCCTATCATATATAGGCAATTTGTTTCATTGCATATTTTCCAGTTCTTAGTTTAGATATGGTTGAAACAGTTCCTAGAATGGTGAGATTGACCCCTAGAGGCATGGGGATGAGTTAGGATTGTCTATATCATGTAATTCATTAGTCATTTTCAGGGTTGGACACTTGGGATTTCTTGGCACTTCATTGTACATTTCATCTCTGCAATTTTGGCAAAGGAATAAACCAGGGTTTGCAGCACTCTTTGGGATCCATGTGGCTCTATTTTTTGATGGTGTGTTTCTCTCAGTGATTGGAATTTTACTGATGTTTCATGTGTACCATTTTCCTTCCTATTTTCTTCTTAAATTAAACAAATGAGTGATAAAGGTGGAATTCATTAGATTGCTTTGCTCTGCCTTGAGTTTTGTTTAATTTTCCATGTTTTCATATTTTTGAAGAGGATTCTTGAAAGCCTCTTTCCCTCTTCAGCTCCCCACCAATCTCAACTATCCATTCATTCAATTCAAAGCATCAAAACATTTTCCTTCCTTGCCCCATTCAGAACTCTGCAAAAACTAGACCTCATCCCCGAACCCAAAACCTGCCTTTCCCTTTGATCCAACAAAAACCCCCAAAATCAAAATCAAACTTTTTCAATTATATACCTAGCCTAAAATCAGCCTTTATTTCAAGTAATCTCAAGCCTTATTGATTATCTTTTCTGAGATTGACCCGGAGAGAGCCCTCTCCTGATCTGGTAGGGCTAGCTACCAGACTGAGCGTGGTTTGATGTTACCCTGAACTTTGCCTTCCTTCAGCCTGAGTTAGATTTAGGCAATAACATAGTGGCAACCATACTGGGGAACACAAAATGGTTTGGTAGCTAATGGAGAAAATGGAGAAGTGTAATGATGAAATGGAGCCTATCATTATCAACCATGATGAAATTTGATCGTTGTCCACCATCAGAAATCAGATATGAACTTGATTACATTTACTGGGGCAATTCACAATTCAGATGTTACATTTATAAAACTAGTCCGGAGATTGACTGAAGCAGCGTTTATCTACTTTCGCTAATGCAAAGCAAGAGCGTTTCGAAGGCTACCTGCCATAACTTTAGGCTCCGTCTGTAGTTTATAAAACGAATATCACTAACAAGAAAACCATTTTGTGCTCCCCAGTATGTTCACCACTATGTTATTGCATAAATCTACCTCAGGCTGAAGGAAGGCAGAGTTCAGGGTAACATCAAACCACACTCAGTCTGGTAACTAGCCCTACCAGATCAGGAGAGGGCTCTCTCCAGGTCAATCTCAGCAAAGATAATCAATAAGGCTTGAGATGACTTGAAATAAAGGCTAATTTTAGGCTAGGTATATAAGTGAAAGAGTTTGATTTTGATTTTGGGGGTTTTTGTTGGATCAAAGGGAAAGGTAGATTTTGGGTTCGAGGATGAGGCCTAGTTTTTGCAGAGTTCTGAATGGGGAAAGGAAGGAAAATGTTTTGATTCTTTGAATTGAATGAATGGATAGTTGAGACCGGTGGGGAGCTGAAGAGGGAAAGATGCTTTCAATAATCCTCTTCAAAAAGATGAAAACATGGAAAATTAAACAAAACTCAAGGCAGAGCAAAGCAATCTAATGAATTCCACCTTTATCACTCATTTGTTTAATTTAAGAAGAAAATAGGAAGGAAAATGGTACACATGAAACATCGACAAACTACGATCAACATTAAGAAACACACCGTAAAAACATGAATCCACATGGATCCCCAAATGCTGCAAACTACTGATGCATTACGTTTGCCAAAATTCTGGTGAATGAATGCTCTGATGAAATGCCAGGAATCCCAAGTGTCAACTGCAGCTATTACATGATATAGACAAGCATAATATCCCATGCCTCTAGGGATCGAAGCTCACCATTATAAATTCTTCCTAAAAAACAAGTTTGGAAAATAAACGAGGCAATGAAACAACTTGCTTCTATATGATAGGAAACTGATTCATTCACTTACATTTCACTTTTTGGTGAATTAATCTACTAGGATGAGTGAAAATGTGCCAAAATTACATCAAATTCATTAAATTACATCAAGTTACATCAATATTTACATGAAAAAGTCAAACTAGCAAAAACTAGGTGAAAATCTGAGCTGCTGAGTGAAAACTAGGCCAAAATTCCCAATGCGCCGCGCCTGAAAACTCTATGTGTCATGACACTTTGAGGCTGATTTTGAGGAGCTTCCCGGAGTCCAAATTGAGTGCAGGATATCTCGTTGGAAATCCCTGTCTATCTACTTTCCAACGCAAGTAGAATTTCTGGATTTGGTTGCCATTTTCCCCTCCAAAAATCAAATCTCCCAACACTGCTTCCTGTGTGTCCAAAAAGTGGCAGAAAGGCCATTTTTAGGGTGTTTTTTACCCTTCAGGCAACCCAAAACTTGTCAAAATCCTTAGGTAATGGGTATGCATGCATAAATTTTGATGAAAAATATAGAAATGCAAAGTTTTCCTCAAGAGGAGCTGCCAATTATAAGCGCGCGCCAAGTGGCGCTACGCGTCGGGCAGGAAAATCTGTTTTAAGGCCAAAAAATTCGAAATTGACAAAATTTTTCCCAAATTTCTTGAAATTTGGGCTGAATGTCCACCATCAAACACTCTGCTAGGCCAAAGAAGCTTCGGCCAAAATTTGGAGTCTATCATGCCTTTTGCGACGCTTTAGTGCCCTCTTTAGTTTTGCCTTCAGGATTTTGATTCGCGCTTTGCAAACATGATTTCGCGCCCAATAATGGTTCTTCATGTGTCTAAGCATGTTCTTTTCCTTTTTTTCCTTCGCCAACAACTTCTCCAAATGAATATTAACCCTTTCGAGCCAAGTATCTCGATCAGCCTCAATCTCCCGCTTAATGGGTGTCATCTCGGTTTGGCTTCTTTGGGCAGCTTGCTGGCTCTCACGGATGTTTTGCAACTCCATGACTTTTTGCTGATATTCCAACTATTTTTTTTGCTACTCCAGGTAGTTTATGACCCATTGGGATCTTTGCAACTTGATGGTCAATGTGTCGATCTCTGCCTTCTGCTCCTGAATGGTCTCTCTCAACTTTGAGCTGGGAGAGCTCAAATCCTCATCAATCAATATGAAACCTGTGTCTTGGCCTCCTAAAGGGCCGTCATCATGCATGGGCCTCTTAGCTATATCCTATACCTATACCTGTGCTGCTGATGACAGCAACGAGACCCCTTCCACCCCAGGTGGAGATAGTACTCGCCGAGCTGCTGCAAATAATCCTCTAGTGCCTCTCTGATAAGTGACATATGTCGGCACACTAGTAGTCTCTGTCTCGTGACCTCCATACTGATGTGAAGGTTCACTTGGCTCATGAAAAACCTCTGGAGGAACCTGAGGAGCTGTGAAGAAATCATGGGAAATGAAATCTTCCCATGAAATACCCTGCAATCCAAGCTGATGTACAACCACGATCTTGATGAGTGCATAGTGATAAATACTGTTGTATTGCTGCTCAGGAGTTTTCATCTGCACAAGATTGGTCATTCTCTCGATATTCCGGCACATGAAATAAGGGATGTTCATCATCCTCACTTTGGTGAAATGCATCAATAACCTGATATGATAGGCATAGAGGCGTGAGAACTTGCCCTCACAACTGTAATATCTGATAATAAGTTTCATCAAAGGCGCATAGGACTCCTTCAAAAACTTGAAAGGAAACACTCGGCTGGGTTGTCTCATAAAGCTAGGCCTGATATATGGTTCATAATGCACTCTATCCACCTGTTGTCTTTTGTTCTGCTGTTCACCCACATTTGGTATTCCATTTGCTTGAGTGATAGTTTCTGGTGTCAGAGTGAAGGTAACACTAGCAAGAGTTACCTGACCATCATGTAAATGTAATACAAACAAACGAGCCAACTCCTGATGATAATGAATCCTAGCAATCATTTCACAAAACTGATAGCATGAATGTTCTCAAAAACATGCCATGGCAAGTGGGCAAGCCTGCAATTGGGTCAATGAGGTGGGCTCCTTTCTCACATGTCTGCCACCTTTACGAGGCCTTCTAGGTGCATGTAGCTTGGTGGTACAATCACTATCTCTGTCATATGATGTATCAGTGTCTATCTCCATGATGTCCATGGAAGGTGTATGTTGGCTTGTATGAGATGAAAATGAGAATTTGGTGCTTGTTTTAGTTGCCAAATATGTGTCAAAGGGGAGGGACTGTAGGAGAAATAGGGAAGTGGGGACAATGGGGTTTAATCAAGTGATAATTTACCTTTTGAAAATTTGAAAAATGTAGGGACAATGGACAGCCACTTGATTTTTTGGGATTTGGGGAAATTTTGCAAATGGGATAGGGATAATGGGAATGAGATGGTATGAGTGACTTTAGGGATTTAAGGGATATAGGGGAATGGACTGTAGTGATGAGATTACAGTGAGGGGAGGAATAAACAAGGTGGGGAAATGGAGTATTTGGCACCACAATCAATTTTAAAACTTCAACTTCAAAACCCTAAGGAAGAAATTTTTCAACAAAATGATAGGGTTTGGATTTTGTGTATCAAATTCTCATAATCAATCATATAACCACACCAATCATGATTTTATGGGAACTAAAAGATCACATGAACTTACTTGAGTAGAAAAATCGAGTCAGTTTTAGTTTTAGGAAGAAATGGCCAAAAATTTGTGTTGTCTGCCCTGTGCGCCACGACCACTGCCCAGTGCGTCGTGCCCTTTCTATGTGTCGTGACAGTTCAAATTTGCACAGTGAAGATCGGCCCTATGTGCCGCGCTCAGCCAATGTGCCGCGACAGTTGCCCAGTGTGCCGCGCTCAACAAATTACACACAGTCTGCCCTCCAAACACTTACTTCACTCTTCCACGATTTGACTTGGTTCAATGCGATCTCTTGGTATGCAAATGGATTGTTGGATCATGAAAATATGTTTTATGGCAAAGATTTTAATTTTTGCTTCTTGAAAACCCACTTTTGTAATGTTTGAACTTTGACACTTTTTAAATAAACTCTATTTTGCTTCCTTTTGATTTTTTGGACTGATGATGAGCTTCTGTCTCTTTTTCAGGGAGTGGTTGGCATGGAGATTTGGCAAAGGCGACTAGGGTTGCGCCTGAAGTACTTTACAACTGAAAAAACTTTGAAGATTACATTGCATTTATTACAAAAGATGAAATAGATGATTTTTCTTCAAAATAGATTTTTGAAGAAAAATCATTATCAAGCATTGTGATGATGAAATTTTTTGCAATGAAAACCTATTTTGAACCTCCCTCATGTGCCTACTGACATTATTAGTCATTTTTAAGACTAAATTAACGAAACCCTAGACCTAATGAGACTAAAAACCCTAAAATAACTCTTTGCTAACCAAGAGACCAAACATGACTATAAATGACTGTAAATGATTTAGATGAAAAGACACAGACCAGCAGGTACATGACATGAGGGATATGAGTGAAAATACCCTACCGTCAGATGATCCATGCTCCTAATGGAATGCAAATGATTGAACTAAATGAGACACCTAGAATGAAATGAAACAAAAGAGATTTTGATCTCTGACGGAGGGATGAAGATACCGACTCTAACATTGGCTCCAATGGGGATGGTAGCTCCTTGGGGGTGCCAAGAACTACAGATTTCTGGGAGAGTAGGCAGTGCCTTCGTCCATTGGGCTATGGAGTCCATAACTTCGAAAAATCAACACAAGACTCTTGACTCAATTTATTGACTGAAACTTGACTCAAACCGACTCAATTTTGAAACCAAAATGACTAAAGGACATGACTCGACAAACTCAAACCAAAGATAAAATCAATCTTAAGAGTTATAGCCTTCACCTCGGGCCCCAAACTGAAGAAAATATCACAGCACACACTTGCTCTGAAACTATGTTGAAATTGACTAAAATAAAAATGACTCAAGACCTACTTAACTTAAATTAGTACTTACAAATATTTTTAATGGCAGCAGTCCATGGAGATTTGAGGGTTTCAAATCATGATGACAGCCAACTTCCTACTGATCGAATATGTACAATCATGTATAGTGAGCCTTCCAATGTAACCAATCCAGTAGATGGCTACATACCAAAATTCGGCTCTCACTTTTCTCGAGTTGGTAGAACAATGTACATGTAGGTAACTCAAAAATAACCACTGAAACCAAGGCTTATTATAATGAACCAGGCAACATTTATCTTTTCTGATGCTTTCAAAAGAATGCCAAAGGGATCTTGAAAATATTGAAGCACTAGTTGGTCTTGAGATCCAGCAGCAAAAATACAACTACTCGCTTCATTCTGATTTGAAAGAACAATTGATTGCCGAGTGATAGGAAGGCATAGAGAGGTATAGGCTTCCTCCATCTGAGTGTTAGCTATAAGTTCCTTGACCATGAGAAATTATGGCATATTTTCTCTCTCAAACTCATATTCCTCAACATGGTCTAGGTCATTCTTAAACATAAAACAATATTCAAGATCATCAAACATGACAGCCTTATCATCTTCATGAAAGAAAATATTATCTGTTTGCTGATCTATAAATCTAATTACAAGACCATCATCATTTTCAAAAGAGGAAGAAGTTTCACCAACACTTTCTTGACCATGTGGTCACTGCAAATCTGCTTTAGCTTGGGCTGTAACATGACCTTTCAGGAGTTGATCTATCTCATCTTCAGACAAAGGAGATAATTCTTTTTGTTTTCTTTTGCTGAAACAATGATTGTATTCATGAAATAACATTTTAAAACATGAAAAACCTCAATTAAAATCCTTAATTACCTAATATTCTAAAATTTTAAAACATTGTTGATCATCTTCATATGACATGGCAATCAAATTATCATTTATCACTGAGTTATTGAAAGAAGATTTTTCACTTACTTGAACAAAGATCTCATCTTGTTTTTCATGAACTAACTGGATTACCTCCTCATGAAGGCTTTGTTCTAATGGAATGAGAAAATTTGGATCAATAACTTTGTATTCTTCATTCTAGATTATCTCAATAGTAGAGCTCTCCTTCATGGGATTTAGCAGAAGGTATTATTGATCATCACGATCTGAATCTAGATCTGAAATCATTGACTTGAATTTATCACATTCTAAAATTGAAACTTGACTTTCCTGCATATTGTCTTCTTCTATGGACAAATCTAAAACAAAACCTTCTCTTTCATCATTTTCCATTGTACTAAGATCTTGATCCTGCTGCAAAGTTTCCTGAGCATCTTGATGAGTATCCTCTAAGTTCTCTTTATGCTGCTGAAATGGATTTTCGTATAGAGCCTCCATGATCTCATTGTCCGTGAAGTCATCGTCTTCATAAAAATTTTCGAGATTTTCAATAAAACCATGAACATGGCTACAACAGTTGTGAACTAAATTTAAGGATGGATAAGATTCTTTATACCTTTCAAAGAACATGGTATGAAAATCCTTTAAACAGTAAATACAAGTAGGCGGCAAACTTTCATACCAAGATCGGGCTTCACCTTCCAGAGTGGCCATGAATATCTTCATCAAGCAATCTTCAGGAAAATCAACCTTCAACTTGTGAATATGTATGTGAAATATAACCAGATGTAAAGCAGCATCCTTCTTATCATCATCTTTAAACGTAGGCAAATTTCTTTGCCAATCTACCTTAGGAATTTTATTTGGAAAACATGGAATGTGATCTTGGCTCATGGGAGCATACCTTCGATCCAGCGAAACCATTTTGATAACAATTAATTCACCAAGAAATTACTCAAGCTATTGATTCTTGAAGAGTAGAGTCGCCATAAAAATTATGAAACTTGGGATTCTTCAACACTGGAGTCGCCAGGTGAATGATTTCAGCCTTCCTATGTCTAATCGTTGTCCACCATCAACAATCAGATCTGAACTTGATTACATTTACTGGGGCAATTCACAAGTCAGATGTTACATTTATAAAACTAGATCGGAGATTGACTAAAGCAGCGTTTATCTACTTTCGTTAATGCAAAGCAAGAGCATTTTGAAGGTTACCTGGCATAACTTCAGGCTCCGTCTATAGTTTATAAAATGAATAACACTAACAAGAAAACCATTTTGTGTTCCCCAGTATGGTCACCACTATGTTATCACCTAAATCTACCTTAGGCTGAAGGAAGGCAGAGTTCAGGGTAACATCAAACCACGCTAAGTCTAGTAGCTAGCCCTACCAGATCAGGAGAGGGCTCTCTCTGGGTCATCTCAAGCCTTATTGATTATCTTTGCTGAGATTGACCGAGAGAGATCCCTCTCCTAATATGGTAGGGCTAGCTACCAGACTGAGCGTGGTTTGATGTTACCCTGAACTCTGCCTTCCTTTAGCCTGAGGTAGATTTAGGCAATAACAGTTCCCAAATATCACAATTAGCAGAAAACATATAGATAAAGCTTATCAGTGAGAGTAGGGTACTTTAATAGTAAATCCTAGCTCTATGCTTGCTGCTATTTATCAGAGAAATGTGAAAAAAATGGCATACATGAAAGGAAAACAATAACAGTAGGAAGTAATTCACTAATGATATAGACCAGGATCCCAAGAATCAGCTTGTATATTGATTGTCAATCCAGTTACAAACTACATGTCCAATGTTTCATCGTAGCTTCAAACTCCTCTTCTCATCCTATCTTCTTCAATAAATTAACAGAGCTTCAGAACTTATTTACATTCAACAATGATTCGATACAACAACTATTACATAAAATTCCAACAACCAACCCACTTCTTCAGAAGTATTTATAGAAGAAAGAGGAGGTGGAATGAAAGGAAGGGTCTCTAGGTTCAATTAATACAATTTAATGCTTCTCTGTCTTTGAGGGGTTCAATAGAGAAGATTTTTGATATTTTCTCTATATTAATTGGTTTTCATTAAGTATTTAGCCTCTTGGCAGATTTTTTTTACTTTAAAACTCTTTAGGTAGGCTAGAAATAACTCTGGCTGTCTTGAAACAAAATATCACTGACTAGGTAATAACTATGCATTATTTTAATTTATGAAAGCTGTAGGTGGCACTTTTGGTAGCTGAAAGGATATTTTAGCCTCTGATATGGAAATGGAGGCTTTCTTCGACTGATATAACTCTATTCTTTTATAAACACAGTGATTTATCCGATGATCTGTGTTTAGGCTTAATTAAGCCTTGATATTTAGGCTTAGGCATTAATCCCTTTATCGTTAATTTCTATATACTGATACACTTTACTGCTTTGTTTCATTGGCACAGGTGGCTTTCCATCAGTTTGAGGGTTTCATCTAAGATCAAGGATCGTGATCCACTGATAACATGAATTTTGAAACCCTCCTGGTTCCTTTTACTCGTTGATATAAGTCACGGAATCGTCATTTTGGACTAGACTAGTCACCTGTCTGTGACTGTGGAAATACACGAATTAACTACCATTGGAACCCTGCAAAACAAAAAAAATCATTAAGAAACCCTACAGAGATGGTTAATTTCATTCAAAGGTTTAATGGAAGTATTTTGGAGCTTGAGGCTGGGTAACTGCAGCGGAGTAAGGAGAAAAACTGGGCAGAATAACTAACCAGGCTCACATTTGAATTATGGTGCAAACGTCAAGAAGGGTGGTGTTGGGAAAACCGACAGCGATTTTTGCGTGGCGTTTGGGGGGTAGGTAGTATTTTGGGTTCGAAATGTGATACAACTCATCAATCGACACATGGATTCTCAAAACCACTTTTATCGCATGGAAGTAGCGCACTATGGAAAGGGGCCAAAAATTATGTGATATGGATTCTGGTCCATTGGATGATCGGCGATAGATCGGACCATGTGGGTGACACATGACAAGTTCAAAGATGAGTGGGGCATGGATGGTGGGACCAATAGTTGCGTCAGCACTTTTATCGCGTGGTGGATGGGTTTAAATGAAAAATGGGGTTTATCGGGTTAAGTCTCGATCGTTGGATTTGGGAGAATGAATGGTTGAGAGTCAATCGGAGGGGCAATGGCGAAGGGTTATGGGCAGAGCGTGACACAATCTCAGCCGTTGGTTCTTGTGGATTCAACGGCTGAGATAAAATCAGTGGGTCGGGCCATTGGAGGACCAATGCTTTGGAAAGAGGAGTTATGTTTTTTGCGATGCGATGATGAGGTGTGGTCCCATGAAAAAGGTAAGGAGACCGGGGTTAAAAAAGAAAGGGCTTATCGCATCGGGGAGTTTCGAAGTAAAAGGTAACACAGAAATAGGAAACCCTGATTTCGATTGCACGATGGGGGTTAACTCCTGGTCGCGGGATGAGGTCATGTGAGGAAAGGGGCTAAGGATATAAGCCCTTGGGGTTTAAGACCTATAGAGTGTAGAAGACTAATTTTAGGCCAAAATAAGGATTTTTAAGGCCGAAATAGGGGTTTCGGTATAGGGAAGAAAGGGTTTTTAAACCAGATAAAGGGAAAATATAAGGTTTAAAGAGGGTTAGGATGATTTAGAGGTTATAATGAAGGTTTATGGAGGCATTTTGTGAAGGAAATATTGGCGAAAATCGAGAAATCTAATGATGAAATGGAGCCTCATGAGCAGTTTTTTCCTTTGGTAAACAACAAGGTCCTTGAGGGCTAATAGTGAAACAACAATGAAGATTAATACCAAGGATAAAGGACATCATAAGACTTCAAGAACTCACAATTTGGAAATGAATTATTTCTTGAAGGCTAAGAAATATTTAGCCACCATTTGATATAGCAAATTTTATAGTTGGCTAACAAGTCCAAATGAATTTATTTTTCTTTCTTTGGAGCTTAGTAATGGGGCTTGCTACCCTCAAAAACCCTTCGACAAATCTACGATAATACCCTTCCATGCCCATGAAACTTCGTATTTCGTGAACATTGGTTGGTGCTGGCCATTCCATGATGGCCTCTATCTTTGTCGGGTCTACCACGATGCCATCCCTAGAGACAATGTGCCCAAGATAATGAACCTGTTAGTCTCCTATACCAATAGGTATCATTTTTCATGATTGTCTTAATTGAACTATGGAATATGTTCAAACCTTTTTCTTGAGCAAAGGTGTTCCATATTCTTGAAAAACCAAAAAATAAATTTTTTTTAAAAAATGTAAAGAGGGTATACCCTAAAAGAAAAATTAAAGGGTAAGAAAAATAAATTGGCCAAAAAGTAAAAGAAATGAACCACATCAAAAAGACAGGCCAAGGAAAGTGTGCAAGTCTAAATGCAACTACTTTTTACTCTGATGTAATAAAAAAATTGTGTGCAACTTGTATTTTATGCCACAATTTATGAAAGGTCAAACTATTTAAACTTGACTTATTCATATTTCAATTTCATGTTATAAAATAGAGAATAAATATCTGACCAAACAATTTAATCTTGGCAGATAAGTAGATAGGTAGAGTTATTAAAAGGTGCTCAACAGTTTGATCTGAGCCCTTAGATGTAAGAAGGGTAGAAATAGATAGATTTATCATGTAAAAAGAAAAGGTTGAAAAGGGTTTGCAAGTCCAAATGCACCCTAATAAAGAAGAGAAAATGGTAGTAGTAGATAGGGTAGGTAGTGGTGTTGCAGAGTTTTATCTGATGAATGATGCTGCTACATGTTTTTGATCCTTTACTTTCATCACAAATACTGAAGCAGGAAATACACTGGAAAATCACAGCAAGCAAAGTCAAAATCATTAACTTCCCTCATCACTTTCCCCTTAAAGTTTTACTAATTTCCCCCAAAGTACTAGGGTACTTGGAGATCAAAAGGGCTCAAGGCATTTCCTTGACTTTTGGAGGGATCGGACCCTCGGCCTAATGATAAAAAAGACCTAAGTACTTGAGATAATTCATCATTATAATCATTCACCTTTAAGCTTGTCCTAAGTAAAATCACATTTTGCTTAGGAAAATTATGCAAAATTCCATAAAAATCCCTCAAAATAACTTACTATTCTAAGTTTAAGTGTGGAAAATGAGATATTGCAATTTACTTCAGAAATTGTCACTTTCTTAGATGTGCAAAGTTTTTTGAGTTCCCTTGTCCCTTTGTCATATTTACATTTAACTTTATTTACTAAATCCCTAGTGAAAATGCCCTATCCTAAGTATATAATTCCTTTTAAATTAATATCCCAAAAAACCCTCTATTATGTTTTAACCAAAGTATTTACTTCCCAAATATTCATTAAAAACCCACTATACAAGCCCTTTGGTTAAATATATCGTTATACAATAGTCCCGCCCTTATGATAAGTTAACTATATTGGTTATTTTATCATATAATAAAATAAAAAAACATATATACGAAAAACTTTAAACATATGATTTATATGTTTAATACAAAAATATAAACAAAACCCGAAGTTTTATTTTCTAAACCAAAACTTTGGAAAAGCCCCTATGCCACCGTGGCCCATCCACCTGGCATTCCACCCGACATTTCAAACACAATTAAAAACCCGCCGCGACCCCTTTTTCATTATAATTACGGGATTAATTAGTTGTCAGAACTAATTAATAACCTTTTTCCACCAATTATATGTCACCCGGGATGATTAATTAAACACTAATTAACTCGGGCCCGCACGATAACGCCCCACCATTTCCCAGTACTTTCCACCGTTGGATCGTCCCTCCGCAGATCGACGCTCCACGTCAATTCCGCTACCCATCCTTTGTTATAATTTTAACGCGCGGGGGATTGGTGGTATTTGACTAGTCACCCGTCCACGTGTCGATACTCGAATGGAATCGCTGCCCGCTCATCTAATACCACCTTTGTCCATAAGCGGTGCGGGGACTAACCGCTTACCGCCCGGCCCTCCTGCCCTACGTCAGCCCGTACCAAAGTGACGTCACTCCTCGAAAAACTAAAACCCCTCTTTTGAATTTGGGAATAAAACAAAATTGCGTGTTTTTATGTCATTTTCATCGTTTGAATGTTATTGTGCTTTCCGCTACGAATTTCAAATTTCCACTGAAATCCACTGTTCAAATCGATTTCGCTCCAGATTTTCGCCAGGCCTGTGTTCAAGTATCCTTCTGCTACCGCCTGGTACCTATTAAAAACCAGCTTTCCTCCAAGAACAGGTATTTATCCTATAGCGCTTCGAAACTCAAAAGAAAGTCTGTTTTCCTTGTTTTCCACTGGATTAGTGATTAAATATGATCACTGAGATAATTCTCTAAGATTTAAGACTGTGAATTGCTCCCCTGAACTTGCAATTGTCCCAATTTCCCCATTAAAATTGAAATCACACCCGGCCTGTGAAGAAAAACCAGAAACTTCCATCTTGAATCCACAAGAACCAAAATGGAAGCCCCGGCAGCTTTGAATGTAACTCCACTGAATGCCCCCCACAGAGAGTTGGAATATTTGCCTTTAGTAGATAAAGACTTTCAGATTAAAGACTTAGTGTTTGATGAAAGCCCCCTTCTGAGTTATTGTCGCTGCAGAGACGAGTACTCAAAGGGGCAAGATCTCATTGGGTTGTGGGAATCCAATCTCCCGAGATATCTGATCCCCTCAGTCATTTCTTTCCCAGAAATCATCCACTATTGCCATTCTAACTATGATCCCACTCAGAGAGCTGTAATATCCCCTGACCAGAGTGTTCTTTTCCACATTACTCCCCAGACTATCAATGCAATGCTATATTTTGAACCAGGTCAAGAACTAGCACCTTTGTCTATAGAAGCATTGATTGAAAAGTCTAATCAATTGACCCCAGAAAAATTGAAGTCCATTTGCCAGAATTTCATGTTGCCTGAACATCAACCTAAGGGACTTCCTCCCTATGGCTTTTATTATTTCAATAAATTAGGAAGACTCATCCTAAATTTGATATCTTTTGTCTTGGGTTTCAATACCAGTGAATATGTTGATGAGATAACCCTAGTTTTGCTGTCTATTTTTACTCCTGGGCAACCTCCTGAAGTTAAATATGACTTTGCCTCCTTCATAGCCAATAAGATTCATGATCAGTTCATGAGGCTTGATGATGAGAAAGTTTTTAAATATTCCTCAGTTATTTATCATCTCATTATCTTTTATCAATTAGAAAAGTTCCCTTTCCCTGTTAAAAAGCTTGATGCCAAGGGAAACCCGAGGTCAGTTATATTTTGGTCTCCCATAATTCATTCTTCCCATAATTCTCCATATTTCTATATTGAGTTCATCGACCTTTTTGTATATCCTGCAACTACCTTGTTGACAGGAATCCCTCCTCCAAGACTCAGTAATGAAATCAAGAAGACCTTGCAGCTTTCCAGGACTTATAAAGTTGGAGATTGGTATTTATACCAAAATCATTCAGTCATCAGAATCTATGGATGTGAATTACATCCATTCAAGTTGCCAAGATATGTGCCCATGAGAATCTTTGCCTTGGAATATTTCAGGCAAATGAATAATTCAGATGTGATCCATTTTTGTAGTGTGAAGAAGAAAGCCCAACTAAGGATCAAAAGTCAATTAGGTCCTTTCATCTGCAACTCTGGGGAGGCCGAGCGAGAAGTAGAAAATATATTACAAAGACATTTCCAAGGAACTTTCCGTTGGGTTCCTTATGATCCATATGGTTTTATTTGTGAAAAAAGAATAAAGAATAAATCATCCCCTTACATACACCACAAGATTCCTGAAATAGAACAATATGAAAATCAAGATGAATGGATTGAAGGAACACTAGTTGAGGAAGAAAGCGAAGCAGACAAAATGAACAGAATGATGAAAGATCTTGAGAAGAAGTATGACCTAGAATCTTGTGGTCAAGTGTAGGTACCTGACATTGGCACTTCTTCAGCAGCAAATCTACAGCAGACATTACAGGAAGGCAGTTCACCAGTGGCAGCAGAATCAAAAGGCAAGGGAAAGGAACCTGAAATTCAAGTCATTGAAACTTTAGTCATGGCAGAGAAACCTAAAACTTCTAGAGTACCTGATCAAACACAAGTTTCTCCCACTCCGGTAAAGCATCCTGAAGTTTCAGAATTACAAACTCCATCCAACATGGAAATAGGAAAGAAAAGGCAGGTTCCAGACACTACTCCTCCTAAAGAGCCCTCAGGAATACATCAAGCCAAAAAACATAAACCAGATCCAATCCCAGATGTGGAAATCATAGATGAGGTGTTTGATGATGGAAGGGAAGATAGTCAACTAACTGGTTCTGTTAGTGTGACCCATACAGAGCAGAAAGGAAAAGCTTTGCACAAGCAGTTGAGTACTGAAGTATCCTCCTTTAGACCACCAAAAACAGATACAGGGGATATAAAAAGAACTTTCATCAATATAAAGGCAAAGAATGATCCATTAAGAATGAAAGTATATGATCAATATTTGAAAATGGCTCCACATAATCAGGAAAGGTTAATGTCAGCATTTGACATTTCACAAGGAAAAATGATGATGAGCCACTTCAAGTCAAAGGTGCCAAAACCCATGTCAGCAGCTGATTATATTAGAACAAATTTTAAGGTCCTGGCAAAGGACATTCATTCTTTGGACCAGATAGAGCTGCATAAACAAACTGGGGAAATGGTGTATTCCACTCTTACTAATAAGGCCATGGCAGCCCTAACGCTGCAAGATTCTTTAAATAACACAAGTGCCCAATTGCAAATTGAGAAGGCCTCTTCTCAGGCCAAAGATAATAGAATAAAGTCTCTAGAAGACATAATCATCAGCTTGGATCACAACCCCAAAGATATTAAAAGCATTGAGGCACTAATAAAGAAGAAAGATGATGACATAGCTGCACTGAGAAAGCAGCTAAAATTTCCAGCCTCAAGGCACCCTCAGACCCAAGAAGTTTTGAAGGAGATTTCACAAGAAGAAGTAATGGAGTTGCTCTTAAAAGTAACCGAGCGGCTAAGTGAAATAGAGAAGGAATTGGAACAAGCTTTGCAGGAAAAGGAAACCATCAAACAGGCATCAACCACAGAAGCTACTACAACCACAGGTACTACAACAGCAGAGCAACAAATAGAGCCAGTGCAGGTAAGCACTTCTGGTTTGAGTTCTGATGAGTTAATAAAACAAATGGAAAGTTTACAATTAAGAGTCACAGAACTTCAAACCACAAAGTTACAATTAAAAGATTTGGAGCAAAAGTATGATACATCTAAGAAGATAGTTGCTGATAATACCAGGGAAATCAAAAGATTGGACATATTAGTTAAGGCTTTGGAAAAAGATCTTTCACTAGAAAAGCCTATGAAGGAAATAAATGAAATTCTTTGGGGTAACATAATTGAGTTAATAAAAAGTATTTGGCCCTCTATTCAAACAATTTTTGAACAAAATGACCTGATTAAAGTAGCTCAGGAACAAATAAACAGAACAAGATATGAACTAAGAGGTAGACCTGAGCAGGCCAATCAACTCATTCAATTTTTAAACACCCGAACAAAACAACAGCTTGCAAGACTAGGAATTGAAGACAGGACCAGCACTATTTTGATGATAAAAAGAGTTTTCATCAAAAGAACTTTTATGCAGAATTTAGAAAGGAAGTGTGCAGATATTTTGGATGATATTAATGCTTTCAGAGAAAAATTTTAAGTTTTTTTAGACAGTGGGTTACCCAGTCCAATGCTCTCACAGGACCAAATAATGGAATTAGAAACCTATGTCAAGAAAATAGATATCCATGCTCAAAATACAACTGCTAGTTCTACCAGTTTGACAGAAACAACGTTGCCAACAGGGAAAAATATTTATGACAGGTTGAAGAACTTATTTCATCTTGAGCATGAAATAAAGTATTTGTTTCCTAATGAGCCCACTTTTCACAAACTCACAGAGGCTGATGAGACATTGAGGAAACTTAAAAGGACTATGATACCAGAAGATCAATGGTGGAATGACCTATTGGAAATTCTATGAAAATTATCTTCAGTGTGAGAATTTTATCTTTTTACTATTATGTAAAAGATAAAAATGAACACAGATGAAAGAGTATCAGTTGAACAGGTTAAAGAGTATCCGTAAAGACAAAGAGTATCAAACAAGTAAAGAAATTACTCCAAGGGACAACACCGAGCCCTATTTCAGCACTTACCTCCAGCACATCAGCAAAATGAGGGAACAACACATCAGCAGTTACCTATTATTCTATCCACGAGACCATTTGTCTCCTGTTTATTTGTAAATTACTCCTTAGTCACCCTAAATTATTGGCTAGGTTAGTGTGAGATTTTTTCAAGTATTTCTTGTGTAAATAAACCCTCAAAGAGAGTATTGAGGGTGGATTCTATTACTTTGCTGTAACATTGAGATTTTCGAAATAAAAGCATTTTGGAGAAATTTATTCGTGGCTTACTGGATGACGATTTGAAGCTCAGGACTTTTTGCAGAATTCATGTGTTGGATTGCAGTTCAATAAGTCTTTCTACCCTTTGCCTTAAGTTTTATATCAGTTTATAATATCATTATGTCCATTTCTGAATAATTTACATAAAGGATTGAATCAGAATTTACTTAATTGTACTCTGATTTCAGATGTGATTGTTCTTAATGTTTTCCTCTAAATTGGTTATAAGCATGAATTCTTAAATTCTCTTGCTTTGCTAATTTAAACATTGTTGATTACTATAATAAAGAATTCTTCATTGCTCTTTGTTTGTAGTCATCTCATTTCTTTCTTTTTGAACATGGTGAAAGATTCTTAGCTGCCTTTCATCCCTTCAAAATCATCCCATCCACTTTAAATTTTAAGGATTGTTCTCCGTCTAGCTATCTTGCCCTGTAAAGCCATCTTGTGTGTAGAATAGAAATCCAGTAAAGCCATCCTTTGACTCCATAGCCCAATGGACTGAAAACTTTCGACCTTGCCCTTAGTTTGTGGATTCCACCATTTTTCAAAACAAACTCTTGGATCTATACCTAGCCTAAAACCTTCTAAGAACAAAGATAAATCATAAAGAGAGAGCCCTCTCTAGATGCAGATTGGCTAGATTCTGCATCTGAAGGTTGGTTTGTGGTTACCTCGGGGATACTTTCCTCTTACACAACTTCTAGGAAAAACTGAGTGATAACATAGTGGCGACCATACTGGGGACCTGAATCATTTATTGATACTATTGTTTGATTTATAAGCTATAGACAGAGTCTGAAGATCAGCCAGGTAGCCTTTGAAATTGCTTTTGCTCTGCAATTGCAAAAGTAAATAAATGCTGCTTCAGTCTATCTCTGATTTAGCTTATATATTGAACCTTAGTTTCAAAATTTTCAATCAGATTCTCTAGTTTAACAGATATTTGAGAAAATTTTAATCATACATCATTATTTCTTGAAGAATTTGTAGAAGTTGTATTTATTCTTTCAATTAAAATCAAAAATCCAAAAAACACATAGTCTAGGAAAACTGGCTTCAGAAAGGATTCGACATACTAGGTCAAACCCCGACCCCAATCCACCACCAATATTTGAAAATCCAAATCTGATTCCTAGGATTCTTAGAAGACAAGGAAGTCAAGAAAGTTCTGAAAGAGGAAGTCAAGAGAGTTCAGGAAGTTCTAGACCACTTTCTAGATCTGCATCCTGTCCCGTGAAAATTATATATATTGATGAAATTCCTTTTGATGCACGATTTGAAACATCTTTATTTGTGAATTTTTCTGAAACTGAATTATCCAGATTAGTTCCCGATCCATTTTTCTTTGAATATTTGCAATACAGATTTGTTTCACATCATCTTGACAGACAATTACAGAACTCCATTCAATCTGAACAAACCTTTGAAGAAAGTTCAAACATCTCTGTAATAACTGAAGTATCTCCAAGTTCAGTTACTTTTTCTCAAGATTTTCAAACACCTGTCACCCCTTCTACTCCTCCATCTCCTCCTGCCAGACCATCAACTCCTGTTACCCCACTATATATTCCAATGGCCAATCGATACGCCCCTTTATAGCTACCAGCCAATCCTCCTGCTTTGCCCCAATATTACCAGAGTAAGATCACACCTTTTGATAGATCAGGTACTTACATAGCACAAAAACACACCAAAAGGATGACTAATTACTTTGAGTTCTATAAGATTGATACTGATAATGTCCGAATGAGAATTTTCGTTCAGAGTCTTACTGGAGAAGTTAGGACATGGTTTAGGGCCCTTGCTCCAAATAATATTGCTGATTTACCAGCTTTATATAGGGCATTTTTGAACAGATGGGAGAAGAAGAAGGATCCTCTTCAGATCCTGTCAGAATTCGAAAAATTAAGAAGAAAACCTAATGAAACAGTACAAGATTACATCATTAGATTCAATGAAGCATATAATGCAGTTCCTAAAAACTTAAGACCCCCACCTGACTCCGTATTGGTTAAATTTCCAAACGGTTTTGATTCTGACATTGCTTATTCCCTCAGGGAAAGAGCTCCCCAAACATTAGAGGAAGTGCAAAGCATAGTGGTGAGTGTAGAAGCAAATCTGATAGAAAAACGAGCCAGAGCAAGAACAGAAAGAAGAATGCCTATGAATGAAGAACCTTCAGCTTTTGAAAAGAAGCTGGATGCAATCATTAAAGGTATGGAAAGATTAGGAGACAGAGTGGAGACCATTGAAAGGAAGTCTTCTACTGATAATCAGAATGTTGCAAGAAACCCAAACTTTAGGAGAAATCTAAATCAAAATATTGGAAAGAATGTCCCTGACCAAAACATTAGGCCACCTTTCCAAGAAAACTTCGTTGAGGGTTCAACTTCTGAAGAACCTACAGAGGATGTAGAAATAAACAATGTAACTGATGATAAAAATGAACCAGAAGTCTTCCTATCCCAGGATGATCAAGAGAATCATATCCTTGAAACATTCCAAACTCATTCAGGTGAGACTTTTGATTTTAAAGAAGGCTATGACACAGCAATTTATGAGGTCCATAAACAGTATAATTTGAGAAGTAGGTGGATTGATGTGCCAGAGAATAGTAAACAGAAAAATGCAAAACAAAATTTCAAAGGTAAAGTTAACATTCCCCCTGTACAAAACATTCCCCAAGTACAAATTTTGTCTAGGATAACTCCCAACCCTTCAAATCCAATAATTGAAGATGTCTCTGACAACCAAACAAACAATAAACAGCAATCTAATACTTTTCCTCCTGTGGGAAATGTAGAAGAAACAGTAGAAGTTAGTTCAGATACCCCTTCAAAACAAAATTTCATTCATGAAAAAGAGAAAAACATTGAAGACCCAAAAAATAGAGAAAACCTAACTGTGCAAAACACTAAAACTCAAACAGAAAAACCTTTCAATCTAGAGGCTGAAATAGGCAAACTCAAGATAGATGTTCCTTTATCAGAATTGGCTAAACATGAGGTCTATAGAAGTCAAATTACCAAGTCCTTAAACATTAACATTACTGGATTGGATGATTCAGTAAACATTCTTAATGATCAACCCAAACTTCTTTTTGGCCCTGAGGTCAATGGCAAACCAGAAAGTGGAGGAACTCCTCCATTTTATGTAAGCCTGAATGTTCATGACAAGATACTCCATAATGCAATGCTTGATTCTGGAGCATCTCACAATTTGATGCCAAAAGCAGTAATGGAAAGATTAAATCTAGATATTACCAGACCGTACAAAGATTTGTTTTCATTTGATTCTAGTCAGGTAAAATGTTTAGGTTTGATTAAAGATTTGTGTGTCACTTTGGTACAATACCTTGCTAAGTTTGTCTTAATGGACATAGTAGTGGCTGATATTCCACCTAAATATGGTATGTTATTGTCTAGATCTTGGGGTGCTAAACCTGGAGGGTCTATTCAACTAGACATGTCATATGCGACCATTTTAGTATTTGGTCAACCTAAAAGATTATATAGAGAAACCTTGATGAAGTACTTAGTTAGTAGCCATGAGAATCCTGAAAATTTCCCTGTTTACTCTGTACATTCTTATATGGATTCTTTTATTTTATACAACGCTGAGTTGGATCTCCCTAATGAAATAGAAGCTCCAGAATTGGAAACTATGAAAAAAACCACTGTTAAAATTGAAGAAATCTCTGAAAATCAAGAAACACCAGATGATCAAGAAATACCAGAAGAAACTAAACAACTAGCTCCTATCAAGAAACATTTTAAAACAATTGATGAAGATTATGAACATGAAATTCTATGGCATTTAGAGTTTGATGGCTCAGTAAACAAACTAGGGGCAGGAGCTGGGATTTGGTTACATAATGTTGAGAATAATCATGCAGAGGGTCATGCTTATAGGTTGAATTTCAAATGCACTAACAACATGGCAGAATACGAAGCTCTTTTATTAGGGCTTAAACATGTCAAGAAGTTAGGAGCTATTAGTGTATCAATCATAGGAGACTCCGAACTAATCATTCAACAGATTAAAGGAGAATGTTCAACAAAAGATATGAGGCTGAAACAATACAGAGAGACAGTTGTAGAAATTCTCAACACATTTCTACAAGCTCAACTTGCCAAGATTCCCAGGAAACAAAATTTGCATGCTCACAGCCTCGCCATGTTTGCTAGCACATGAAAGTTACCTTTTGACCCTAATCATCAGTTTTCAGCTGAGATTAGACATAGGCCTGCTATACCAGACAATCTTTTGAATTGGCAAGTATTTGTTAATAACAATCAAATCAATAATTTTTTGACACTTCAAAATGAGTTTTCAAACTGTAATATAGATGAAGACATAATTATTGATGAATCTGATCAAGAAAAGAACAAAAAATAGAAATTTCAAGAGAAAATGCAATTCATATGCTACACCCAACCACATTCACAGAAAAAGACATGCAGAATCTGAAAAACATGGAATCTGATGAGATCATAGAAGATGAGACAGAAATCATCAATTTGAAAGATAATCATTTGCCCAAAGGATTAACTCCTTTGGAAGATCTGTTTGACTCAAATGATATTCCATTTAGACCTAAAATGGAACCTGTTAAGGCTGATATGGAAGAATGCAACTTAGGAACCCCAGAAAATCCTAAAATGGTTAAGTTATCCAAATCTCTTCCAAAAGATCAAAAGGTCAAATATGTTAAACTATTGAGGGAATTCCAAGATGTTTTTGCCTGGAGTTACGAAGATCTGAAATCTTATGATACATCTATCATTCAACACACTATACCTTTGAAACTGGATCAGAAACCTTTCAAACAAAAGCTTAGAAGAATAAATCCTGTTTTATTACCCTCAATCGAAAAGGAAATCAAAAGAATGTTTGAAGCAGGGATTATAGCTCCTATCAGGTTCTCAGAATGGGTTTCTAACCTGGTACCAACAAGGAAGAAGACAGGAGAAATTAGACTGTGTGTTGATCTAAGAAATTTGAATAAAGTTTCTTTAAAAGATAATTATCCTTTACCAAAAATGGACCATATTCTTCAGAGGGTAGTAGGATCTTCTAGGATATCTCTATTGGATGGATTTTCAGGGTACAACCAGATTCTGGTTCATCCTGATGATCAGGATAAAACAACATTCACTACACCATGGGGTACGTTTAAATATGTCAAAATGCCATTTGGACTCAAGAATGCAGGGGCTACATTTCAAAGAGCAATGGATATTTATTTTGCTAAAGAAATACATGATTTTCTGGTTATTTATCTAGATGATTTAACTGTTTTTTCTAAAACAGATCAAGAACATTTAGATCATTTAAGGCAAGTATTTATAAAGTGCAGAAAATATGGGATTTCTTTAAACCCTAAAAAGTCATTATTTGGTTTGGAAGAAGGAAAGCTTTTAGGCCATATCATTTCTAAAGATGGCATTAGGATTGATCCAAAAAGAATACAAGCAATTTTACAGATACCCCATCCTAGAAACATAAAAGAGTTGCAAGCATTCATAGGAAAAATTAATTTCTTGAGAAGATTGATTTCTAGTTTAGCTGAATTACTTAGATTGCTTACTAACATGTTGAGGAAAGATTCAAGCATTGACTGGACTGTAGAAGCCAAACAATCATTTGAGGAAATTAAAATGGCTTTAACAAGGACACCAGTTCTTACCAGTCCCAAATTTGACAGAGATTTCATTATTTTTTCATTTTCTTCTGAACACACAGTTGCAGTTGTTTTACTTCAAAAAGATGATCAAGGATGTGAAAAACCAATAGCATTTTTTAGTAAAGCACTTAGGGATGCATCTTTAAAATACAATATTATGGAAAAACAAGCTTTTGCATTGGTAAAAGCAATTAAAGATTTCAGAGTTTACATATTATATTCTCATGTGATAGCTTATGTGCCTAATGCTGTAGTTAAATATATTTTGACTCAAGATGGCATTGAAGGTAAAAGAGGTAAGTGGATAGCTACCATTTTAGAGTATGATATTGAGATTAAACCAACAAAACTCATAAAAGGTCAAGGTTTGGCACAACTCATGACTGAAACTAATTGCCAAGCCTTAGACATTAACGAACTGGATGACAATCAGGAGATGGCGACTTCACAGATCAGTCAAGCTTTCTTAGATTCACCCTGGTACACTGATATTATTCATGTTTTATTAAACCTGCAAGCTCCTCCAGGGTTGTCCAGAATGAAAAGAAGATTTTTAAAAATGACATCCTTGAAATATTGTATTTTAGATGACACTCTATTTTGGAAAAATCATGAAGGAATCTTATTGAACTGTCTATTAAAAGATGAAACTGATAAAGTTCTTAATGAATTTCATGCAGGGGATTGTGGAGGACATCTCTACTGGAAATCAACTGCAGACAAAATATTAAGGGCTGGTTTTTACTGGCCAACATTATTTTCTGATGTTAAGAAATTTGTAACAACTTGTCATAAGTGTCAGATCTTTGAGGGTAAAAGAAAGTTGTTACCTCTGCCATTAAAACCAATTTCCACAGAAAGACCTTTTCAACAATGGGGATTAGATTTTATTGGAGAAATCCATCCCCCTTCTTCAGGGCAACACAGATGGATTCTTACTGCCACAGACTACTTCACTAAGTGGATTGAAGCTATCCCATGTAGACAGGCCAATGATTCTGTGATTATAGGGTTTTTAGAAACCAACATACTTTCAATATTTGGATGTCCAGAAAAGATTATAACAGATAATGCTGTTGCATTTAAGTCAAAGAAAATGATTAGTTTCTGTAGTAAATATCATATTACTTTAGGCCATTCAACAGCTTATTACCCTCAGGGTAATGGACTAGCGGAATCCTCCAATAAAAGCCTTATTAATATCATCAAAAAGTTATTGGAAGAAAACAAAAAGAATTGGCACAAGAAACTGACCAATGCATTGTGGGCAGACAGACTTACAACTAAGAAATCAATTGGGACTAGTCCATATGAATTAGTTTATGGCCTTGAAGCAAGATTCCCATCCTGTTTAGGAATTCCTGTTATGAAATTACTTCAGGAGGCTCAGGTGGAACCAAATGACATTCAAAGAAGAATTAATCAAACAATCCACTTGCAACAAACCAGGGAAGAGGTATACCAAAGATCACAAATCTTGTAGGAAAAGCTAAAGAAAATGTTTGATAAAAGGACTAAAGCAGAAGATTTTCAACTAGGTGATAAAGTCCTAAGATGGGATTCTAGAAGAGAAGAAAAAGGGAAACATGGAAAATTTGATTTCTTATGGAAAGGGCCTTACATAATACATGCCTTGCAAGGAAACAACACATACTTTTTGAAGGATTTGGACAATTCAGAAGCTGAGGAAGGACCAGTCAATGGTCGAATGTTGAAGCATTATTTTGATCCTATTTACTAGGATGTTTTGATTTTTCTAACTTGTACATAATATATCCTTTTCTAATGCAGTTTTGATTGGATGGTGACTTCTTGGAGTTGAAGCCCGAAGTGAAGGCCCTAAGCTTCAAAAGTTTCACTATCATAAGTACAATAAAGCTTCCAGAAGAAGGAGATTACATAGTTCAGTTTGAAGACAGGTTGAAGCAACTGACCTGCTGTTCTTGACTTTTCACAAGGAAAAGTCATCCCCAAGTGGAGCCAGTGTTAGTCTCCTATACCAATAGGTATCATTTTTCATGATTGTCTTAATTGAACTATGGAATATGTTCAAACCTTTTTCTTGAGCAAAGGTGTTCCATATTCTTGAAAAACCAAAAAATAAAATTTTTTTAAAAAATGTAAAGAGGGTATACCCTAAAAGAAAAATTAAAGGGTAAGAAAAATAAATTGGCCAAAAAGTAAAAGAAATGAACCCCATCAAAAAGACAGGCCAAGGAAAGTGTGCAAGTCTAAATGCCACTACTTTTTACTCTGATGTAATAAACAAATTGTGTGCAACTTGTATTTTATGCCACAATTTATGAAAGGTCAAACTGTTTAAACTTGACTTATTCATATTTCAATTTCATGTTATAAAATAGAGAATAAATATCTGAACAAACAGTTTAATCTTGGCAGATAAGTAGATAGGTAGAGTTATTAAAAGGTGCTCAACAGTTTAATCTGAGCCCTTGGATGTAATAAGGGTAGAAATAGATAGATTTATCATGTAAAAAGAAAAGGTTGAAAAGGGTTTGCAAGTCCAAATGCACCCTAATAAAGAAGAGAAAATGGTAGTAGTAGATAGGGTAGGTAGATGGTGTTACAAAGTTTTATCTGATGAATGATGCTGCTACATGTTTTTGATCCTTTACTTTCATCACAAATACTGAAGCAGGAAATACACTGGAAAATCACAGCAAGCAAAGTCAAAATAATTAACTTCCCTCATCACTTTCCCCTTAAATTTTTACTAATTTCCCCCAAAGTACTAGGGTACTTGGAGATCAAAGGGGCTCAAGGCATTTCCTTGAATTTTGGAGGGACCGGACCCTCGGCCTAATGATCAAAAAGACCTAAGTACTTGAGATAATTCATCATTATAATCATTCACCTTTAACCTTTTCCTAAGTAAAATCTCATTTTGCTTAGGAAAATTATGCAAAATTTCATAAAAATCCCTCAAAATAACTTACTATTCTAAGTTTAAGTGTGGAAAATGAGATATTGCAATTTATTTCAGAAATTGTCACTTTCTTAGATGTGCAAAGTTTTTTGAGTTCCCTTGTCTCTTTTTCATATTTACATTTAACTCTATTTACTAAATCCCTAGTGAAAATGCCCTATCCTAAGTATATAATTCATTTTAAATTAATATCCCAAAAAATCTCTATTATGTTTTAACCAAAGTATTTACTTCCCAAATATTCATTAAAAACCCACTATACAAGCCTTTTGGTTAAATATATCGTTATACAATAGTCCCGCCCTTATGATAAGTTAACTATATTGGTTATTTTATCATATAATAAAATAAAAAACATATATACGAAAAACTTTAAACATATGATTTATATGTTTAATACAAAAATATAAACAAAACCCGAAGTTTTATTTTCTAAACCAAAACTTTGGAAAAGCCCTATGCCACCGTGGCCCACCCACCTGGCATTCCACCCGACGTTTCAAACACAATTAAAACCCCGCTGCGACCCCTTTTTCATTATAATTACGGGATTAATTAGTTATCTGAACTAATTAATAACCTTTCTTTCGCCAATCATGTGCCACCCGGGATGATTGATTAAACACTAATTAACTCGGGCCCGCACGATAACGCCCCACCATTTCCCAGTACTTTCCACCATTGGATCACCCCTCCGCAGATCGACGCTCCACGTCAATTCCGCTACCCATCCTTTGTCAGAGTTTTAACGCGCGGGGGATTGGCGGTATTTGACTAGTCACCCGTCCACGTGTCGATACTCCAATGGAATCACTCCCCCCGCGATAAATACCACCTTTTCCAATAAGCGGTGCGAAGACTAAACCACTTACCGCCCGACCCTTGCACACGTCAGCCCGTACCAACGTGACGTCACTCCTCGAAAAACTAAAAACCCCTCTTTTGACTTTGGGAATAAAACAAAATTGCGTGTTTTTATGTCATTTTCATCGTTTGAACGCTACTGTGCTTTCCGCTACGAATTTCAAATTTCCACTGAAATCCACTATTCAAATTGATTTCGCTCCAGATTTTCGCCAGACCTGTGTTCAAGTATCCTCCTGCTACCGCCTGGTACCTGTTAAAAAGCAGCTTTCCTTCAAGAACAGGTATTTATCCTATAGCGCCTCGAACTTCAAAAGAAAGTCTGTTTTCCTTGTTTTTCCACTGGATTAGTGATTAAATCTGATCACTGAGATAATTCTCTGAGATTTAAGACTGTGAATTGTTCCCCTGAAATTGCAATTGTGCCAATTTCCCCATTAAAATTGAAATCACACCCGGCCTGTGAAGAAAAACCAGAAACTTCCGTCTTGAATCCACAAGAACCAAAATGGAAGCCCCCGCAGCTTTGAATGTAACTCCACTAAATGCCCCCCACAGAGAGTTGGAATATTTTCCTTTAGTAGATAAAGACTTTCAGATTAAAGACTTAGTGTTTGATGAAAGCCCCCTTCTGAGTTATTGTCGCTGCAGAGACGAATACTCAAAGGGGCAAGATCTCATTGGGTTGTGGGAATCCAATCTCCCGAGATATCTCATCCCCTCAGTCATTTATTTCCCAGAAATCATCCACTATTGTCATTCAAACTATGATCCCACTCAGAGAGCTGTAATATCCCCTGACCAGAGTGTTCTTTTCCACATTACTCCCCAGACTATCAATGCAATGCTACATTTTGAACCAGGTCAAGAACTAGCACCTTTGTCTATAGAAGCACTGATTGAAAAGTCTAATCAATTGACCCCAGAAAAATTGAAGTCCATTTGCCAGAATTTCATGTTGCCTGAACATCAACCTAAGGGACTTCCTCCCTATAGTTTTTATTATTTCACTAAGTTGGGAAGGCTCATCCTAAATATGATTTATTTTGTCTTGGGATTCAATACCAGTGAATATGTTGATGAGATAACCCTGGTGTTGCTATCTATTTTTACTCCTGGGCAACCTCCTGAAATCAAATATGACTTTGCCTCCTTCATAGCCAATAAGATCCATGATCAGTTCATGAGGCTATATGATGAGAAAGTTTTTAAATATTCCTCAGTTATTTATCATCTCATTATCTTCTATCAATCAGAAAAGTTCCCTTTCCCTGTGAAAAAGCTTGATGCCAAGGGAAACCCTAGGTCAGTTATATTTTGGTCTCCCATAATTCATTCTTCCCATAAATCTCCATATTCCTATACTGAGTTCATCGATATTTTTTATATCCTGCAACTACCTTGTTGACAGGAATCCCTCCTCCAAGGCTCAGTAATGAAATCAAGAAGACCTTGCAACTTTCAAGGACTTATAAAGTTGGAGATTGGTATTTATATCAAAACCATTCAGTCATCAGAATCTATGGATGTGAATTACATCCATTCAAGTTGCCAAGATATGTGCCCATGAGAATCTTTGCCTTGGAATATTTCAGGCAAATGAATAATTCAGATGTGATCCATTTCTGTAGTGTGAAGAAGAAAGCCCAACTTAGGATCAAAAGTCAATTAGGTCCTTTCATCTGCAACTCTAGGGAGGTCGAGTGAGAAGCAGAAAATATATTACAAATACATTTCCAAAGAACTTTCCGTTGGGTTCCTTATGATCCATATGGTTTTATTTGTGAAAAAAGAATAAAGAATAAATCATCCCCTTACATACACCACAAGATTCCTGAAATAGAACAATATGCAAATCAAGATGAATGGATTGAAGGAACACTAGTTGAGGAAGAAAGTGAAGCAGACAAAATGAACAGAATGATGAAAGATCTTGAGAATAAGTATGACCTAGAATCTTGTGGTCAAGTGCAGGTACCTGACATTGGCACTTCTTCAACATCAAATCTACAGCAGACATTACAGGAAGGCAGTTCACTAGTGGCAGCAGAATCAAAAAGCAAGGGAAAGGAACCTGAAATTCAGGTCATTGAAACTTTAGTCATGGTAGAGAAACCTAAAACTTCTAGAGCACCTGATCAAACACAAGTTTCTCCCACTCCGGTAAAGCATCCTGAAGTTTCAGAATTACAAACTCCATCCAACATGGAAATAGGAAAGAAAAGGCAGGTTCCAGACACTACTCCTCCTAAAGAGCCCTTAGGAATACATCAAGCCAAAAAACATAAACCAGATCCAATCCCAGATGTGGAAATCATAGATGAGGTGTTTGATGATGGAAGGGAAGACAGTCAACTAACTGGTTCTGTTAGTGTGACCCATACAGAGCAGAAAGGAAAAGCTTTGCACAAGTAGTTGAGTACTGAAGTATCCTCCTTTAGACCACCAAAAACAGATACAGGGGATATAAAAAGAACTTTCATCAATATAAAGGCAAAGAATGATCCATTAAGAATGAAAGTATATGATCAATATTTGAAAATGGCTCCACATAATCAGGAAAGGTTAATGTCAATATTTGACATTTCACAAGGAAAAATGATGATGAGCCACTTCAAGTCAAAGGTGCCAAAACCCATGTCAGCAACTGATTATATAAGAACAAATTTTGAGGTCCTGGCAAAGGATATTCATCCTTTGGATCAGATAGAGCTGCATAAACAAACTGGGGAAATGGTGTATTCCACTCTTACTAATAAGGCCATGGCAACCCTAACGCTGCAAGATTCTTTAAATAACACAAGTGCCCAATTGCAAATTGAGAAGGCCTCTTCTCAGGCCAAAGATAATAGAATAAAGTCTCTAGAAGACATAATCATCAGCTTGGGTCACAACCCCAAAGATATTAAAAGCATTGAGGCACTAATAAAGAAGAAAGATGATGACATAGCTGCACTGAGAAAGCAGCTAAAATTGCCAGCCTCAAGGCACCCTCAGACCCAAGAAGTTTTGAAGGAGAGTTCACAAGAAGAAGTAATGGAGTTGCTCTTAAAAGTAACCGAGCGACTAAGTGAAACAGAGAAGGAATTGGAACAAGCTTTGCAGGAAAAGGAAACCATCAAACAGGCATCAACCACAGAAGCTACTACAACCACAGGTACTACAACAGCAAAGCAAAAAACAGAGCCAGTGCAGGTAAGCACTTCTGGTTTGAATTCTGATGAGTTAATAAAACAAATGGAAAGTTTACAATTAAGAGTCACAAAACTTCAAACCACAAAGTTACAATTAAAATATTTGGAGCATAAGTATGATATATCTAAGAAGACAGTTGCTGATAATACCAGGGAAATCAAAAGATTGGACAGATTAGTTAAGGCTTTGGAAAAAGATCTTTCACTAGAAAAGCCTATGAAGGAAATAAATGAAATTCTTTGGGATAACATAATTGAGTTAATAAAAAGTATTTGGCCCTCTATTCAAGCAATTTTTGAACAAAATGACCTGATTAAAGTAGCTCAGGAACAAATAAACAGAACAAGAGATGAACTAAGAGGTAGACCTGAGCAGGCCAATCAACTCATTCAATTTTTAAACACCCGAACAAAGCAACAGCTTGCAAGACTAGGAATTGAAGACAGGACCGGCACTATTTTGATGATAAAAAGAGTTTTCATCAAAAGAACTTTTATGTAGAATTTAGAAAGGAAGTGTGCAGATATTTTGGATGATATTAATGCTTTCAGAGAAAAATTTCAAGTTTTGTTAGACAGTGGGTTACCCAGTCCAATGCTCTCACAGGACCAAATAATGGAATTGGAAAACTATGTCAAGAAAATAGATATCCATGCTCAAAATACAACTGCTAGTTCTAGCAGTTTGATAGAAACAACGTTGCCAACAGGGAGAAATATTTATGACAGGTTGAAGAACTTATTTCATCTTGAGCATGAAATAAAGTATTTGTTTCCTAATGAGCCCACTTTTTACAAACTCACAGAGGCTGATGAGACATTGAGGAAACTTAAAAGGACTATGATACCAGAAGATCAATGGTGGAATGACCTATTGGAGATTCTATGAAAATTATCTTCAGTATGAGAATTTTATATTTTTACTATTATGTGAAAGATAAAAATGAGCACAGATGAAAGAGTATCAGTTGAACAGGTTAAAGAGTATCCGTAAAGACAAAGAGTATCAAACAAGCAAAGAATTTACTCCAAGGGACAGCACCGAGCCCTATCTCAACACTTACCTCCAGCACATCACCAAATTGAGGAAACAACACATCAGCAGTTACCTATTATTCTATCCACGAGACCATTTGTCTCCTGTTTATTTGTAAATTACTCCTTAGTCACCCTAGATTATTGGCTAGGTTAGAGTGAGATTTTTTCAAGTATTTCTTGTATAAATAAACCCTCAAAGAGAGTATTGAGGGTGGATTCTATTAATTTGCTGTAACATTGAGATTTTCGGAATAAAAGCATTTTGGAGAAATTTATTCGTGGCTTACTGGATGACGATTTGAAGCTCAGGACTTGTTGCAGGATTCATGTGTTGGACTGCAATTCAATAAGTTTTTCTACCCTTTGTCTTAAGTTTTATATCAGTTTATAATATCATTATGTCCATCTCTGAATAATTTACATAAAGGATTGAATTAGAATTTACTTAATTGTACTATGATTTCAGATGTAATTGTTCTTAATGTTTTCCTCTAAATTGGTTATAAGCATGAATTCTTAAATGCTCTTGCTTTGCTAATTTAAACATTGTTGATTACTATAATAAATTAATCTTTCATCGCCTTTTATAGCTTGTAGTCACCCTATTTCTTTTTTGAAATATTTGTGAAACATTTTTACCACATCCCTTCAAGATCATTCCATCCACTTTAATTTATGATTGTTTCATTAGCTATCTTTGTTCTCGTAGTGCTATCTTTATATAGTAGAATAGAAACTGCAGTTGCTATCTTTTTGACTCATAAGTCCTATGACTGAAACTTAATCTTGCTCTAGTTTTGTGGATCTCACCATTTTTCAAAACAAACTTTGATCTATATAATCAGTTTAAACCTTTAAGAACAGATGAACATAAGAAGAGTCTTCTGATGTGTAGATTGTGGCTTTATCTCAGATTCGAAGTTGTTTGTAACATTTTATATTTTCTTCCATAATTTAAGAAAATTCATGATAATGTAACCTTTTGATGGTAAAAGAATACTTTGATAGTTTTCCATACAATTGTTTTTTTAAGACATTGAAGAAATATTCTAAGCATCATGACTTAGGTCCTTATAGATTGCAATTATCATAAATAATGTGACAAATTGTTCAAAAAATTTGTAGATCCCATTCATCAAACTAAAAAAACACTTGCATTTGTCGTACCGGCGTAAAACTACAAATTCATAATGCCTAAAACTTTTTTCAGTTAGTCGCCTTCTAATATCTTCTCATTATTAATTTACGATATATTGACCAAATATATTTTTGAAAAATCACAATCGCTTCTTCATTTGATCAAACAAGTTATCTATCCTAGGTAAGCGATATGATTTTATTTTCACTTTTGTACCAATTGGCGATAGCTGCTACAAATGCTAAGACCTATCCTATTCTAACTAAACGGAGTTTCATGAGATATGTCATTAAAGAACTAAGTCTGGCCATTTTAATTTGTTTGCAATTTTTTTAGCTTGAGCGACATACGATAAGGTATTTTTGCAATAGGCTTCGCTCGTTTAAGGTCGATGGTGAAATAAATTTCCTTTTAGTGTATTATAATTACCTAGACACCCTCGCTTTTTCTCATCGAATTGTTCATCATCTATGAAATATAGTACCTTGTATTTTCACCTGTGGAGTAGCTCTCATGTCGCCCAACTAACTAAATGTTTTGCTAGCTTAATACGTAATAGTTGAGGAGGCATGAGCTACATGGCTCTTTTTCGAGACCGATTTTCAATTAAGAAGAGTTAATGGGTCATCATTACGATTCAACAAATTATGATGAGAATCCAAATAGCATGCGCCACTACATCATTAATAAAGATACATACGGCAATCAAAATAACAAAATGTTTAATCATGTTCGTAGGGTACATTTGCATGCAATTGTTATTGCCTATGTTAAAGAACCACACATTAAGATTTACAAGATACACGGTATTTTATTACTTGTCTCCCAATTTTATGTTTATGACTATGACCTCCTATTCGTTAATGCAAGAGTCTTTCTGAGACAAGGTGATTGAGTTATATCTTGCGAGTTGGGCTATAAAAATCAGCTGAACTAAAACACATGTAAAGACATGCATATAATCCGAATTGATTAGAGTCCGTCCCAATTTAATTTATTTTCTAAATATACGAAATCTTATATTATTACAACCTCTAGTATGATGATTAATCAGCAAAGCTGCACAAAGGCAATCGAAGCTGTATTCATGAGAGGTTTTGGATGGCCAAAAATCATTCGCGGGTGAAGGATGCACCATGAATAACTTATGTGATGACACACCCCTAAGTCTAACAAGGAGTACATCGAACTTGTAATCTCCACTGTACAAATGCCGCCTTTATTCAAAACCTATCAATGATAATTATGAATCATAATATAGATATTGCATTTACGAGTTTCTCAATCATGAAAAATGATTCAAGGTGGAGATTTCTAATGTTGTACTCCATTATTTACATTAACATCGGGTCTATGTGCTTTGACTTAAAGTTATAAGAAATTTAAGTTGTCCAAGGCAATATTAATATAAATAAAGGCAAATGGGAACCTACAAATTTCCACACAAAGTGGTATGAAATGTCCACGGTGTTTTCCATCTCGCTTCACGGGCTCTTAATCGTGTCACAAATGTCAAATGCACATCATCATTGATTTAAATATGTATTAAATTTATTAAAGTATAAAATGAATGCATTTGAATTTAGTCTTAGATAATTCTCTGATCAAGACATCCCATGCATCCTATGCAGATGTATTACAATATTCAAGATTGATTGACGTCATAGAATGTATTCCCAATTGCTGATAAGAAATATTCATGTCCCTAATCCTCGATCAACATGGCTTAAAATAAAGACGTGCACTTGAACTATAGATGGCACTTCATCGTCTCAAACAACAAAGTATAAATCATATGCTTAAATTAGAGGCACAAACACGGTCTTATATTGTATTGCATTGTAAACTATAGGACATGGATGTGAAGCCTATTAATGCTTGTTGAGAAATAGAAATGAAAGAAACAAATAAGAGACTTTGTGTAAAGAGAAACCTTACCACGAGAGCAATTGAAGCAGACTATTTGAGACCTAGTCCGTTCATTTAGGTTGTAAATTCTCAACTTAAAAATACATTCTTAGTAACTACTTAGCAAGATATAGTTCAATTTTCGCTTCGAATTTTAATACAAGGTTAACCGCAATAAGGTAAATTTGAGATTGAGTGCTAGTAAAATTATAAATAACGTATTATTTATTCTTCTAACTTGTTGATATTATAGCGTTTCAAATGATTAGCGTGATTATTCAATAAAAATTACATTTCCTTCACATGCACGCATAAATCACTTATTATCTGGATCAAGTTATCAATAAAATTTGGGATAGTTTTAACATGGACTATGAAACTTGTAAAAATACGAAAAGCATATCTGTCACTTGTTTTTTAATTTCATAGAACATTTCATTAACGCAACTACTTGGACATAATTCTTGTTACGTTTAATCCACTACTTCCAAAAATATGATGCTTAAAGATGAAAATGAAGACATTTGCCTACTTCGCTCACTATAATATATGGTTAGAGGCGTCGAGATCGTAGGAGGTAAAATTAAACGAATGAAATTTGATGAATCTAGGATGCGAATGTTGTCTTTGAGAAGACAATGTAGCATCCTGAATATCTCAGCGAAGCTCTGCACTGTAAACAGAGTCTCCGAGAAGATGATTTCATAAGTCCTGAAATGCGCTCCAATGAATCGCTAAGAGGATGGTGAGAATAAGAACAGAGTTTTTATAGTTCGGAAACTAAGGTAAGTGGCTTGAATGTTGAAACACATGATTGAACACGTAATGCTCGTCGCTTAATTGAGATTGTTTGATTTTTATAGTCCTAAATTTATATGTTATGTGATTCAAAACGAGAGTGGTTTTCAGCAAGTAAGCCGCTTTCTTATAGCTTCATTTGTTGGGACAATAGGTTGAAATGTTGTGTTAGCATGCCGATGAAACTAACAACATATTTATGTTGCTGCACAACTGCTGTTATAAAGACTTAAATCTAGTGTTGGTTGAGATCGGTGTCTCTAACCTAGATATTCATCTCTCCATCATATACATTGTGGTTCATCTCTTCTGCCTCAATGAAAAAGATTGGAAAGAATTGATATTATTATGTTATATAATATATATCATATTTAGCCATAAGGATGAAACTCACCGAAATAAATCCAAAGAACTCAAATAAATTCTTGGAAATTTATACATGTTTGAAACCAGACTCTAAGAAATTTTGAAGCAGCCGAAAGTGAGGCTTTCAACTATTGATTCAGAGAGTTCAATTCATCAAGTTGCGAGCCGACCTACACCGCTTTTTTGAATCCCAGCCCGCGAAATTCAATAACGATAAGGGTGAATATGCTGAGACAATGGGTATATTAGTTGAAATTGAAAAATTATTATTTATTATTTATTTATGAATGGCAAACTCGGGAGATTTTTTTGGGCCTTGAATAATTTTGAACTTGCTGAAATTCAAAGAAATGCATGCGATTAGGGAAAAATGCTATATCAAATGCCGCAAATGAGCGTTATATTACTTTCATTATGAAAAATCTTGAATATTTGGGAACTACTTTGGTTTTATATGATACTTTGAGGCTTGACATTCATAATCATTTCGTTTATAGCGCATGCAGATGGCCCTTGCGAGGTTGATGAACGATGATAAGTTGCAGACTTACTTGATTTAGTTTGTCGCGATGACTGTGAAATATAGTGAAGGTTATGAACTCATAGAAGAAGGTGGAACCACAGTCAATATGTCATATATCGGCATTAATAACCGAGACTTGTAGTAGTTACAAGTCAGATCGAAAGACACAAAAGATTTTTTCATAAACATACATATCTAAAGGAGAGATGAATTGTTAAGTACAAGCTCGCACCTTTTCGAAATGTAGAACAACTTCCTACGACAAATGATGAACGTATTATATTCGATGCCATGCTTTTAGTTGCATTTAATTCATTGCATATTATTTGTTAATTTTCTTCGTAATTAAATATAAATATTCGAGTCCTGTAGTAATATGCAAGGGAAAAGGAAGATAGACAAGAAATAATGGTAAGAAATAAATAATTGATAATCATTCTGAGTCTGTACGTAAAACGCTTCTAATTCAAGTAAATTTTTTAATTTATTTTTCTTTTAATAAATTCTTTTAATTTCTTAATTTCTCTTCGCGTGTTTTAAGCACTTGGGACACACCTCAATGGCACGCATTACATCGATGCCTTATATTTCAAATATTTTGGTACATTTAAATTATTTAAAGAACAATGAAATGGACTATCTTTTTCATATTTTAAATAGCTAATATACCTACACTTATGGCTATAACAATCGCCACTAAATAGAAATAAAAGACTATTAGAGTCAGTTTTTTTATATTTATAAATTTTTATAACTCTAATCCTTTTGAGTATTCGATTGGTAGGTCTATTGATTCTAATATGGGACCATGTGGTGTGATACTAATGTTATTACTACATTATTCAATTAGTGCTTCAATATAAAGAGATATTTTATGAATAATTCAATTATTACAAATATGTTTTATAAGATCATATAAACCGATAATTTAAGTCCAATAAAGACTACAAACTCATGGCCTACAAAATAATACAAGTAAAAACCTAAAAATTATAATTATAGGTCTCAGAGGTTGAACCTTTTCCGATAATGGAAGTGTAGAGACCAATTGAATTTATTGATCATAGCGTTTTAAATATATTTTTTTACATATTAACTAGAAAATGAAAACCAATCACCAACTTTGAACTTAGGAAAAATTAATTCACTTATCTCAAAGTACATAAATTAACTTCATAAAATCACACATATATTTAACTTGTTGATGCAGCACAATGAAATCATCATAATTAAAAACAATATAAATTTAACACATGCACGCTTCACCTCATGAACCAAACTTGACTTGCCACTACTTCAGCTTTGTTGTCATCTACCTGCTCTCCATATTTTTCATGCTTAATCCAAATGTAACATCCACGTTCACTCCATCCACTTCGTACTCTTCCCCACAAACCTTTGTCGTAAATGTTGTATAACGCATGAATGTGCTACACAGAGGTGAGCTCTTCTGCCTAAGAGTCTCTATAACTTCATCCCAAAAAAATCAACTAGGTCAGAAATCAATTAAAAAATGACATAATTCTCCATCCAACAATAGGTAAAAAAATCTCTTCCTTCAATTTCCTTTTTATATTTACAGACACTTGGAATTTCATGCATAAATAATTAATAAAGAAAAAATTTCGATTATTCACCCACCCATGTGTCACCCTCTCATCATGACATCCTCCAAAATAATTTACTTAAATATTCATTTAAAAATAGTATTTCAACCAAGACTTCCATTTTAGTTGTCTCGATTTTCTTACCTCCTTAATTTATGTTTATTAATGGGTTAATACGATAAGTCTCGATTTGGTGTCTTAACTAATTTCAATTTTTCCTTTAGATGAATATCCTTATGTTGGCTCTTTCCATATGGAAACTTCTAAATTTCTCATATTTTTAATTTATTAATTCATTTTAATTCACTAAATCTCTTCTTTAATGAAGTTTTTGTATCTTTAAAATTTAACTCCCATGTCCCTCTTTCCTTTTTTCTAATTGTTACCATGTACACATTTATTTAATCAACGTATGCTGTAATAATTAAAAAATATTTATCTCTTCCTTTGTCTCTCCTTAATTCTAAGTTTATCTTGATTTACCTTGTCCTAACATTCTATATCACTATATAATTGGTTGGATTTTCATATATTGATTGGTATATTTAGTTTAAATGATGTCGAGAGAGGCTAAGTTGGTCATGTCTCTTCAAGAACTTCCATTTGAATTTCCATGTTAGCGTTTCATACGCATGATGCTATGGTGCTAAGTCATGCTCCTTGAAGAATTTTCTTGAAATCCCAGGTGCCACACCACTGGGCTCTCAAGTATCCAATGGTTATGGTGGGAAATTATATGTGCACAGAGACCCCATCATCTCATGTTACTTGTTATAGGGAGACTAATGGTGCCGGGATCAAGGAATCTCCCGATCCACGCCCGTAAATCCTCGTGAGGAACCAACCTATGGGACCTGCCCCCCAGACATCGGCGATCTTCAAGGAAGATATTTCGACCTTTCCGCACTTATGTCACAAGTAGAGTGCTAGCAGTAGATCAGAACACCGTTCCACCCTCCCATGCCGTTCCATCGAATCAGACAACCCCATCACCCATGTGAGTCATTCGGCCAAGAAACTAATATGTTCTCAACTACTGGATATACATACATACACACATACATACATATATATTCAAGTTTCAAACTGAACTTAGAATTTCACAAATAAATATTAATTTTTTATCAAACGATGTTATCCACTCCTCCACAAGGCTCTCCTGTGGTTTCTGTCATACTAGCACCAAACAGAACAGTTCTAGTGTTAGAAACATCAACATGTCCTAGTCATTCACATCATTGTTTATTTTGAATCAACTAATGTAAGTAAAGTTAACATATGGAAGTATATCCAATATGTTATCATAATCATAACATCAATGGTAATTAAGATATCCATCAAAGGCATTATCATCGTAATAATAGAAACCATATCTATCCATAAACAAGTCTCATCATCATGATATCAATAGAGAATATGCATATCCATTAATGCTATAATCATATCAATAGAGAACATGCATATCCATAAATGTTATCATCAGATAGTATCAATAAATGTTATTACATAACCATCAGCATCCACTAATAATAGAGTCATGTGTCCGATCCCAACCCGAGGTCCTCAAATAACAAAGTATGGTCTATACAAATAATGTTAAATGATATCATCAAAGGTTAACTAGAGGTAGGGCACATGATTGAATCTTTATTTCAGGCTTCCACATTCTCTTTACACAATTTATCTTCTCATAATGATCCTCGCAACGGTTATCACCTGATTTGACCAGCCGGTTGAAGTGGAAGCCAGGGTAACTGAAAAACCACGTTAACTCATAGCTAGCCCTAAATCTTGGGAAAAGTGTCATAAGATTATCTTAATAAGTATGATTGCAAATGATTTAGGCTGCATAGTAGCTCAAAAAATATTTATACCTTTTTGGGTTTTTGTTGGATCGTATTTGTTGGGCGCTTTAAATCTCAGAATTAAATCATAAATACAGTATTCTATGGGCTGAGTTAGTATGAATTTTAATAAATTTTGATTTAATGATTATGAAATGTTTAAGATCAGAGGAGTCAGGAGGTAAGTAAGGAGATGGGTCCTTCTCAAACAAGAGAAAACATAAAATATTGGAATTATTTTCCTAAGGAAAGAATTATAACAATGGATTATACTTATCTAACATGAAAAAATTCAATAGAAAGAATGAAATGAATGAAATGGTATACATAATCAGACAATCCAAAAACGATTTTCAAGAAAACATGCCTCAAAAATGAATTTTTTTAGGTTGTACTACAATATCATAAAAAATGTTGCAACACTCATAAAACAATTAAAAATGTCGCAGTTAACCTTTACTTAGCTTTTATAGTGTAAAAACGCAAGAAAGTGAGGATTTTTTCCCTAAAAACAGGTGTATAAGAAAATATGCTGCAAATGAAGGGTCAAGGTTCGAATATGTTATATTAGGTCAATATGGATTTAAATGTTGAATTTAGAAGAAAAAACAGTTTATTGCTAAACAGTCTTCTCCTTCCTCCACTAGTCAAGAAAAACCCTGACATTTCCCATGACTTAAAGATGCGTAAATTTAATGAAGAAAGGCGCTACATTTTCTAGCAGTATGATATAAAACATGAAAAATCAGATAATGATTTGTGAATGGTGAACAGGCATTAAGAAAGGTTAAACAAGACTTCATAAAGAAAACTTTCAAGACATATAAAGTATACAACGTTATAATGACTCATAAACACTTATTAAGAGGTCAAGCTTTTCAATGAAGAAGATTCAAACTGAGCAAATAGATGAAAACAAATATCTATAATGAAACAAATTTCAGCGCTCTTTATTACATTCCCTACTAGCAATACATGAATACGATGGAGCGTATCCGCATTCCCATCGCAACATGATTCGTAAATTTAAAGAAAAACTTTAATGGAGTGTTTCGTGATCTGAAATAGAAATTTATTGGTTGCCAATCCATTGTGGATCACCCTGATGCAAGGAGGAGTTCTTCAATAACGAGATCCAGCCCCAAAATGATGCCAAAAACCTCAACACTTCTCCTCTCGCCACGTGATTTAGGGAAGGAACTTATGCAACATAACATGAGAAAGATATTATCCTAATGCCAACATCTGAAATCAGCTCAATTCCTCCAATACATCCTCTCTCAATGGATGAATCCTCCTCCACTAAAAAGAAGTATTGAAATGACTATCTGTAATGATGTGAGACTAATTTCTCATAAATTTTACAAAAAAGCAATCAAACCTCAATGTGATCTACTTGTAAATGAAGTAGTTTCACAAATGCTAGATATTGATCAATGCAACACATCCCTCCATATATATTTACCCATGGAAGGAGAGAGTATTCCAAACAAAGAAATTTTCACCCTTTACACCACTAAGAGGAACTTGAGTTGCTCATAACACAAATCATCAATGACCCTTTTCATCCTCCCTTTATAAAATGAGAGTGAAAAACCCCAAACCACTTCACTGAATTATCCCTTTCACATTTATAAGCACCTTCTAGAACCGCACTGTCCCCGGTCAACAGACCAAATCACAAGATAATTCAAGTGCATGTATTTATTTTTATATCTATGGGTGCTTGCATGTCCTCCATTACAGGTCTATTATTCATAAACATGAAAAATAAAACAAAATTCTATGTTGTGCCAATTGTTTAGCTAATTTAGAAACATTAAGGCCTCTCCAAATGTTGCTTGTCCTCAAGCAATCGCGCAAGGATAGTGAACCTAAAGATGTATCCTCCTCTACCGTAGCATCCCATATGATTAACTTGTCCAAATAATGAGATGATGTGTCAACAATGAATCTCCATTTTTCCTCCTTACATGCGTTAGCTAAATAGCTATCAACATGAAATAGTCAAATACCAAGAGGGAAATAAAATGTTGCCTAGGGAGGTCTTGAGGTATGAATCTATGTATTGGGAAATATCATCCTCTTATGTCAACACCAAGAAATCATCCACCAAAAATGGTCACTTCCATGATAAATCAATGAATGAAATTTTCATTTGAGCTCGAGAAAATAGGTGTTGAATGCAAACATGGTAGACAAGATAGTTTATCTTCGACGCCGTTTCTTCCTCTTCACTTAAGATAAGTGTAGAGTGCAACCGATCTGCAAGCGTAAGGACATTTCGCGGTATCATGAGGATCGATGCAAAGTTCCTCCTCCATGTTAAAACCAATCAACTCAAACACCATATGTGATGGATATAAGAGATCACCATGAGGTACTCCATCACACCCATGGATCACCTGAAATAAACAAGTGTCCAAGCTATATACAGCAATTTTTTCCCATGTTCCCATTAGAGCATGTGTTGTAGAAATGGGAATCTCCTTCAAAGGCACTTCCGTTCACGCCTTACCAACACTATGTGTCCCATCAAGATATAAACAAGGATCAAGAATCAGAAACATGATCATCACTATAATGTGAAGAAATATCATTGCTTTTTTGTAATGCAAGAGAGTACCAAATCGCTCTTCCAAGTCTCACAGTCGCAGCCTTTCTCAACTGTCATTGAGAAGAGTATGAAAATACTGTAGATATGATAATCATATGAATAAATAATCCACATAAGTGAAAAATATTTGCCCAAGGACACATAATAGATGGTTGTCAAAGTATCATGAAATTTGGCCCAATGAAGTTCATGGAGCTCAATAAATAGCTTGCCTTATTTTGGAGCAACGCAATCTAAGAGATGCACGTAGAATGCGCAAAGTCGCCTACCATATGTTGCAAGCAAGAAGATACATGGATTCAAGTGAGTGAACCTCTGCGGGTTTACATACTTCCAGAAGAGAAATGAACCAAGTTTGCATGTAAATCTCTCCATGTTTGGAACCTGCTGCAAAGAATACATCATCTTCTCAATTTCTCGCTTCACCAAGCATTGAATGAGTTTTAACTTAGGAATAGACCAACGACACAACTCAGCCTACAAATATTAGCAATCATATCGTGCAAATAGGTTCATCAACAACATCTAATATTTGACATAAAATACGTGTATCTCCATAATGCTGAAAAAAATGAGAATTCCTTCCAATGAAGAAGTTATTCTTGAACATCTAAGGTCAAGGAGTAACTCACTATGACAAAGGCTATCTTCTACTCAAATATCATGAAATCAGAGAGAAAAATTTGCTCCTGTTTCAAGAACATCCCAAGCAACAAAATATCTTTCGCTTCTCTATACTCCCCATCATCAGCATCATGTAGTGAAAACACTGTGTTGAAATGAAGAACACAGGCCAACAAAATGTGTCCAATTCTTGTCGCTCTCCATGATGTATATCCACCACATACCCTTAACTTAGTAATTCCTCCCGTGAGGGACACTATCACCTAAATCAAATCCTCCATTTCGTGGGATCTTGAAATGAATTATAGGGATAAATTTGACCCTATGAGGATCCAACAGGGTTGTAGGCAAAAACCCTCCATCATGATGTGCATGGTTCAAGAATTTTTCCAACATCACTATGAGCATGGAAAATTTTAGGGGCTACTATTCATAGGTGGCTAATTTTCCATGGTTTTTCCAAAAAAGGATTCAATAATTTCCATTTACATATTTCTAAAAGTGATTCAAAAATTTTATATTATAAAAATTATATTATTCTTTTAAAATCACTAAAAAAATTATAAAGACTATATAAATTCATTAGAAATTTGATATATTTTTACAAGATAATAATTTTTGAATTCCATATCATGTACTTGGTAAGATTCTTCAAGCGTTTCTAAACTTTAGTATAGATTTCCATCCTTAAAATTTTCCTGGTCATGAGATGCGCGTCCATATGAAGATGTCCTCCATCTTGATTATATGTTTCTATGGGAAGGAGTATCTCAAAACTATTGAAGAACCTTACCCATATGATATAATTATATAAAATTTTGCTGAATTCTTCCATGAGGTTCCGCCCATGCATGAACTTCCAAAAAACCAAAGGGGCCTTCCGGATTTGCTGCAAGGGTTTCCTTAGCAGCAGTGCTTCAGAAAGTCAATCCAGAAGAGAAGGCTTTCATCATAAGATGCTCACCATCCATCATTCCATCTTTATTATTTCACAAATGAAGCTCATGTGAATTATCCAATGAGGAATGGTCTTCTCTTCTTCCTCACTTCTTTGGAGAATGCAGCTGCAACTCTATTGCTCAAAATTAGCAAGACAAAAGATGATCTTCCATAATGGACAAATGAAAATAGATGGATTTAATCATACTGATGAGATGTGAAACAAGAGCTTTTCTACAACTATGTAGTCTTCTGCTCATTATTGAATACAAGTCTCGCTTTCCAAGGTTGTATATGCTCAGTACAAGTTCTCCACTTTCTCAATCTCTTGAGATCTTCCTCAATACCCTGAGGCTCCAGAAAAGCATACAGGAATCTCCTCATTCCCCTCTGGGTGGTGGAGCCATGCTATTGTTATTTTTTCAAGACATCTCTTTTCTACGAGGATAGGAAGTGCATGGATTCTTTCCTTGAAACCTTCAGAGGTCTCACCGCAACTTATCTTCAAAACCCCCTAGGAGTTTCATTTTATTCGCCCTCTTCTTCTCTGCCTAACCTCAAGAGAATGATCTGAAATATGATGAGGTATAACTCATATCCTTCAGCCTTTTTGATCTCTACTTTTCTCTTATACCTTCAATTTCCTTCAGAGATTACATTCTATTCCAGAGATTGACTCAGGGGTATTTCATCGATATGTCACCTCACAAGGAAGAATGTGATCTAGAGGTTACCACCACATAACACTTTTTTCTGTAGTTTTAAATATTCCTTTCTGGGATTCTTACTTTAGCCACAAATGAGCAAGACGTGCCCACAATTAATCGTAATGTTCCAAAAAATGGATTTCAACAAAACATGCTCGAAAAATGATACAAATTCTTGCTTCCTCTATGATAAAAAGTGTTTATAAAACACTTAGAAAACAATTGTACGCGAGAAACCTTTACTCATCTTTTATGTGGAAGAAAGGTGGGAAAAGTGAGGATTTTGGCCTCTAAATAGGGGTATAAGAAAATATGCCAATAAGGCAAAGAGGAATATTCTATATTAGGTCAATATAGATCTATATGTCAAATTTGTATTAGTTTTTCTAGCAAACAATTTCTCCAGAATAAGAAAAACCCCTGATTTCATGACTAGATGCAATTATCGAGAGTAGAAAATTATGAAGGTATAAGGGATATAAAATAGTATTCAAAATCATATAATGAGTTTAGGAACATGTAATACGAGACAATAAGTTAAAACAACGTCACATAGAAAACTCTCAAGATTGAGGTGATACAAGACAAGAGAATGACCCAAAACCTTCACAAGATGAGGGTGCTTATTTTTATTATATTACAGATATAAACTAATAAATATATTAAATTAGAGATCTATATGAAACATAATTCCCAAAAGGACTTTACTACATTCTCAGATTTTAGCAATACATGAAAATGCTGTAGCAGATTCGACTCTTACTTCTATATGATCCGAATAAATCAAGAAACAATGAAGAAGTGCTTCAGATCTGAAATAGACATGGATTGGTCAGGCTAATCCATGGATCACCACTACAAGGAGGCTCTTCACACGAGATCCAACTCCAAAGATGCTACCCCAGACGCTGCCCAACAATAACATAGATCCTGGGAAGGAACCAAGAAATATAACATGAGAAACATATTAAATTGATTCCAATATCTGAAATGAAGTTGAAGATCAGTAAAATCTTCAATGATTAGAAACCTTCCTTCACTCGAAATAAGTACTAGTACTTTCTAGATTCAAAGATCTAGACTTCATTTAAGGTACTACAAAAGTAATCAAAACTTAAACAAGATTCAGACAAAGCAGTTAGAAGCTAAAAATTCTGGGATAGTGGATCAATTCAGCACATCCTCTCGTAGAAGCATCGATGGAAGGAGAGAGATTCCTAAACGTGAAAACCCTTCCTCGTTTTAACCAAATAAGAGAACCTGCTGCACCAAGCAACCACAAATCACGCTAATCCTTTCTTATCCTCCTCCCTTAGAGTAAAATGATATGGAAAAACCAAACCATTTACTTGAACAGCCTCCCTTCACACTTGTAGCTAATATTCTAGAATCCACAGCAGGACAATTTAGGAGAATTCAATGATTCGACTATCTTAGATTGTCTCGTTGATCGCTGAATAGTTTAGCCCTATTCACACAAGGGTTTTTATGCAACCAGCTCATATTTAACCTTGTTCACATTGAGAATGTATTTATTTTTAGATCTAAGGGGTAAATGATGTCCTCCATTAATTATTATTCATAAACATGAAAAATAAAAACAAAATTATAATGTTCCAATTAACTTAGCTCATTTAGAACACAAAGCAATAACATTTAAATAGATGATACAAAAGAAGAGATTTGTAGCTTTCATAAAAAATTGCAAGCTTTATTAATTCCCTGTTAACGTTATAAAGATATAATGAATTTAACATATTCCTCGTGATTCTGATCTTTTTCCATTCTAAGAAATGACTAAAAAATACATTAACATAAAGTTTCATAAAGTAATCCATGAGCGAGTGATGTTTGACTACTTAAACCAAACATAGCGGTGCGAAACAACAGCGTTTGTATATGTAGATAACGACATCGAAGATTTTTTCGTTATATGTTAATTGTCGAGATAAGAAAGATTTAATTCGAACCGAATTTCTATCGTTGTTATCATGCCTAATGTGATATCTCAGGTTCTCATAATTGGCTCATGGTCTAAAAATATATTTTTCCTTTAACTTGAAGAAACTCTTTTTAAAACCAATAAAAATCAATTCGTCTTTTTTAAATGGAGAAAAATCTTTTTATTGTTAAAGAGCTTATGATTGTAGGGCCAAAATCGCAATCGGAAAAATCGAAGTGGAAGGTGGGACTAGTGGGCGAAGAAATTGTTTTATGAAATGGCGATAATGATGATAATAAACAGCGTGATTTAAAAGGTTTGTGAATATATGATGAAGGTGATGATGTCGATCGACGTAGAACTACGATGGTTGATGATAAACATGAAGAACGAAGAGGAGCTACAAGATGAAGAGGTGGTTAATCATCAAAGATTGGGAGCAAAATGATAAGGAGTCAAGCAATCATAAGATCGACAAAGCAGTATGAGTGTAAAGTCATGTATGGATTTCAACATTGGTACAACGTGATTATCGCATTGTGGAAAGGATGATATAGTTAATAATGAGGATTATATATAATGAGTATTGTTATGAATTATCTAATCGACAAAACGTCGTATTTAATGTATGTGAATGAGGATTTTTAAGATGATGGTGTATATGGCAACTACCTAATGCGTGAGGAGTACGCAACATCGAGCATGGCAATCAACATGGATGGTGTGACAAACGCCTTTAATCAATACAGCATTATTACTATGATGACAACTAGTATGCATCTGTATCAGTTTGAAAAATACTACAAAATAAAAATATAAATAAAAACAAACTATATGTATTGCGCTTTATATTTAATCGCTTTCTCAAATATTTCATCCAGAAGTGATTGGAGTGTGATATACCAAGGGAAAGATTCTTCCAATCCTTTGATGAACATACTGAATATGATTTACACTAAAAATCCTATGCGGAGAATGCCTTTGAAACCTAAGCAGAGAAAACTTTGCTCTTCGAGACAGAAGTCAAGTTCAACTATTACATATGGAGACATAAAATACATAAAAAATTATAATAAAAACAAGTACTGCTTTCACTCCCAAAACATATTCTTGAGGTGAAAAATTACATTTAGCTGAAAGAGCAACTTTTTGATTCTATCCATATACTAGTTTTGATTTTATTAATACAGATCTCCATGTCCTTGTTGAAGGTTACTGGACACTTTGATGATAAATTTGACCACAGGAACCTCCTGCATTCCAATGAGACCAACCCCGTGGATTAAACAGCGAAATTTAGATATGAATCATGGATCGGTTAATGATAGTATAATTCATATAAACCATGAGGAACATTGAAAGTACTACCACCATCAAGAATCATATCTAATGGAATTAATAAAAATTTATAAGTATAAATCAGAAATGAAAAATAAAGTATTTGATCAATGCATATGCATGAAAAGACCTGACACTTAACACAATCTAACCATTTATTGTAGGTCCCAATCGTGTTCGTAAGCGCTAAGTGTTTTCCACCAAACCCCCCATACTTCATCGTTCTTTCGCGTGACTTATGCGTCAAAGTCTCAATTGGCGGAAGGAAATCAGCTATGACTGATAAATGATTGTTAGCGCGAGTGTTGTTAATGTTCTTTAATCTCAATTACCTTATTCTACGCAGATTACTTCAGTTCTATTTCGCATCCATGTGCAATTGATCTATGGTTATACTATAACATCAACACAAGAGTACATAAATGTTAACATAATCGTATCTAAATCCAAGAATCCAAAGATAGGATCTTCGTAATGCAGACGTAAACACATAATACATAACCATCGCATTCACAGGTGCATCAGAGATTCACTCAACAACTCGATAATTCATTCATCAATTTAGATACCCAATTCCACTTTTTCCAAATCAGTAATACAAAGAGGAAAGGTCTGGCATTAATAACTGGATCGATTCCCACGCACACGCCTAGTAGGAGTCCATTCCCAAAACTAAAATGTAGATCTTAAATTGCAATTATATTAATAAATTCATCATATCCTATCCTTGAATTCAAAAATGCATCTCTATTTATAACAATCTAGTCATTTTCCTATGGTTCAAAACCATAGATTTTTGAATCTTAGTTTACTCCTTTGACCTATTACAATGCTCCTGGGCTTTGAACCAATTCCAAATCATTGGCTAAATATAATAAAAATATTCAAAATGGACTAAGCCAGCTTCTCTTTGGGGACCCTATCTCCAACACGTGCCGACTAAAAGCATGGGACATGTTTGCATTGCATTGTTCTATCTCCGGGACCAAAAATGTAGAATCCTCAAAAGTGCATCGGGGGCAGCATATCTTCCTTACACAAGATGGGAATTTAATGAAATTGGCAATGCATCAAAATCAATACAAAAACCTCTCGATTCATAATTGGAATCCCTTGAACTATTAAGGTCAAGTACTTAGGTACTTTCAAAGATACAAGAGTCTTCTTTCATTAGAGCAAATGCTCCATTCCCATCTCCCGATGGTGCTGACTTTCAACATTATTAGCAATGTGACCCCCTATTGGTTCATCATCTTCATCTTCTTCAAGATCTAAGAGGACCTCTATATAATGTGCTTTACCAAGAGCACATCTATGGCCAGTACCCATGGTTCTTGGCAAGTGAAGCATAGTTTCTTGTTTCTTAAATCTCTCCTGACTTTAAATGTCAAGAGGCCTTTAAAATGAGTCTCTGTTGAATTAATTTTTCAGTCATTCAACTCATCATTAGATGGACCTGCTAATAATTATGCTATCTCAATTTTACCCTAAGTAAAATTTCTTTCACTATGTAAATATCCAAGATGAAATCTCTTAGGAGATTCCTCGACTCTATCCATTCTCATCTCTTTGATCTCTCTATCAAGATATTGAATGGCTTTCAAAAGAGTTTTTTCAAACTCCTTCCGTCTTCATCACTTCTAGATTCAAAGGATTTCTCTCACATTTCTATTATCATTGGTGTAATCAAATTTTCCGCATTATTTTTAGATACTTTCTCTGTCACCAAAGGCTCATCTTCTTCGAAGACATTGGCTTCTTTAAGGAAGAAATCACAAGTTATGCCAAGTCGATTGCTCGATACCACCGTGTAATATCCCCAAAAGGGAAGATTCAAGAATACCGCTAGAATAACACATTTTTCAGAAGTATGTGCATTGAAATGAATTTGTAGCTCATGGATCCCTTATATATGGATATCTAGCATCTAAATCCAAGAGGAGAGAAAACAAATCCAAATAGGTGAGGTAAACAAACCTCCCATGTACTATGGCTAGAAAATACATTAAGAATGGGTCAAAGAATATGCAACAATACCGCAAGAAAATAATGTAGTTTTTCTAAGAAACAATAGGAGACCAATAATAAGGATCAAAATTCATATATAAAGAAATAGATCAGATCCATAATGAGGCCCATACAATGTACAATGATACAAAAGACAAGAATAGAAGAAATTATTAAAAAAAGGGTTATAACATGTGTATTGACTACAAAAATACGGAAATGTTACTTTAAAGAGTTGGGTGTACAGTATATTAAATCTAGATTCAAGAGTAGATCAAGATACAAAATATTAGATCTATATCGTATCCGTAACACTATATGGGCTCCTTATTAAATTTCCTGGGGTTTTGTTAAAACATGAAACACAAAGAGTAGATCTAAGATCTAATGTTGCGTACTCCATGTAAAGAATATTCAAAAATTTCCCAAAAGATAAATACAATAGAAGTAGATTAGATCTGAACAAAACATGGATCAAAGTATAATCCACGGATCACCATAGTGAAGGAAGAACTCCAACACCATAGATTCTCCTCCAAATGTGTGTCAAAACACCCCGCAATCAGACACTTGAAAATAACGCAACACTCGGAAGGTAAACTACACTATAGGCTCTAGCACTAGTTTGGCCCGATGCCAACATCCGACAATGTAGCCTTAAAGGTTAGTACTTTCAAGGGATAGAAGGCTTCTACCGAAAAGAGACACTATATTAAGCCTAGATCTAAGCAGATCTAGCCTCCACTTGCCGCAACTTACAAGGACAACCAAAACATCAATAAGATTTGTGTTGTAGTTAGAAGATGAGCTTGGAAAAATGCTTAATAGTGGACAAGATTAGCAAGACTCCTCCAAGAGCTACTCAATGGAAGAGGATTCCCGATTAGAACAATTTAAAGTGCTAAACAACACTATTCTCGCCTAAAAATAAGAGAATTTTATATGTCTAAACAGACAATATACTTAGAAACATACTCAATCAACAACATTTTTCTATTCTCCCTCCTCTTTCTTTTTATAAGATGAAAGTTCTACCAAACCCTAAACCATCTCAATGATTTAGCTAATTTCACATGTGGAGCCTCCACCAAAACCGTACCGTGCATCTAGGAGATTCATCGTATCTAGACAATACTGCTGATTTTGTCCCGGTTGACTTGGTCAAATGATCCACCTTCTTTCACCTAAGTGTGCTTATGTAAATAGCCGAGATTTAACTTTTTTCACATGTGGCATTGATTTATTTCTATTAATTTGGAGTTTTATCGATCCTTTACAAACTTGTATTCATGTACAGAAATGAAACAAAATTGTATATTCCCATTAGCTTGGGCTAATTGGGAATATTACACCAAACCTAAATGAACGTAATTTGTCTCGTCGTCCGTGATTCAGCACTCAACGGTTTTCAAAACCGAGGTCGTATGTTAAGTTATTGAGGTTTGAAAATTCCTAACAAACTCAAAAAATTGACCTTGACCGAGCTTGACTTTATAAAATTTTTGTAAAAAGAAAATATATCTGAAAATTATTTTTGCAATATGGGTTTGAAGGACTAATTATGTAAGTTGCCACGTAAGGGTGCCTGAGGTCGTGCCATGGCCCCAGGCCGTGGAAATTTGGTTTTCAAAATATTTTGGATTCTCATGATTCGAACTCCGGCATCCCGCACACAAGCGTACGTGCCCGGCCAACCCGCCTATAAAGTGGTTTCAACTATTAACGATCACATTTTCTATTTGAAGTTTGGAAATATTCGTAGGTAGAAAAATAAAGGCTAGCCCACATCTCTATACTATATGACCGAGACGCCTACAACCGTGTTGTGAGCCGACAACAAAATTCTCTCGCCCACAAAACCTGCTTCATGTACACGTTCAAACACCAATGCTATCGTGATGGCTAGAGGTTTCCACGATGGTTGTTGTGCGTAAAATTCCCACCACCTAAAATTAAACTTGACCATTAATAAATTCGAGTGAATCTACCATTTTTTGGCCTCAAGTTTCATTTTTGGGCGCTTTTAATCAGGCGTCCTCCACATTTAGTGGGGTTTTTGGGGACATTAAGTGCTTGGAGTAGCCATAAATTCGCTATTATTGAACCAAATTGAGTGCAAAAATAGTCAATTTTGGGTCTCTTCGACATTTTGATAAGTTTGGCATAGGTTTCATGTCGAACATAGGTCATATTCAATAGTTTTTTCTTCTCAAGGAAGATGAAGGAGCTAATGTGGCCATCATGGAGAAGGCAATGTAATGGGATTTATTTATCCGTTTTAGGTAAATGAATGGTCATATATGGATAATTCATACCTTCAATCTGATGATATGGTTTTCAGAGTTCGTAGATAACTTTAGAAAGTCAAAAACTTCGGTGAAAAGTCTCCAGGGCCATTAGTGCCATCTTTTTCCGCGCAATAATATGTGATTTAGCTGTGTGGGAGCTAGAGGCTACAGTGCAGAAATAGTGGTAATTATTAAATTTAAACATAATTATGAATCTAATTGAAGGTGGTTCTTAAAATTTCAGAATTATAGAGGTTGAAAACCCAATAGAGAAAGCTAAAGACCCTAGTGCTGGTGGGGTGCCGATGGTGGACTGGAGGCGAAACCTTTATAGCCAGAGGCCATTTTTTAGGAATGAATAGTATATATTGACTAATTTAGAAATTTGGGAACTAATTAAAGTGGTTTTATAACACTGATAACTTAGATAGGTCAAGAAGTCAAGGGGAAGTTTTGGGGTGCACTCTTGGGAAAACCGTGGAGGATAAACTCAGTTTGTGATGGCTCATTTTGAGAAATTTATCACCAATATTTGGTGTTTGATGTGTGTTGGATATATAAGGAGTGGTTTTAATGATAGAAACAAAATTATGAATGATTTTGTGCCATTTAGAAGCTCAAATTAGCGTAGAGCACCGACAAAGGAATCTGTCAACGACAACCTAATAAAGCTATTTGCAGAGTTTGACAAACCTATTATAGGGATATATATGGTATTTTCAGCCCTTTGGATCATTTTATTATTCATTGGAGTTAAGTTTGGAACTTGAAAAAAACATACTATAATCTCAAAGAGCCGAGTCATGATGACAAAGCTCAAAGGGAGACGTAGCTTCAATGCATATTTGGTAACCTATAGATTAATTTTGTTGTTATGTTTAAATTTTTATCATTGCATTATGTTTCTATTATACATGTTAGATTTCAGCAAGAAAAATGAACTTAAGACATAAACAAAGTAAAAAAAACCACACACCACTTTCAAGCAATCTTACAAAATTGTCAAGTCTAAGCTAGATCATTTAATTTAACCGAGTGGGAGGTTCTTGAACAACACAATATCCCATAGTTTTCTTAGATTAGGTTGGTATCACAGAGAACTTATTTTCTTGATTGACACAGCAGCTATTATTGCTTAATACTTTTTCTTGTCTATTTGAAAGGTGTTTAAACAAAGTGTAAAATATTGATTGTTTTACCTGCTTGAAAACCCAAATCGTTGTTTGAGTTTACGGAAGGTGAAGGGATAGCTATTGTTAGCTAATTCTATGCAGGAAAAAAGGAAGAAAGGGTCACAGTATCTTTCCTTACCCCAAAGAACCTTAAGGTCACCCTTGGAACAATAAACCCTCTCGACGATTATTTGTTAAGAAGCCTCTTGGAGTCATTGTTTGGATGTTTGAATAAGCACTTGTCCTCTCAGCCATTTTGTTCAAAAGATTTACCGTATTCTTGAAAGCTTTATGAACTTTGTTGAAGTTAATTTTTTTCTTTATTGAAATCATAATGACAACTTTGCTATGCAGTAAGGTTTCCTCCTTCATAATATTCTTCAATGAAGAGAACACACACTATTATATTGCTTTATTGCTATGACTTTGCTGGAGTACAGAAGAGAAAGCACCAAATTCACAGACTAGAATTTTTTTTCATACAAGAGGAAAGAACAATTCTTCAAATATTTCATGATATGGAGATGCGTATCCATCAAGCCCAAGAGAAGCTACTTAAGAACATGTGTGGAAGAGGTAATTCACTCAAATTTGTCTTCTTTCAGTCTTTAGAAAGATGTGTTGGTTCTTTCGAAAAGCATGTGAGCTTGTACGCTGGCACAAGAAAATGATGTTATTTTGCAATGAAAGTTGAAGCCTCTACTAGTTCATCTCTCACGAAGGAAAAAAGGATGAACATGAAAAGCAAGACAAGAGGTATAACTTCATGATCAATTTGATTGTGTTTTGTATATACGATAATTTTTGCATGCTTAAATGGAAGAAATATTTGTTGTAAATATTAAAATAATTTTACCATGATGTTTTGAGTATCAGATGAGGAAGAAACTGCACAGAAATAAATAAGGCAAAGGAAACTTTTCAAAGAAGGTATGATTTGCAATATTACCGAAGAGGGGACATGTTGTTTCCCATTGTTGGACTTTTGCATCCAACTAGTCATCCCAAGCACATGCAACAAGAGGATAGAAATACTGTGAAGGTGGAACCATGGATCCATTATTGATGTGAAAAATGGTGTTTCACATGAAGAACAATATATAACAAAATTCTCCATGGAAGTGGCTTGGCAAGAAGTGGATGAAATTCTTAATACAAAGAAGACATACCCTTGTACATATGAAAATTTTGGTTGTATGCATGTATTATGCTATAACTTTGTTTTTGAGCCACCTTGGATCATTGACTAAGGTAGCAATGTTTAGTTTCTCGGTAAATTTATCCCTGTAAATTTCGGTGAGCAAGAAAGACAGCTTGCATAGGAGGACAAGCGCATCCAAGAAGTAGGCGTCAATTTATTTCTTTAGTTGTGGTTCAAAGTCACTATCCATGAAAGGAAAGTGGTTCGGAGGCCCAAGAGAAGAGGGTGATGTAGTCTCATTTACTTGCCGGTATTAGCAAGTATCGGGCCTTTTGGGTCCAAAATATCCCCGCTGGGAGGTGTGATCAAACTCGATCAAGGGACCCCAATGATAGCTCAAAATTCAAAGTGCTTGAAGATAAGAACCTCGAACTAATAGAAAGGTCTCGTCACTAAGATTCCTAGCACCATGAATGGTTCAAAAATGAGGTCATATGTATACGTAGGTTTGAAAATGCCCACAACTCAAAACCTAATTTTTGACCGAGTTTGAATTTTTGATAAATTTTTATAAAAAAAAATATATATTTTGAAAATTATTTTTATATTAAGGTTCAAGGAAAAAAATTAAGGTTTAAAGGACCAATTAGTTGATTCCTCAAAGATTCGAACTCGAGCATCCGCTCGCAAGTGCACGTCGTCGCCTGTTCGTAAAGTGTTTCGACTATGGATCAATACTTTTCATTTGAAGTTTGAAATATTCATAGGTGGAAAATACAGCCTTAGGCTATCCTAACCACATACTTTACATAACCAGTTTACGACAGGGTTAGAGATGGCAAGAAATCCTCTGTACCCATGAAATAGTTTCATGTGGCTGCTATCTTCAAACAATTAAATACTACTATGATGGATGGACGTTTCATGATGATTAGAGTGGGGAGGTCATATTCCCACCGTATAAAATTAAATCGACCGTTAATAATCCGATAAATTTGGAGCAGAACCCGCCATTTTCTACTGCTTCATTTCTGGCGCTTTTAACCAGAAGTCCCCTCCACATTTAGTGCGGGTTTTTGGGGACATTGGGTGGTTTTCGAGGAAGCCATAAATTCTTATTATCAAGCAAATTGAGTGCAAAAATAGTCAATTTTGGGTTTCTAAACATTTTGAGCAACTTACATAGGTTTCAAAGCCGAATGAGGTCATATTCAACATTTTTTTCTTCAAGGAAGATGAAGGAGCCACTCCAGGGCCATCATGGAGAAGCGGTGTTGTAATGGGATTTATTTATTTGTTTAAGGTAAATTAATAGTCATATTGTTGGCACATGATGAAAAGTTGTCCTCAAGAACCCATTTTGAAGAAGATGATGACAACGTACTTGATGAAGTTGTGCTTGATAGAATATGTTCTTAATGAAGCAAATCCGATGTATCTACAAGAGAAGGCTAAAGACAAGAAAGAAAGGAATCTCGTATTGTGTTAAGTCTATGGTGGAAGAGTATGTCTCAAGGAATACGATGGATCCTGTCGGAGGAAGTCGCGTATGCACGCGAAAAGAACGTGCCAAGTCGCGTATGGGCTAAAGTGACTTAAAAGTGCAAAACCACGGTCATCACCATGGTATTGACCCATTGTATTGCAATGATCCGCCTAATTGACCTCGTCTCGAGAATACCACTTCCGATGTATGGTTTTAGCCCGTGTATTGAAAAAGGCCTGGCGACGACAAAGGGTAAACCCATATAAGGAGAAGCACCATTGTGCAACCATGAACATGGGGTAAGACCTCCGAGCTTGAATGAATACTTCTCTAAAGTAGATCCTAATGGAAAGGGTTACACATGAATGATAAACCGAGTGTATAATGCACCAATGATGACGAAGGGGATCTAGATCCGAAATGTGCTTGTATTTTCTAGATCTATTTATGGAATGATTAGATCCAAGAAGAGTTAACATCCGTTCAAAGTGAAGGGTTAAATCATGTGAATTATCTCTGCTCAAGAAATGCAATGACCTAAAATTCTGGCGAACCATACGCTAGTTCGCCGAAAAGGAAGCATCGTATACACATCGCGTCATTGAAAGAAAGCGCGTATGCGCAATTAAATTGGTTCGTAATATGTACAAGTATACGCTGGTTCGTGTGAATGGAGCGGTGTATACGCGACATCGCAGTTAAAAGCGTATGCAAACTAGGTTTGCTAAAGTCCGTGGTGAAGAAAATGACCGATCTATTCTCACGTATTTTCGCTATCCGTATTCTGGCTGTTCTAGTTTTTCGCACCGCCACAAAGGATTGAGCTTAAATCTACGAAGAGGTCCATCGAAAATACATGAAACGTGGCTCACAAGTATTTTTCTATTGAAGTTGTTGGATCCGGGGCAGAAATTGACGAAACGGGTCCGAAGGGGTGTCGAGGGCGAGTTTTCTGGGGCCGGGGGGTCGTAGTTTCCTTCCGCAGAGAGGCCGGTAAACGAGTCGTGGTTGTAGCTTCCTTCAGAGAGGCCAGAAACGAGTCGTGGGGTTGGAGCTCTTCCAGAGACGCTCGAAACGAGCGCAGGGTGCCTCGCGCACCGGTAGGAGCGTCCGTACCTCACATACAGTGTTGTAAGATGTTTTCTCTATAATAAAATATTGAAGGTCATAACCAAGGGCCGGGGTGGGTTTTCTCCCTGGCCTTGCAGGTTTCCACCTAAAAACTCGTGTTCATGTGATGCTTTGTGTGATGGTTATTCGGTTTTGCCGTACATGTTTACCGTTTATTGAATATTCGATGAATAAATGATGGAATGGCTTAAGTGAAGAATTAATGACATAATTATTTCTCTATGTATACGCGAGTTTACTAAAGGGAATTAAGACATATACGCAAGTTCTCTTTAGGAAAGTAAAGGTATGGGTTTTGGAAGTAAGAAAGTAAAAAGTTTTTGAATATGTCAGAAATACCGATTCACCCCCCTCTCATTATTTTTCCCAACAATTGGTATCGTATGTGTTCTTTCGGCAGAAGTTTTTTGATCGTCAAGAAGATCCATCGCAATGAAGTCAAGAAGGAGTGATGTCTATAAAGCCACCTCTATTCAATGGAAGCACCGATATTCGGAAGGTACGAACAAAGCGTATCCGCAAAGTCTTGGTGCGTATGTGTATGGGCAATCGAAGAAGGCTATCAATACCCCAAGAAGTATCTGCATCGATGTACCGAAAGGAAGAAGTATGAAACCAATGCCAAAGTAGTAAATGTCTTGTTAGGAAGTATGCCCGAATTAGAATTTACAATGACAAATACATTCAAGAAAAGAAATAGGACAAAAATCTATTTCCGAGCTATGAAGGAGATAATAAAGGTAAAAAATGCAAAACTCAAATCCTTAGAATTGAATATGAAAATTTGAAGATGCATAGTGATGAGAGTAAGGCGCTTTCTTTTCCTTCGTCTAGATGATGTTGTAAATCGAATGAGAAATTTGGGTGAAACCATAACCGATACTACCTCGGTGGAAAAGTCTTAAGATTCTTGACTTCAAAATTTGGACTCTAAAGTCTCAAATGCTGAAGAAAGGCAAGATCCGCAAACTTCATTATTGTTCAATTACATGGTATTCCGACTACTTTTGAAATGAGACAAGGAGGTCCTTCTTCAAACCGAGAAGTCGCTTTTAAGGTATTCGTTAAAGGAAAAGAAAAAAGGAAGTCGTCAAAGAATCTACTACATTTCCGATGAAGAAGAAGTGAATTTCGTGAGAAAACTCCAACCAGGAACTCGGAAGATTCAAAGGTAAGCTCTCAAATGTTTTGAGTGGGGAAAAGTTGGTCATTATGTCGTAAAATGTCCTTATAAAGGAAAAGAAGTAGTAAGAAGGAATAAGAACCGATCTAGCTCTAAGAAAAGTTAATACACTAATGAAGACAAAGTGATGGGTCATCTGACACTTCCAGGAAGAATGAAGAAGATATTAGACTTCTCATGGCATTTGAACAAAAAGAAGAAAAGGATACTTTTATGGATGCTCTAGAGGAAACTCGATTTCCTTGAAGAAACAATCAACTCAAAACTATCGCTTAGAAGATTATGGAAATTTCTTAGAAGAACAAAAGATAATCAGAGACCATTGAAAAACAACTTGAAGAAGCAAAAGAACATATTGAAAAATTGGAATGTGAAGTGGTAAGTCAAAGAAAAGAAGTTGAGAAAGCAAAGACCTTGAATCTTAGATTTACAATGGATCCGAAACCTTAGATGAGATTATCAAGGTACAACGTTCTCCTCTTATAAAGACAGTTCCTGGATATACCGTAGAATCTTCTTCAAGCTTCGCACTCAAACTATCTAAAAGCAAACACAGGTGGTTTACTACATTCAAAGAACTCAACAAGGGAATAAAGGATCTCTAGACAGGAAAACAAAAGACCATCTCAATTCAAGGAACACTCAATGGGGGATAGCTTTCAAAGACGCTACACCCAACAAAGTAAATTCAAATAGAAGATTCCATGATCGCGTAACTTTACCATCGTAAGTAATGTTTCACATGTCACAATTCTTGGTCATAAAGTTGTTCAATGTGCTGCATAAAACCATCATGACAAGAGAAGCAAGAAAAGAAAATGTTGGATACTCAACTGGAAGAAGAATACCCATAACAAATTTTCCTCTTCAAAGTGAAGTTGAATGTACTTATTGTAACAATTGGCCATGAAGAACTTTCGAATGCAGTGAACAAGATCTGCCCAAAAGAACATGTTCCCCAAGCTCTAAAGTGGAAAAAAAAGAACCCGTCACAAAAAATCAGATAGCATTATTTGCAGAAGGTGAAGAAAATCAATGGTACATTTGATACAGTTCAAGACACATGACAAAAGACAAAAGCAAACTTTTCAGCATAATTTTCAGGAAAAGGAAAAGAAAGTTACTTTTGGAAATGATACCCCGCTATAATTAAAGGAAAAGCAATGCTGTTTCTAAAAGAAAAGGTGAAGGCTAAAGATGTCGCGCAGGGATGGATCGAGGCATAACCTATTAAGGTAAGTCAAATGTGTGATCAAGGAACATAAGTTGTTTTAGTTCAAAAGAATGTGTGGTTCAGATCTTGATACAAAAATTATTATAAAAGGAAAAAGAAATCCAAGCAACTCAGATATACTAAAGGGCTACAAAGATCAATGTTACCGAGCAAATCTTCGTAAAATCGTTATGGCATAGAAGGTCAGTATCCGAGCTTCTTCAAATCAACAAAGCAAGCGTACTTCAATGTCGGCATCTTCCAATATTAATCCACCATAAAGTATCATATGCAAATTCGACAATTTGGTAAGCAAGTACTGCAGTACGATTTAATGCCAAAGAAGGATCATCAAGTGTTTCGAACTCATTCATACCGATATCCGCAGGACCTATGAGGAAAAATTACTACGGGGATGAATACTATATCTTATTTATCGATGACTACTCTAGAATGTGTTGACTCCAAGTTCATTAAACACAAAGATCAAGCACTTGAAAATTTCTGCAGGGCCCAAAGTATCAAGTGTAAAATGAATTAGATCTAAAAATCAAGTGTCTTTAGATCTCGATCGAGGAGGAGAATATTTCAAATGAATTTTTGGAATTCTTGTGAACAACATGGCACAAAGACAACAGATGGTGAACTCCCACAACAAATGGTAGTGTAAAGAATGAATAGAACAATTGTTCAAATGGTTAGAGCTATGCTTATGCAGCTGATTCTATGTCTTTACATGTTCGAGGAAGACATACAAAGCAGCTTAACATTCTCAACAAGGCTCATGTTCGGGTAAATAGTGACAAACCCATATGAACTCCGGTATGGTAATTTCCACCGTGAAGCATTCTAAAGTTTTTGGAAGTAGATGCTTTATCAAAAATAATGATGAAAAGCTTTGAAAAGTTTGAACCTAGATCGTATGAAGGGATATTTTTTGTTACTCATCTTCACAAAGCATTCACATGTTACAATAAGAGGCTTCGAAAGGTTGTTGAATGTATTGATGTTGTTATCGATGAGTCTCCCGCAACTCCTAAAGAAGAGAAAACAAACAACAAAAGAAGATGATAGCGACATATGGCCTTCTACACGTATGGAAATGATATAGATGTTGGATCCAATGAAGAACTTGAAAATGATCTATCTCAAAAAGCTCCATCCAGATATGTTCAAAAGAATCATCCCGAATCTCAAATTTTGGGAGACAAGGAATCGTGGTAATGCAACAAGAGAACTCTTGTAGGATCTTTCTAGCTTAAGGACACTTATCCACAATCAACCACTCAATGTCAATCAAGCTAGCAAGAGATGAATGTTGGAGGCAAGCTACGGATGAAGAACTTGTTCAAATGGAAAAAATGACACTTGGGATTTGTACCAAGACCTCATGATAAAAATTTTATTGAACTAATGATTAAAAACAAGTTAAATGAGAATGGGGATGTTGTGTTAGAAACAAAGCTAGACTGTTTTGCAAAGGTATACTCAACAAGAAGATATAGACTTTGAAGAAACTTTTGCTCCTATAGCTAGACTCTGAAGCCATCGTAATGCTTTGCCTTTTCAGCGTTATCAACAACCGTTTATCAAATGGATGTTAACCGATTTTTCAATCTGTGATCTAGAAGAAGAAGTATATATAGAACAACCTAAGGATTCATTTTGGGAAATGATGCAAATCTTGTTTGTATAATTAAAAAAGGCTCTATATGGTCTCAAACAAGCTCCAAGGGCTTGGTATTATCGTCTTGGAAAATATCTTCATCAACAAGGATTTTCAAAGGTCCGTCGATAGCAACTTATACACAAAAGTTGAAAATGATAAACTATTGATCAGGGTTGTATATGTTGATGATATCATTTTGGGAGTAATGAAGAATCTTTTGGAGTCAAAAAATTTGCTTCGAGCTATGTGAAGAATTCTGAAATGTCTTTACTTGGGGAACTAACATTCTTTCTTGCTCGCAAGTGCATCAAACCGTGTATGGTATATTCCTCATCGTCACAAAATATCTTTTGCCAAATTTCCAAGAAGTATGGCATGGAAGAATGTAAAACTCGTAAGTACACCGATGATAACCTGACAATCTCGTCTAGGATGATTTCACTGTGAATCAACCAGAATACGTATCGATGATAGGGAGTTTACTTTATCTCACCGGGACTAGACCGACATTACATGCGCTTGGGATTATTGACGATTCCAAGCTAATCCAAAGAGTCTACCTTCAAATAAGTTAAAATAATATTCAAATATTCACAAGGAACTCAAGACTTTGGTTCATGGTATCCAAAGAACGCTCGATCTTACTCTTCATGCTTACACCGATGCGCATTGGGTCGGAAGTGTTGATGGATCTAAAAGCACTATGGTGGTGCATTCACATGGGGCCCTGGTTAGTATCTTGGTTCAAAGAAGCAAAATTATCAGCTTTATCTACGAGAAGGAGAATATGTAAGTACCGCATCTGTTGCACCCAATCCCTTGGATGATGCAAACCTTACAAGATTTTCAAATCAAATGTACTCCTCCGTCCCCATTAAGTGTGACAACACAAGTAAGCACGCATTTCAAAGAATCCTGTTATGCATTCAAAGACCAAGCACATTCCCATCAAGTATCACTTTCTACGTGGAACAAGTGCTTGAGCAAAATGTTGAAGTTGGAGTATGTTCCTCCAAAGAACAAGTCGTCGATATCTTTACCAAACCTCCGCTCGTGAAGCATTCGAGTATCTAAGTATGCAGCCGGGAGGCAGCCTCTTCGTCACCAAAAGAACAAATCTGCATAAATTTAGAATATGGCGTGGGACACGCGGTTTCTATGAAACACAAATACGTATACACGCGAAACTTTAATAATAGTAAACTCGTGTATGTCCGTATCACAACAATTTTCTACTTGGAGTTCACCAAAGATGTACCGCATCGATGTTTGAGCATCTTGGTACCGTTTTGCATATTCAGGTTTCAGCTTCTCATAATTTTTTTCTGCTGCGTTTTGATAAAGATGCCTTGATGATTTGTTGGTGAAAGTAAGTTCAGATGCACAACCAAGGGGGAGCCTTAGTCATATGGAAAGGATGCTTAGATGCACAGACTCGGGGAGCTTTAGCGTTGCCGAGTATAACACATTGTTGGCATTATGATGATTCTGAAATATTTTCTCCATCTTGAGGACTTCTCGTGTTGGTTATGAAAAGTCACTTTTGTAATTTGATGAAAAAGTCTCGTTAAGACCCATGATGTAAAATTGTAATATTTAGTCTGGAAGACTATTTAATTTGTAAACCCACTTGGTTGCAGAAGTCACACAAATTTTGTAAACCCACTTGGTTGGGTAGTTGAGTCTTCATATGTAAATCCACTTGGATGGATCTTCGATGTAAGTATGAGTCACTGGGTGATGGGGAAGTTCATAGAGTCATGTACTTCATTGAAAAATATGCTTGAAGATTCAAGATGAACTCGTGGGGAGAGTATGATGGTTTTGGTCTCCGCTCTTCACCCTTGATGTCAAAGGGGGAGAGTGACATGGTGTTTGAATGGTGTCAAATGGAGAGAATGACATGGTGTCATTGTATTCCATTATACCTATCTCCATTGTGGGTAACCAAACACTATCATGGTTGCCATCAAGTCCAAAGGGGGAGATTGTTACAATATGATGCAGTGTTTTTCCCTGATGGCAAACTCACTTTGATGAAGATGATGACAACGTACTTGATGAAGTTGTGCTTGATAGAATATGTCTTTAATGAAGTAAATCTGATGTATCTGGCTGGTGAGAGCATGCCAAGACAAAATAAAGAAAGCGAATTCAGATTGTGCTAAGTCTATGGTGAAAGAGTATGTCTCAAGGAATACGCAGACTAAGGAAGTCGCGTATGCATGCAAGAAGAACGTGCTGTCGCGTATGGGCTAAAGCGCTCTAAAAGTAAAACCATGGGTCATCACCATGGTATTGGACCATTGCATTGGGTAATGATCCTACTAATCGACCGTCCGAGAATACCACCTGGATGTGTAATATGGTTTTTGGGTTTATGTATATTGAAAAAGGGGCTCATATCAAGCAAGGGTAAACTCATATATGAGAAATTCATTGTGCAAATCATGAACATGGGTGCAAGATCCTCTCGAGCTTGAATGAATACTTTCTCAAGGCAGATCCTACGGGAAAGGGTTACACATGAATGATAAATCTCGAGGCATGATGCACCAATGATGAAGAAGGGGATCTAGATCTCAAATGTGCTTGTATTTGCTGATTCAGATATGGAATGATTAGATCCAAGAAGAGGCGAATATCTATCCGAAGTGAAGGGTTAAATCTATGTGAAGCATTCATTTCAAGAAATGCAATGACCTGTAACTATGAAGAACCACACGCTAGTTCTCCTAGTGCTTAGCACGCATATACGTGGCTTCGCCGAAAGAAAATGGTATGCGCACTAAATTGGTTCGTAATATGTACGTAAGTATACGTTCGGTTCGTGTGAATGATACAGACATACGCGGTACCAAGAAAGTAAAAGCGTGTATGCAAACCAGGGTTTTCTAAAGTCCGGGTAAGAAATGACCGTATCTATTCTGCTATTGTCGCTATCTCGTATTCTGGCATCGTTTTTGAGTTGTCTCTGACGCCTTGGTTGTATGATTGAGTTTAAATCTATGAAGAGGTCCATCAAAATATGATGTAGAACGTGGCCTACAAGTATTGTTCTATTGAAGTTGGATCCAGCAGGAAAATTGATGAAACGTGGTCCGGGGTGCCGAGGGTCAGAAGCCTTCGGGGCCGGGGGTCGGTGCTCCCTTCCTGTGAGAGGTCAAACGAGTCGTGGGGTTGGAGTCTTCTTCTGTGGAGACGTCGTAAACGAGTGTGTGGGTGTCCGCGTGTCGGTAGGAGTTCCCCGTACCCACATATGTTGGGAGATGTTTTTCTGTATACCAAAATATTGAAGGCTGAGCAACCGGCAACGGGTTTTCTCCCATCTTGGGTTTCCACCCAAAAATCCCGAAAGTTCATGTGTGATGCTTTGTGTGATGGTTATTCTTGCTTCGTCGACATGTTAACGTTTATTGAATATCTCGAGAATAAATGATGGAATGGCTTTAAGTGAAGAATTAATGACATAATTAGTTCTCTGTATACGCGAGTTTAATAAAGGGAATCCGTGTATATACGCGAGTCTTCTTCGTGAAAGTAGCGTATGGGTTTTGGAAGTAAAAGAAAAGTAAAAAGTTTTGAATATGATGTAAATACTAATTTCACCCCCCCCCCCCCCCCCCCGCGCGTATTTTTCCCAACACATATATGGCTAATTATTACCTTATGAATTTTATTATATGTATTTTTATATACCGTAGATAAATTTAGAAAAAAGTTTAAAAGTTTTACATAGTGCCTTCAGGGCCATAAGTGCCATTTTTTGTCAAAGCAGCATGGTGGCCCAGCTGTGGGAGCTGAGGCCATATGCCGTGAACCAATAGTAATTATTGATGAACATAATTATGAATCTAATGACATAGGTTTCATAAATTTTTTAGGATTCTGAGGTTGAAAACCCAAATCGCAGAAGTTTTCAAGGACCCTAGTGCTGTGGGTGCCGATGAGCTGGAGGCGAAACCGCAGGAAGCCAGAGGCTATTTTGATAAATTAATAGCCTATATTGACTAATTCAGACATTTTGGAACACACAGAAAGTGGTTTCAGAACATTTTTCAACTTCTAGATTTTGGAGAATCGATGTGAAGCTGGGCAGCCCTTGTGAAAACCGTGAGGATAGCTCAGTTTGGGGATGAAGTGTCTATTTTGAGAAATTCTATTTGGATATTTGGTGTTTGATGTGTGTTGGATAAAAAATTATTGTTTTTAGTGACAGAACCAAATTATTAAGGATTTTTTTCCATTTAGAAGCTCATAGTAGCTATATAGCACCGATAGAAGGAATCGTGTCAATGGGAGCCTAAAGTTGTTTGCGAGTTTGGACGTACATCGCAGGGATATATGGTATTTTTCAGCCCTTTGGAGCATTTTATTATTCATCGAGTTACAGGGAATCATGGTAAAAAAAACCCTACCATAATCCCAAAGAGCTTCTAGTCATGATGACAAAGCTCAAAACGAGACGTAGCCCACAAGATTCGGTGAACTCCCAGATTAATTTTGCCGTTGTATTTAAATATTTTATTGATGCACTATGTTGTTGTTATACACGTTAAATTTCAGCAAGAAAAAATGAACTTAAGACAGCATAAATAAAAGAAAAGAAAATAATACACAAATTTCAAGCATAAATTCCACAAAATTGTCATGTTCAAGCTAGATCATTTAATTTAAACTTCAAGGGAGGTTCTTGAAATACATACAAGTTATCCAAACCATTTTCGCATAAACTAAATCTAATCTGTAACCTAACCTTAACCTTAATTCTAAATAAGGTTAGGTTATCTCCATGGTTAAGGTTAAGGGTAAGGTTAAGGTTAAGGCAAGGGTTTATTTATTATTAAGGGTTAAGCAATCATGAAATAGTTACAAGTTAAGGTTAAGATTAGGTTAATGTTGCATAATTAATTTATAAGTTAGGGTTAGGGTTAAGGTTAAGGTTAATGTTAGGTTTATATTAAGGTTAAGGTTAAGGTTATTAGTTTAAGTCAAGGTTAAGGTTGCAAGTTTAGGGTTAAGGTAAGGTTAGTGTTAAAGTCCCTATATTACTAGTATAGTCCCTTATTGTTGTTATTTTAACCCCTTATTGTTATTATTGTACCCTTGTAATCCCCATATTATTATTATTGTGCCCTTAAATTATTGTTTTTAGGTTTACTAGGATTGATATCAGGCTCACTAGGATTACATTATGGCCCCATGGACTCCTATATATAGAAAGGAGGTTTTAAAATTTGTCATCCAAGAATTGTTCATTTATGTAACAAATGAGGTTGCCCTTCGAAGTGGCTTATTTCTGCTGCTTCTGATATCTCTTTTCTGCCTTTGGAGCTTCTGTTACAGAACATTTGGTATCGTAGCTAGACTTGTGGAGCCATTGCCTAAAATGTGTCATTGTGGCATTTGCGCTATAATTTTGTTTCTACAAGGCCAAAATCTGAAATTTTTTAGGTGTGAAGCCGAAACCGAGTAAACTAGTCGTACCCTCATATCTTGGTTTGCAACATTTTCTGAGATATGATCTATGCAAGGTAGTGCTTTTTCAGCTCCCAAATTTCATTCTGGGGCAGGTGACTGAAAATATTCACAACTCTCTCGAGTATTGGATTGTAGTACCGTAAAAATTGGTTGCAAGTAAATGACCGTAGTTTATTTTTCTATCAATTTTAGAGCCGAAGGACAAACTAAGTGTCATGGCAAGTCGTACAAGTTCACTCTACCGAACTAGTCCATAATTAGGTTATCAGGAGATTGACACAACTTTGTTTTGGAGAATCTAAACTGTGCCTACCTATGATATTCGAAAGAGAATCTAAAGGCTACGTTGGTATCAAAATTCAAATATTTAAGTGCTACAATCACAAACATAATCCAATTTCAATAGTGAGCTCCTCAAAAGAAAGAAAATGTGTGTATTTTTTTCTCGAATGATAAGTCTTGTTTGAAGAATCAATTTAAATTGATTCCAAGGCATATATTGTAGAATAAATATCAAGATTGGTTCCCAAAAATTCCTGTAAAAATTCAACACCTATTAAGCCTTCGTAAGGCTCTACTTACACCATGAAGATGAAGAATTACAACATGATCTATCAAAATTACAAGAGCAAGTGCACCAAATTTCGCTTCTCACAAAGAGAAAACAAAAATGAAATGGAAGTTTTGAAGAAAGGCGTGGAAGCTAAGATGGATGGCATGAAGCCGGCATGGAAGATAAAATGGATGACATGAAAGAAAACATGGAAAACATGAAGAATGATCTAAAAGAAGACATGAAGCACTGACAAAGTTGATACAACAAATGTTTCATAATGGTGAAAATATAGTAGAAGAAACTCATGATGAGAACAAAATAAATGTTAATCTTGATTTCATAAACTCTAATGTTGGCGAAAGAACCACCATATTCCAAAAATGGAGATGAGGAAGCTTGATGAAAGCGATCCCGTAACATGGATACCACAGATGGAGCAATATTTTGATCTCCATAACGCAAAACACACAAAAGGTACGCATTGCAACTTTACATTTAGAAAAAAATACATTTGTATGGTATTTATTTTGCTTCTTTCTCCATAAAAAAATAGTCACTTGGTCAATTTTTACCGGAGAAAATGATAAAATACAATATGAGGATACAAAGAGCAACACCTTCTTTACTAATTGATAACCAAACAAAATGGCTTAGGGGGTGGGGGGAGAAATATCGAGGACTTCCAAAAATTGGAATATAAGGGTAAATCGATATTCCAAAGGAACATAGGATTGATCTTCATAGGCACTTTTAAAGGATAACATCCAACATGAATTTCGCATTTTGAACCTCGATTCATCGAGAAGACATTTAGGTTGGCAAGAAAATTGAATGTAAAATTATGGCGACAAGGAAGCCTACCATCATCATAAAGAATAAAGTGTTACATGCCTAGATTTATACAACTCACAATGTTGACACCACAAAAATTCGAAGAAAAAAGAGAAAATTGGTTTTGATACACAACAGATAGAAAATAATAATTAAAAGGTCATAAGTGTATTGAGAATAAAATTATTTTACCATTGTGAAGAGGAAGAATAAAATGAACAAGAAGAGGATATACACCATAAAAATCAAATTTTACAGAAGGGGAAGAAATGAATCCGACCATACTTTCATGTAATGCACTCGTAGGAATTACCACTCCTCAAACCTCTCAAGATAGAAGGACATATAAAGAAGAAAAAGGGTAATAGTGTTGATTGATTCGTAGCACCCATAATTTTATTCATCGTAGGGTAGCCAAGGAATTAAATTGTTTCCTATACCTGTGATTAGAATTTCAAGTGATGGTTACAAATGGAGGAACTATAAATTGCTCTAGAAATGCCATAATATCAAGCTAACCATGGGGAATATGTGGCTGACTAGTCCACCTTTTCCATTCTCACGGAGGTGTTGATGTAGTGCTGAGCACAATGGTTACAATCTGGGGATGGTAGCATTTAATTTTCAAGAACTTTTCTTGAATTTTTTTTCAAAAAGGAAAGGAAGTTGAATTATTGTGTATCAAGGGGAAGCCGAGAAAGATAATAATCTCTAATGTCAAGTGACAAAAGCTTCTAAAGAAATAACAACGAGGCGTAATTGCACAATTATGCTCACTAGAAGTTCCAACATCAAAATCATCTATTTTTGCTGCATCTCAAAACAAGTCTTTGGACAAACATTCCAAGGTGTTTGAAACTCCCAAAGGATTCTACCCATTCATGATCATGATCATGCTATCTACTGATTCCAGAATTGTTCCTTCCAAATATTAGGCCTTATAGATATCCTTATGTCCAAAAGAGCGAAATTGAATATATGATCGCGTAAATGTTAGAGACGAAAGAGCAATTCAACCTAGTCAAAGCTCTTTTGCCTCTGAGCAATTGGTAAAAAGATGATGATCATGGCTAATGTGTCCGGATTATAGGAGCTCAATAAGCTCACCATTAAAGATAATTTCCATTCATGTGATCGATGAATTATTGGATGAATTACATGAGCAATTATTTTTACTGTTGGATCTTCATTCAGATCATCAAATTAGAATGAAGATCAAGATATTCCAAAAATAGCATTTTGAACTCATGAGGGTCATTATGAATTTTTGTTCATGCCTTTTGCCTTACCAATGCACCTTTCTACATTTCAAGGGTTGATGACCGATTTTCAAACCTCTTCCTTAGAAAATTTGTGACAATATTTTTTGATGATATACTAATCTACAAAGGATTTGGAAGGATCATGTTGAAATATGTTGATGTGGTGCTCTAAACTATTTCAAAGAGAAATAATTATATGCAAACATCCAAATGTTTCTTTGGAGTACAAGAGGTGGAATATCCGGGTCATATTGTATTCACTTAGGTGTTAAGGTAGACCCTAACAAAATTAAAGCATATGAATGGGAGTTCCCACAACCATAAAATAGTTGCGAGGGATTTCTCAAGCATTGTATATTATCACAAGTTTGTTAAGAATTATGAGTAGCAAGACTTAACAACATTATTGAAGAAAGATGTATTTTCATGGAATTCTAAGCAACTATACCTTTTAACATCTTAAAGAGGCAATGTGTCGAGCACCGTATTAGCGTGCGCGACTTCACAAAAAAACCTTCCTTATTATGGAATGGTGATGCCTCTAGAAATGGAATTGGTGTTGTTTTAATGTAGGAAGGAAGACCCATTGCTTTTCGAAAGTCTTCAAATCAAAGGAAATTATTTACGTAAAACCTATTTATGAGAAGTAAATGTTAGCAATACCGCATGCACTAAAGAAATGGCGAACATACCTAATGGGAAGACACTTCAAGGTGGGGTAGAATTGATCATGATAGTCTTAAAATTTTTTGGAACAAAGACTATCTTCTAAGAGTGCAAAGAAAATGGGTCACAAAGATGTTGGTTATGACTTTGAAATAATCTAGCAAAAAGGAAAGCTTAATGTTGTCAGCAGTATGCACTCTCAAGAAAGAATGAAGAGGTGCAAGGCTATCATTGCAGTGCCGTTTCGTTATCCAACCAGATTGGATAACCGAAGCAAGAGATGAATGGAAGAAGGAAAAGATGTATGGAAACTTATTCAAAAGTTGCAATAAGATCCTAGTACATCCGATACATTTAGTTGGAAAATGATTCCTTATGGTACAAAGATCGCTTATATCTTTGTGAATTCCCAACTAAAACAAAATATTATTTTGGAACCTAGCCACCTCTCCTTTAGGAGGACACTTTAGGATTTAAAAACTTACTGTTGTAGTGAAACATAAAGAATTTTTTTGGGATGGCATTAAATCTAGTATTCGTGACTTTGTGGCGAATGCTCTGGTTTGCCAATGTGAATAAAGTTGAGACAATTAAGACCTCCGGGGACTTCTACAACCTTTATCCATTCCAAGTCAATGTTGGGAGAAGATTTCAATGTGATTTTATCACAGTTTACCTAAGTCTAAAGGAAAGAGGTCATCATGGTGGTAGTTGATAGACTTACCAAGTATGCACACTTTTGTGCATTATCTCATCCATTTAAAGCAAGTACAATTAAGTACTACATTTATGGACACAATCAAAAGCTACATGGAAGCCCAAGCAAGGTCAGAGCGACAGAGATCCCATTTTATTGGAAATTTTTGGGATCTGAAAGTTATTTTCTTGCTCAGTACTCAATTAGCTCATAGCTCATCTTATCATCCTCAATTTTATGGTAAAAATGAGATAGTAAATAAATGTTTGGAAGGATATCTTCGTTGTTTTGTATATGATACACAAACACAATGGGTCAAGTGGTTACCTCTCACTGAATGGTGGTATAACACTTCCTTCCATACTGTAGCAAAAATGACCCCATTTATGGCACTTTATGGATATCATCCACCATCCATCACATCATATTTAAGAAAATCTAAAGGTTCAACAGTGGAAGATCACATCTAGCACGCAATAGTTTCAACTCTTTAAAGGATAACCTAAATTTGGCACAAACCTAGTCAGAAACAAAGCGCATCAACATCACAAATGTAGAGAAGTTTTTTGATGTAGGAGATTAAGTATTTTTACTGCCACACAACCATAAAAACAAATGTCCCTCACAATCTAAGAAGGATAACAAATTATTGCCAAAGTACTATGGTCCTTACAAGGTTTTGCAAAATATTGGTACTATGGCATACGCATTGAGCTTCTTGCTTTTTCGCGAGTGCATCTAGTTTTCCATGTTTTATGCTTAAAGAAGGTTATAGGTGAAAATCTCTAGTTCAAAAAATATTGAAAGAACTTGATGAGGAAGGAAAATCATATTGGAACCTCAAGGCCTATGAAAACAAGAACCTCAATAAATTTATGGAATCTATCAATTTCAGAGTATCTCATCAAGTGGAAGAACTTACCCACCTGAGCCCCATATGGGAGGATGAGAATTTTATACAGAAGCACCCGTAGCTACTCAAGCATTGAGGACAACACTTTTTTGAAGGAGAGGCATGTTAAAGTCCCTATATTACTAGTATAGTCCCTTATTGTTGTTAGTAACCTCTATTGTTATTATTGCACCTTGTAACCCCCATATTGTTATTATTGTGCTCCTTAAATTATTATTGTTAGGTTAGCTAGATTATATCAGGCTCACTAGGATTACATTATGGCTCTATTGACTCCTATAGAAAGGAGGTTTCTAAATTGTGTCATCCAAGAATTGTTCATTTATGTAATGTAATGGAGGTTTCCTCTAAGTGGCTTATTTCTAAGTCTTTGACATTCTTTTCTTCTATTTTGGAGCTAGTTATGAAAGTTAAGGTTAGGTTAGGGTTAAGGTCAAGGTTAAGGTCAAGTTTGGCAATGCTAGGGTTAAGGTTAAGGTTATGCTAAGGTTAATACATACATGGTAAGGTTAAGGTTACTATAAGGTTAAGGTCAAGGTTAAGGTTAGGTTATGGTTATACACTTTAACGTTAAGGCTAATGAAGGTTAGGTTAAGTGTTAAGGTTAAGGGTTTAGATATACATGATAAGGTTAAATTCAAGGGTTTAATTGTTGCCATGTTATGTTAGGTTAAGTTTAACGTTAAGGTTAACTCAGTGTTACCTTAAGCTTACAAGCAAAAATTGGACAACTAGGTCCAAACTCCGGTTGTGTCGCTGAAGACGATTCCAATATTTTTATTGGATTTCTTTCAGGGAGAGGGTGTAAGATTGATATAAAGATCATCTCGATCGAATGAGCGTAAATGTACTTTGAATTTATTCCCACTTATGTGCTAGGTCGGGTCAAAATAAAAATATAGACTTAAATGTCTTAAAGGACATGTCACACAATTCTGCATGATTCCTTCCTATATATTGGAGAGAATTAGAGTTTATTTGACACATTGTGGTGGAGAGTCTTTTCTCTCTGTGACAGTTGGAGTCAGATATATATAGACCGAAGTTTCTTGTTTGGGTTGTTCTCAGGGTTATGTGTGACATGCTTGGTCGAATGACTCATTGGATACTTTGGCTGTAGAAGCATCATGTTGATCACCGTAATGCCACCATTCATTATCTCTCGCTTGGCTTGTCTTCTATCGATCTATTATTATGTTCTATCTTCTTCAAGATTGTGGCCCTAATCTGAAATGGCATAGAACATATAAAAATTAACATGGCATCGTATGTGAAGACAATGCTCAAATTATCTAATGCTAATGATTATGGGTTATTCTAAGTGTCGAATATGGCATGCCTAAGAGCATAGATGGGGACCTGCTTCCTTTAACACAGGAGGATCTAATAATTGGCGGTCAACTCGGCTTTTTTTCTTTTTCATTTGTTTCAAGTAGGTCTTCATTCCAAGGTGGGTATGGAATTAATGCCAGATATGGATTTGGAATAGGCTTTGATACCAAGCCTGTCTAGAATTATGGCTCTGGCGTTCATGTATGGGATTCTCAGCAAATTAGGGATGCTTGTGGTATTTATAATATGTGGGACACTCGTCTATTATCACTGTGTAGTTCGTCATACAACACTTGTATCGCTTATATGCGACGTTCTCATCGTCTTCCTCTGCTCCTTTGCCGTCCTAGGATTGATGTTTCGCAAACTGAATGTATCGATGCCCGTGGACCCTTTGGAATGGTAGGTTTCAGAGAAAACAGTTGATAATATCTCGGCCTGCATGGCGAATACGATAGGAGTAGCCGAGTCTGTATTTAGAGTTGCTGCCAGCGGCCATGATAAGAAGCTAGTGACAGCTGTGGGATTTGAACCCACACTCTCAATCGCGGACCAGAATTATTTCCATTGTCAACGAAACTTATAATGCAAAGGACACTCTGGACGGGATTACAAACAGCATGAATGATGAACGCAGTGATAGCTCTGTCTCTGTCATATCTCCTGGGCTTAGCCTTCGGCCCGATGCTCGCAGGAGCTAGAGGAGGAGAGCGTGGATATGGATCCCTCTCGTCAGGTATTGTTAAAGAGGAGACAGAGGCATTTATTTTTGCGTGGACTTGTTAAATTTGAGTTCTGGAATTTGCTATCCAGTATATCGGAAATTATAAATAGGTTCATGGCTAAACTGGCCCGATTGTTTCGACGGTTGCACAAATCGCTGCCTGTCCACCAGAATTTGACGTGAAGGACGATTAAGAAGTTACCGCCCACATCTGCAGCTCATCGCACAAGAACAGTTGGGTTCTGTCAGAGCTGGGCCTCCTCCCGAAACTATAGCAGCGTTGCTTGTCATTCAACAAGGGTTAGATCTTCAAAGCACACGCAAATGCGTTGGCTCATGAACGATTTACTGTGAAATTGAAACGCAATTTTTCTGCATCTTCAAGACGCCTCGTTGGACTTGTTATTGCCAGGCATATTGTTCATTAGAGCATCATTATTGGAATCGTTGTGCAGATCAGGTTGCGGATGGTCATCGAGGGCAGTGGATGATGCAAATTCCTAGAATTCCCACAGTTGTCTACTCGAAGAGGTTCTTCCTAAAATAACACCTCAGGCTTGGAGCGCTTGGGCCTGGGCAGATCCGATGGAGACGCACGCTTGTTGAACCCGCTGTAAATCTAAAGGCTAGACGTGGAAGAGGAGAACTGTTTTTATCTCCTTTAGGACTGCAGAAGCTACAGGAGGCTGCCTTGTGTTTAAAGGCAGATTGCATGGATCTCTTTTTTTTCTTTCCGAAATCATTAGCAGAGAAATCAACGTGTTCTCAAGACTGTTGAAAGAGTTTCTGTTCTGGAAATGTTATATGGGAAATTCGTACAAGATATTGGCTGAAAATTCGTTGAGGATGGACAGAGGGCTATCAATAAGCTCAGCAGATATGGCTTCGATAATCTCATCCCGAGAGTTGAATGGGAAACTCTTAGACAGACAGCCCAAACCCTCTGTAGCATTTCTACGGATGTTTTTCAGACCCTAATCTATCTCAAGTTTTTTTCGTCTCTCCATTTAGGTTGAATTAATATAATCAGGGAATGGTAAATGTATTGGAGGATATGCTACATGATTTGGTACAACTTAAGGCATTTGTGGCTAAGCTGTTGCAGGGTTATTCATCTCGCTATGCTATTCGCTTAGTTATTGGACAATGTATTTACTACAAATCTGAGAACAATGAAAGATCCATTGGAGGAGTACTCCTGCCCTAATCTGGAAGGTGACCATGATGAAATTGAAATTATGCATCAGATGAACCTGCATACAGCATGTGTGAATGCAAGGCCTCTACTCAGAAATAATGCATGGCGTATCATAGTTCCAGGTGAATTATGCAAAGTTCCAGGTGAATTATGCTAAGGGAGACTTGTTGAATTGATATTTGAGCATCAAGCACAGTGATTTGGAAATCTACTGTATGAAGGCAGATGTATTGAAGATGAAGTGTGCAAGGATTTTTGTTTGGAGAAGTAGAACTCTTGCGAGCAGTTGGGTATGCTGCAACACTAATCTCAGAATCAAGACCTTGATCACAACCCTGTATTTTAAAAAAAAAAGCAGGGACAAAGTGCCATTTATAACAACAAAGGAAGGAGGATCTTGTGGACGTGAAGCTGCAATCTTCTAGGTAGCTGTTGGAGCATTTAGGGCTGTAAAATCTGTGGGTGCCCTAACTTGAACAATACTATATGGTAGTATGACCATGGCATGACAGTGATGACAATTCTGAAGGTATCTTTGTAACCAAAAATTTGAGGAACAATTCTGTGATTCTATGTCACTGTCATTATGACAGTGACATAGACAGACACCCATGTTTATAAGATTCATAGTAGCAGTAAGCTTTGGAGTCTTGAACCATGATCAACAAAGCCTGTGAAGTTTTGAACAAATATTGTATATGATATAGGCATGATAGCTATATGACAGTATATGGCTATGAGTCTTGGATGGCTTTGACTGTGGGAGAATAAGACTCCTTTCCAAGTTGGTGTCTGGGATGCCCTCATTTAAAATAGATGTCTTCTCTCACAAGAAAAGCTGGCATTAAGAGGGAGAATACAACTGTATATGCTCTTGAGTTAATATCATTGCTGAAAGAAGACCCTCATGGCTCAAAGATATATGGCTTCAGGGGGGAAATTCTGGTAGAAAAACAAGAAGCCATATAAATACCAGGGGCATCTAACTGCCATGAGTACAATATGAGCCTGGATCATTTGAAGAAACTGTAAAGCATCAAAGTCTGCAAGGATGCAAGGTTGATGTCTAGGATATGGTTCCTAGAACATAGATCAAAGATGTTGTTACCTCGATATAAGATCAAGCATAGATCTGATGGGAAAACATGTTGCCTGAGACTTCTCTAGGAAGGCACTGATTATTATTGCACCTATAATCTATTATTACCTTTGCTGCTACGCAAGGACGGAGTCTTCATCAGATAGATGTAAATACCGCATTTCTGCATTGTGCGATAAAGGAAAGAGGTATATGTGGAGCAACCTCTGGGGTTCGAAGTCCAGGATCGGGACACCCATGTCTGCAGGTTGAAGAAAGCCCTCTATGGGTTGGATCAAGCACCCAAAGCTTGGTATGAATGGGTAGATAGCTACCTGATGAAGCTGGGCTTCACTCGTAGTAATGCTGATCCGCAGGGACTATCGCAATGCTTTGTTTTAATTAAACAGTCGGATGAACCTTTACTTCAAGGTTGATGGAGAGAAGCCTCTCATTCTGGTGTTGTATGTGGACGACCTCTTCCTGTCAGGTGCTGACCCTCTCATTCATCAATGCAAGAGGGAGCTCGCTGCTGAGTTCGAGATGAAGGACCTAGGACTGATGCACTATTTCCTAGGCTTGGAGGTCTTGCAGAGACTTGGTGAGATTTTCCTTTCTTAGGGAAAATATATTGTGAAGCTTCTGGAAAGATCTGGAATGGTGGACTGTAAGTTCGTGTCGACACCAATGGAACTCAACTTTAAGAAGTTGAGTGGCAGCGTTGCTGGGCCCGTATTGGCTAATCCTACTGAGTATCGTCAACTCGTAGGGGCCCTGATGTTCTTAGTGAACACTCGTTTGGATATATGTTTTGCAGTGAACACCTTGAGTCAACAGATGGTTGAGCCTCATCACTTTCACTGTGTTGGTGCCAAGAATCTTCTGAGATATCTTCGGGGCACAATAAACCATGGGCTGCGATACACTGCCGGGAGCGTGACACTCCTTGGTTATACTAATGCCGATTGGGCTGGCAGTGTGGTGGATCGTAAGAGCACATCGGAATGCTGCTTCAACCTTGATTCTGCTTCGATCTCATGGATGAGCAGGAAGCAGAAGTCGGTGGCTTTGAGCACTGCAGAGGCCGAATACATTGCAACAAGTATGGCCTATTGTGAAGCAGTCTGGTTGCGAAAGCTCTTCAGTGAGCTATTCGAGCATGTGCTAGATACCATGGTGATACTCTGTGATAATCAGAGTGGGATTCGCTTGACCAAGAATCCTGTGTTCCATGACCGATCCAAGCATATTGATATCAGGTACCATTTCATCTGGGATATGGTACATCGAGGCGTCGTAAGGCTCGATCATATAGGAACTGATGAGCAGGTCGCAGATATTCTCACTAAGCCCCTGGGGAAGGTCAAGTTCCTAACCTTCTGTGAGAGTCTTGGTATCGTGGAACGACCCTATGATGTGGGTCCTGTTGGACGATGAGCTCGAGGAGCTCTGGGGGGCTTTGGGGACAGCTTCTCGGAGCTATGAGCAACCACAAGGCTAGGCTTGCCAAACCTTGTTGGTGTGCTTGGACCCCACCGTTGTGATTATTGAGTTGGTTCACCTCTCATTATTTGTGCCCCATATGCATCCTACCCATTGAGTTCAGGGCTCATGGGAAGTACCTCTCATTTGGCCAATGAGGTGGGAAAAGCTAGAGACTAGTAGCAAAGACTGATGGACGCATCAGAGATTGCCGTACTCTCTATCTAGGATGGCACGGTCCAACCACTTGATCTGGGATCAAGTCTAGCGAGGTTTCAGACCTCCAAATGACTTCGGGTCAGTGAGAATAACTTCGGATTAGTATATATGAGACTCTTTGTGAGTCCTATAGAGGTTTCGGACCTCTGGGCTGAATCTGTCAGCCAGGTATGATGTCTTTGTGATTGACCCACTTCTGTTCTAAAATAAAGAGGCCAGCAAAGCAAGTTACGGCGGGATGACACACGATGTTTGGATTGCAACTAGTGGAGCCGCAGTTCTCCCAGTTGAGAGGGAGTGTTAAAATTGGACAACTAGGTCCAAACTCTCCGGGTTGTGCCGCCGTATTGACGATTCCAATATTTTATTGGATTCCTCTTTCTGGGAGAGGTGTAAGATTGATCTAAAGATCATCTCAATCGCATGAGCGTAACATGTACTTTGAATTTATTCCATTTATGTGCTAGGTCGGTTCGGCTGAATAAATATAGACTTAAATGTCTTAAAGGATGTGTCATACACCCCCAAAGATTCCTATATATTGGAGAGACTTAGAGTTCATTTGACAAGCTACTGTGTGGAGGAATTCTCTCTCTCTCGGATGACGTTGGAGCAATATATCTATGGACTCGTTCTTTGTTTGGGTTGTTCGGGGGTTATGACACGCTTGGTCGAATGACCTATTGGAGACTTTGTCGGTAGAAGCATCCCCCGTCGATCGTCGTAACGCCACCATTCATTATCTCTCGTTTTTGGCTTGTCTTCTATCGATCTATCGTTATGTTCTATCTCGCTCGCATTGTGGTGCCCTAATCTCGAAAATGGCATAGAACATGTTCGTAAATTACCGTACCAAGAAAGAATTCCTAGCAAAGAGGCATGTTATTAATAAGTTTCGACATTACATCACCAGTATCAAGTATTTGTACACACTAACCACTTTTCCATTCGATTTTTAATGAATAATCCAATTACTAATGGTAGAGTCACACGATGGTTATTGCTATTACAGGAATTTGATATCACTATTTTATATAAACTCGAAAAGATAATGATCCGAAGCTTGGGAGGAGCCCCCAAGATCTAAAAATTGAAATGGATTTACAAGATCCGCAAAATTAGAATGCCAAAAAAGAGAGAGAATACAAAGTAAATAAAACCACAAAGAAACTTGTTTTATTAAACAAGAGAACAATTGCAGAAGCTACAATGTGGTGACAATCGTCCTTTTACAAAATGTGATTTGTTACTTATAGCCTTTTTTTTGCTACAATACCATGTAAATTCCATGGGTGGCCAATACCATGGGTGGATCTTCACTTATAATACCATGGATAAATGAATACCATGGGTGGATGAATACCATGGGTCGATGCCATTTACAATACCATGGGTAAATTCCATGGTGGGATGAATACCATGGGTGGTCGCCATTTTCCTATCTTGATCGATAATGTAGTTGCCGATTTTCTTTCTAGGTTAACTATAGGTGATAATTGCACTCCTACTAAGGATTATTTTCCCAATGAGTATCTTTTTGCCATATCTACCACTTCACCATGGTATACAGACATAGCTAACCATTTTGTTGCAAACAAATTCTCGCACTATTTATCTTCCGCAGACAAGAAAGATCATACAACAGAAAGTGCCACTTACTCTCGATAGAGGGCAATCTCTATCACATCGGACCGGACTTTCAAATTCGCCGTTGTGCTATAGAAGATGAGATTATTGATACCTTGGAGGCTTGTCATGAGGAGCTCCGTGGGAGGCACTTCGCACACAAGAGGACGGAATACAAGGTACTTACCGGTGGTACCACGGGCCAACTATATTCCGGGATGCCAAGAAGTTTTTGAAAGGGTGTGATAGGGGCCGCCAAAGGATGGGCCAACCACCGCAATCATCGTACGAGATGTCGTTACAAAATTTCAATTAGTGTTAGAACCTTGAGAAGTGGGCGTTGACTTCGTAGGGCCAATTAATCCTTCATCACAACAAACAGGTCATACATATTGATCCGTACGTATTACATCACAAAATGGGTCGAAGCGAAGACACTAACTAGAGCTACAAAAGGTGTTGTTTCCGTACTTCCCGTTTAAGATATTTTGTTTGCTTCGAGATACCCGCAGAGATAGTGATAGATGGGGGACCCCAATTCACATCTCATCCGATCTTAACCCGGGTTGAGAAGTATGGAATTCATCACAGATCACTTCACCTTATCATCCACAAGCAAATGGCCAAGTGAAGAATAACAACAAAGTTATTGAGGGAATTTTGACAAAGATAGTAGCCAACGACCGGAGAAATTGGGCCGAAAAAACTTCCCGAAGTACCGTGGGCTTACAGAACAACATGGAGGAATACTTCGACGGCTTCTCACTCACGAATTGGTGTACGGTAAGAATCCTAGTTGGAAATAAAAACACCGAGAACAACATTATAGGTAAATTCCAGATTTGAGCATAGCACAAAGACAAAGATTGAATCACTAATGAGTTGGAGGAGAAATGACTAGTTTCCATTCACAGACAAGAGATCATTCGGAAGAAGAAAGAGCCAGATGGCTTGACAAAGTCTATTAAAAAGAAGAAATTCTGCAAAGGTGATTGGGCTCTCTTGTACGATTCAAGATTCAAGAATTTCAAAGGCAAGCTCGCACCAAATGGCTAGGTCCTTACAAGTAGATACCGCCTTTGACAATGGACCTTGTGTTGGTTACCATTGATAGTGCTAAGACACACATCGGTTAATGGGCATCGTCTGAGGTTATATCATCAACTCGCTTCGAAGGATTCATTTATTAACATTGTCGGCAGCATCGATCTTCATGTCACAACAACAGGGGGCATTCCTCTGGTGGCCGCTCGAACTTTGATTTTCCAATATGTACTAGCCCGAAAACCACTTTTGTGGCGGTTGTTACACTTGTTTAAAAAAATAATAATAATAAAAATAATAAGTAATTATAAAACGAAAAAATATGATAATAAGAATATCACCGTGAAAACCTCTTTCGTGGCGCAACGTACAACCCGGTAGCGCTTGAAAACCACTTTTGTGGTGGCCGTTACACTCATTTTTTTTCCGTAAAAATCATCATTTTTCTTGCATATTCTACATGATGGTGTTGCACATTTGTTTTCGCTCATTTATTTTTCTTAAAATAATAAAAGTTTTATGAAGGATAGCGCATTGGTTGTCTTGATTGTTACATATGTAACAAATTTTCCGTCACCGTCAACAACGTTTTTTGAAATTTGGTCGTCGTCCTAACACGCAGCAATTATTACGATACCTTGAACGTGATCGCCACGACCGGGATAATCGCGCCATCACATCAATCTCTTTCCTCCGTGTCTTTTCGTACGTCACCAAAAAGGTAACATTACCATCCACAAATAATTGATGATTATGGAAAATTAATGACAATCCTTTTGATGGCCATGGACTACCGTCATCATTAAAGTTGGCAAAAGAAGAGGGGCGATGAATCTTGTCATAATCATGGAACAACTGGTTAGCCTTTAAAGCCGCCATTAATCTCACGATTACCGAATTTAATACCATATCAACCAATCATCACCGCATCTTGTCAAAAAGGGATTTGTACTAGTACGAAGTTCTCCATAATTGGGCATTAATGGAAAGAATGTGTGGGTAGGAACCATTAAATACAAAAACCCTTTTCACCCTCGACCACCGCATTCCATCATCTCCCCCGCCTGAAATTCTTGCACCCTTTGCTCGAAAAATCCTCAACCCGGAGACAAGGTAGCAAGTTGCCGTAACATGCTGAGTGTGTGTTGATACCGTTAACCGAGCTAAAGGAAGTAATAAGTGAGATAACAGCACAATGTTGAAAAGTGTAACTAGGTCGGTCTCCCATGTTGTGTATGTAATTATGTACTTATGTAAAGAAGAAGACAAAGATAATAAATGTATTTTGTTGCACTTGCTTCATGGGTTTCATAAGCAAGATTTTATTATATAGGTTAATAGACTTCATCTTGATGTCTATTAGGTTTGCGTCTTCTAGGTATAAAATGTAATTAAGTGTCATGTTCATAAAGGATCTAGTCTAGCAAATATATGCTCCAAGACCTTGTGGAAGAAGGACACCTACTGCCCCTCAAACTATGCTAGAAGACTAGCTCACAAAAAAATCCCTAAATCAACGATGGAAGACAAGTGGAGAATGGCTACATTAAATGTTGAAGAAAATATATTTCAATTCACCCTAACACATAGCCGGATGGTTGACCTAATAGTTGGAACAATCCACTATATATACCTAAACCTCGCGGGATCATTTGTACACAATGTTTTCGTGGTCTCTCGTAATATGAAGTGTGGATAATAAGGTGTAATGCAAGGCGGATTATTCATATGAAGAAATGCGGATAATACAAAATGATGCATAAATGCGGATAGTTCTAAGGTGTAATGTGGATAAAAGAATAGAAGGAAGTGCGAAGTTTCAAGCAGACCAGTGTACAAGCTCGGATATTGTAGGAAATTAGTGTGAATAACAAGATAAGAACAAAGGCGTACTTCTCCGTGTTTGCCATACGAATTTCGTGAGACTATCACAGAAGGTCAATTGCGGTTCGTATAATCTATCTCGTACAAGGTGAGGATATATTACAATGGTAATATATATTGTTTTGGTCACGCCGTAAACAAGCTAAGATCCTGGAGTATACCGTGAAGGACAATCATATTAAAGGAAGAATTTGATGAGGTTGGGAGCGTTGATCATAGAATAAAAGAAATTTTAAAGGTGGAAGAAAGTAAGGAAGGTAAATCTAGGTAAATCTAAGATTTACCTTCCTAACTACAAAAGACAAGGAATTTAGTAAAAAGTATATGCAAAGAGAAGATAACTGTCCCTATATCCGATCGAGCTACAAGAAGTGAAACTTGGAGCCCAAGTTCTCTAGTACCGGGGCAAGTAATGTTGCGTATTGGTGACAAAGAAAAGAATCAAGTTTGAAGAAGTTATATCAAGGTCTTGGAAGCATATCTAGGTCAAGGGTCTAAGTCTCTGGCCACATGGTACTTGTCATTTGAAAATCTATAAGAAGAATTCTTTATGGTTTTCCTCTCCAAGAGGGAGAGGTTTTGCTCGGGTTTCAGGGAGCCTAAGTTTGTGTCTTGTTTATTTTGATAATTGACTTTGATAAAAGACTAAACAAGACAACGAAGAAAAGACACATAAGCCCACAAGTAATTACCAAGAAGAGAATTCTGTATTAATCTCCAACCCTCCAAATTCTCAACACACAAGATGGGGGGATCCACGATGAGGTACGAACTAGATTCTACCGAGGCATTGGCACTGCTCCGAGGCGCACGATATCCGCAGATGTCGGGTGGCTCGAGTATTTTCGAAGTTGAAAGGTTCAGATGAAGAAATTACGATGGCGTTTGCTAGAAACTCCGAACAACTATCGCACCAAAGTCAAGGGCTTGCGCATTGAAGTAACAAAGGAGGTTGTTTCCCGAGGCAACATCACCGCCGGCCGAAGGCGTAGGTGGTTCAACGAAAGGTCAATGATCCTTCTTTGAAGGAGGATTTCTCGATGGAGAGGAGAAGCTTGAGAAGAAAGGAAGAGGGGTCGAAAGGTCGCCACTTCCCAACCTTGGGCCGATGTTGCCTAAATCGATAAACATATCACCCTGGTGAAGGATAAATTATTGTTTTTAATTATCATTTTCCGTTGTTGAACCATCTTCGCATCAACAGAGAATTAACTTCCATATTTCCCCGCCGGGAAATATCAATCATATGGTCACAACAACAACCAAGAAGACACTCGAAGCTTGTGTTACCAATCATTTGCCTCATCAAGCTAATTGTGTTGGATGCTCTGAACCAACAAGGAAAGTGTTGGGAGGAGTTCAAACGAAAGAGGCCCAAAACAAGTCGAAAAAACAAGCTCGGGACTTCGGGAGAAAGTCAAGAGGAAGCTAGAAGTCGAACTCGGCCTTCTAAGGTCACACTGAGAAACGCCCTTGATAAGTCGATTAGAGACAAACGGCCGAAGAAAAGGGTAAAGATCAACGTGCCTATGGAACTGCCATCTGCGCTAAAGAGCAAGAGGAGTGCGTAAGAGTCAAAGAACAACAACAACAACCTTGATCAAAGGAAACCCCTCGTCGGTAAGGACGAAAACTCGCACCCTCCTTATAGAAATTGAGAAGTTAAAGAAAGAAAACAGAGGAGTTGAAGCAAGAATTAGCCGAAGCTAGGAAATCGAAGCCCCCGTGCTTAGATGCCCTAGTCAAGTTGTTAAGAAAGGTGAGAAAATTCCAAGACTTTGAGTGTGTGGTATCTTTCCCCAAGAATTAGCAAGAGCAAGGATACAAAGTTTGTCGAGAAAGCACCCGCTCAAGGGAAACTCAAACAGCAATCCGGGAGGCTACTCCACAAGAACCCGTCGAAGATACGGCCGCTCCACAAGAACCAACATTAAAGAAGAGCCTCCCACGGTAATCGACCCGGAAGCCGACACACAAGAACCCTCGTAGAAGCCACTGCTATTACAAAGGCAGTAACAAGGGATACGAAGGCCGACCAAGGCGAAAATAAAAGGACTCATACACAAGAACCCACCTATGATGTTGATGTTCCACAAGAACCAAGCAGATGAGGTGAAGCAACTTGCACCTCGAGAGGTTGTCACACCCAGCGCTGATATTGCATGTAGTAGAACATCGGCTCGATGAGGCATGGAGCTATGAGAAGACTTTATTGATCTTTGTTTTCTTTAAGTGGAAGCAGATGCGATCGAAGGAACTAAGTGCTCCCGCAGAAAATGGGCAAAGAAAAAATTGAAGAGGAACTTCGGGGGGAATGGAGACGAAGAGAAGCTTCAAAGATACAGGAGGAACAATACAGTTGTTACAAGAAATAGTTTGGACGGACTATTGATAAGCGTGTTTTCCATGATCTTGCCCTCAACTTGTTCAAAAAAAGGTGCGCCTTCCCGTCCTACCCTATTTTTCTCTTTGGGAGCACCATTATTTATTTCAGCTGAAGGCTATCATGGAAGACAGTGGCTTATGTGGGTACTTCTACCCGCACCTTTCTTGATGTTTTTCGCACCGCAATTTTGATGAAATCGCAGCTACGTCCTAGTCTTTTTGCATAACATTATTTGTGAACATGCCAAAGATGCGGATGGTAAACCGTATCCTCATATATGGGAGACTTGTAGTTACGCGCCTTCATTTCATTCATGAGAAATCGAATCGAGTGGCATCCGGCCGCGAAGTCAATGGAGACTACCGAAAAGAAGACAAAGACTATGGATTAGAGCAAAGCCGTGAAGGTGTATCGAACCGAGGCGTGAAATTAACAAGTTTTTGAGTACTCCAAGGTTAAGGGGACCAACGACTACCTATAGAAGAAGAATCGTGGAATTCTACCTCAATCACTTTCGTGCCGCATGAAGAGTCGAGCGCCGATGGTGCCTCAAACGCACCGAAGCAAGTAGTGTCAAGTTACAAGAAGGGGATCCTTTTGTATTCAAAAATTTTGTGGAAGAAAGACACACGATACGAATACGCCCCCGAATGGTAAAATCCCGTGCGCACCTTCTCGGATTGGGTTGAAATTTAGATTTCCTTTAATATGGTTGCCGCGGAAGAATACCAGGACCACTACGCGTTGAGCAATCACGAAGAAGAGTCTTGCGAAGATAGTTGTTCGCTACTCGTGAGTATCGGCTTCCAAACGAAGACACAAAGGCAACCCAAGACTTCACCGACCCGCATACGAGGCATAATCCGAGGAGCCGAGATTTTTGCCTCGAGGACATGCAAGCACTTAAGCCGGGGGACATGTCGTGTCATTTTTTATACTCATTTCCTACATTTTCTTCGCTCATTTCCCGCTTTTTGACCTTCAACCCGGGGGGGGGGGTATACTTACCTTTTTCCTTTCCTTTACCTTGGAACAACATAACTCTTCTTTGTTTCATTACTTCGCCATTCTCGTTAATTATTACGATGTTGTTCCTTTTTGTGGCTAACCGAGATGAACATTGGGAGAAGTCCTTTGGTCTTTTGCTATTCTTTCATATAATGCTTCAGCACAAGGACTCCAGACATACAGCGCACAAAAACCAAGCTTGGAAGCATGTTGTTACAACGTGTTGTTACACAAATACAGCATTACACGCAGTCACTTTCGATTGCCACACCTTTTGTTGATACACCGTGATGTCGTTACAGATCCGTTGCTATAGTTGCGCCGTTATTTGCGTATTGCTAGATACGAGGTTGATCCGTTCTTTGAAAGCTGTTACGCAATACCGTAGTATTCCAATGATGTTTGTAGGAGTTATCACGTATTGTTATTTAGAATAATGTACTTTCAGTGCTTTGAGTGAAATCAATGCTTTCCCATTCGTGATTTTCATTAAGGGAATCGGTTGTAACTATATTTACTATATTTGACCGCATGAGAATTGGGAGATTCTCATGACCGATTTGTTCTCATTTTTTGGAAATGTAATTATTATATAAACACTCAAACCTTTGAGGTAAAAAGGTTAGCACGAAACAAGATTGCCATTTTGACTCGTAACTTTTTTATCATAATAATATCATGTTTTTGTTGTTACATGTGTTGATTGATCTAATTCCTATTTAATTCTCAATCTCCGCCCGCGCCCTCGCTAGGGAGAAGGGCTCTCCACTTTAGCGGTGGATTGCACCGTAAGGATATTTGTATTATATCTTATGTCTTTGCATATTCGTGGAGTGCCAGTTGTTGATGTGTCATTATAAGTAGTTCTCATTTCAATTCCAGGTAATTATTATATTGCTACACATATCCAATTAGAGGTACTGCCTGGTGTATTTAGTGTGTGGCGCGCTAGATACCGGTTTATTTGAAGTGTGGTTACATTCCCGTAGATCCTTTTTATTCCCCGCATGAGTGTTAATTTTAGCAATTGGTTCAAAGAACGATTTCTCCTTGTTTTATTTCGCTTCTAGTATTGAAGTATCGGCAATGCACAAAGGCAACTACCATTGAAATAAAGGACGTTCCTAGTCGATAATTTATGTATCACCTTAGTCATTTGGGAAAGTGATTAATACGACTCAACATTTTGGTGCCGTTGGCAGTGGATTGCATTTCGTAAGATAGTTGTATTATATCTTATGTCTTTGCATATTCATGTAGTGTCATTGTTGCCGTGTCAGCTTATAAGTAGATCCGCTTCAATTCCGTGTATTTATTATATTGCTACGTATCCAATTAGAGGTACCAGCTAGTGTATTTAGTGGTGGTGCGCTTAGATATCGGTTTATTTGAAGTGTGGTTACATTCGGTAGATCCTTTTTATTCTTGCATGAGTCTTAATTTCAGCAATTGCTTCAACAACAATTTCTCCTTGTTTTATATTTGCTTCTAGTATGATGTATCCGTACGTACGCTGCAACTACCATTGAAATAAAGACGTTCCCGGGTCGATAATTTGTGTATTGTCTTAGTCATTTAAAAGTGATTACCACGACTCAACAAAACTGACATGAAGAACACGTTTTATATTAATTATTTCAAGGGCTAATCAATAAAATGACATGAACATGTCTTACATTTTCATTATATATTTCAAAGGCTAAAATATTAATTATGAAGACCAACCATAGCTACAAAATTCAACACATGTAACTTCAAATTTATGCATATTAATGAAGTTTCCAATTGTCCAATAGCTGTTTAATTCTAGATTTGATTTTCAACCATCTAATGTTTCATGGTTTTGTGATTCCTAACACTTGTATGTCTTGGTTGATTTGACATAAGGCTGCAATTATATGATTTAACATTAATATTCAAGAAGATAGGGCAGATTTGCTACTGTGTCTACAGCTGTCATAAATAAGTTCCAGATCTGTTTTATGCATGATAAGAGCCCTAAAGGGGAAAAAATTGTTAGATTTGTTTTATGCATGATAAAAATTAAAAATAGTCCTAGAGGGAAAACAATTGTTGACATACTTTGATATATTTTTTCTTGAATTGCCCAATGGATTGGGGTTGTTAAGAGATGAAATATTGTCCATTGTTGCTGCTGTTTTATTTATCATAACAGCTCTAAGGCCGAAATTCATGGTTTATGACCCAGGAAACCTCTAGTTAAGAGGTGAAATTTAAATTATTTGATCACAGAAATTTTTACAAAGTTGACCTAGATTGTAAGATTTATTTACATTAGCATTTTTTCAATTGAATTTTGATACATTAGACTTTGGTGCCAAGTAACATGTTGGCTATTCTTGTATATCTAGGCAAAGGAGGTAACAATAGAACATACATAATAAATGCACTTATTAATGTAATCTTATGTTATCATTGCAATATAAGGGGCATTTTTGAGGGGAGGGGAAGGGGGAATTCAAATGACTACTAAATTTGCTGCAGAACGAAATTGTTACTAAAGATACTGTTGTACTCACCATGATGAGGGAGAAGACCACCATGACAGAATATCCAATCGTTTACCTTCAACACAACTCCATGACGTGCCAATTCACATGCCAATCGACCACCAGGCATGAAAAGTGAACTTCTTGCGATTGCTCGTTTTTGCATCTAATCCCTGCAGAGCCATATAAAAACATCATCACAAACTAAGTTCTCCTCATAATAAAGTTGCTAACATAGATATAATGTTGTAAACACAAATACACATTTTATCCATGTATAAATTTTATTCCTACCAAAAGAACTCTGATGCGATTACCCATTATTTATTTACCATTTTATCAATTTTCATCCAAGTCACAGAATTTGATTCTGCTAAAAGAATTCTAATTTTTTGTGGAGTTGATTTACATATCAAACATTGTTTCAAAATCAATTTGAAATGGCACAACAATGTTCAACAGCTTGAACTGATTTAAATGAACTCAACTCAAAAATTCATTTTCTATTAAGAACTATATATATATATATATTCAATGCCTTTTTCTTTCCAAACCAAGGGATATAAACTCTTGAACTTGGATAGGCATAAAATAAAATATAATTGATGTACACTATCTTTGAAGAAAATGATATGGTCCTTCTTTGCATAAACTAGCTCTTTAACATCATAGTAGTGATGAAAGAAAAAATAAAAATTATATTAATATCCACAAATGACCAACATAGGTTAATGGGACTCAAACGTACATCAAGCAACAATAACAATATAGGAGTGCCTGACCCATCTCCTAAAGGGAAAAACAAAAACAATAACCTAGAATAGTAAAAGGACATATAATAAAATAGCATGAAAACAAGATAGAGGGGTAAAACCTTATATCTAAATCTAAGATGCACAAAAACTTGGAAATGGCATAGGCTTCAGAATATGGGGAATGCCTAGAATGTGATCCCCCACCAAAACATGTTAGTTGGGAAAACATATTACACAAAAATAACACATATATATATATATATATAAAGAGAGAGACAAAGAGTGTGTGTTTTAGATAACATATTACCTTGCAAGAAAATAAGAATGATATATATATAAAAATGACATTTTTTAAAAGGAAGTCCGTGCCTATATTAACCCCTATAGATGATAAAATTATTCAAAAAACCAAAAGAAACATTTGATGAGGTTATAAAACCAAATTTAAAAATTAGCCATTATAAATAAGTCAAGACTATACATCCAAATAAACCACTATATAAGATTATACATCCAAAATCATCCTTTATAGATGAGGCTATTTAAAGCAAAACAAAACATGAACTAAACCCTAATACATATCCATTTCATTTCATCTTCATCATAATCAACAAAATAGGAATATTATCCTTGTTGCCACACAATCTAGTAGGGGTCCTAGGAAGGGTACCGAATGGACAACTACTAGACCAAGTGACAACAATGGGACAAAGACCCACTATCACCTCGCCGTTGTCCCCTCGCTCTTACGGACCGTCATCGATAGAGGAGTCACAAGATGAGGGAAATCACTAATAATGATAGGATTAATGACAAGGTATGATGTGATTTTCAAGGCCCACCAGGGAGAGGCTCAATTAAGGGCTCAATGCTTCAAGGAGAAGCTAAGGGCTCACCAAGAAAGACCTATGACGAGGCCTAGACCTATGGTTAACGATATTCAATGATGACAAAGAGACCCAAAGTCAAGGCTCCAACATGATTAGGGACAACTCAAGAAGCTTTGTATGATGCTTATGTACCATTAGATAGCCTTTCCCTATACTTGAGAAGCCTAGAATGGGACAACACGAGACCTAGGGTTTATGAAACAATAATGAGATGACTCCCTCCAAAAGAGCTCATTAGGTCAAGGTGGTGTAGGGAAAGGGTTTTAAATGATTTATTCCATTGAATACTATGTGCTAAACCCTCAAAAAGACCACTCACAAAGATGTTCAAGATGATTTTTAGGAATGCAACTAGGGCTTGAATTTCCTCACAATCTAACCATGGGAATTACCTCAAATTTGGAGGAGTGGCTAGAGGAAACACTCAAACGCACAGTAGCATGTCAAAACAATTTTCCAAAGTCACTCCTCCAATTCAATTTGCATCAAGCCGTAGCTTGTCATCTAGGATTAGGGCCAAAATTTAGAAAGAGGAGAAAAAAAGAAGGAAGAAGTGTGATCACCAAGTTTTTCGAATTAGTGTTGTTATCGCTCAAACTAGCAAGGGTCTCAGAGGGGATCCTAAAAGGGTAACTACTAGGTCAAGCAAGTGCGTCACTGAGCACAGCCCACCCATTACCTCGTATAAGGTTCCTTGCTTTTTGGACTTTCACCAATGGGAGGAGACTCTGTATAAAGGGAATCACCAGATGAATGAGTCAATAAAAGGATAAGGAGTGATTCCTAAAGCCTATTAACAAGAGAGACTCAATTGTATGGTTTGCTTGCTTGAGAAGCAAGGTGTAAGGCTCTCTAGGAAGGACCAAGGGGATTTCAAGGGCTAGGTTTTGCTGGGATAAAACTTATAAAGGAGATACCTAGTCCTAGAAATCCTTGTGAAAAAATTGGTTTCCAAATGGTCTTCGTGAAATTAGCTTCAATAAGTGGTGGGACCACACTAGACCAAGTGGATCCAAAATTAGGGTCAAAGGGGGAGGATTTGATTGTGAATCGTGGCGTGTGCTTGACCTAATTGAGGGGGAGAAGGGGATCAAAGGCAAATTTTCAATAATTTTGATGCAAATGATCCCAATGAGGTCACTAGCTAAGGAAACCAAGGGCAAGAATCAATCTCGGAGCTAGGGCTTGAAATATCTCAAAATTCCACCGCTTCTGAATTGCTTCCCAAATTTGGAGGGCTTCTAGAAGACGAAATAGCCGCAATACAGGGCAAGAGATCGAACTTTTGAATGGGTGAATCGTGAGAAAATTGATTCCCTTGGTCACCTATGGAGGCTAGGCTTAGAAAGAAAGAGAGAAAGGTGAGAAAAATATGTTTTTGAGTGATCACCAATGGAGGATCAATGCCTAATCCTTCGGGGAATATGGATTCAAGATGAAAGTTGTGTTTTAGAAGAACTTCACCCAATCAAGGAGCCTCCTAAACAACTTCGCATGGCAATAAGGTCATGAGAGCGCTTGCTAGAAGAGTTTATACTTCAATGTGCAATAATTGATGACTTATCAAGATATGTTAAATAGAAACAATCTCTAAGAACATTCACCCATTTACACATGATACATAAGATGATGTAACGGTATAAAGATTAAATTTCCACAATTTCACATAAGAAAAGCAAGAAATTTCGCATCTAATGTAGCAAAAATCCTAGCAACATCAATGTCATCAAGTAAATAACAAGCATGAAAAGAGTACTTACATGCAAAAATAGTATATCCAATCATCACATTATGCCAATAATGAAGCTCCAAGACAAAAGAGAGATATCCAAATATCAAAATCCACCCATTACATCCAAATTCATCCTCCAAGAAGGATAGTGAAAATCTCTGCAAGAGAGAGACCCAATCCAAGTGATCATGATACAAATGATTCATCTCACTTCTATTTATACACTATCTAATGAATTTGATTTAGCTAAATTGGCCTAATTTAGCCCCAAAAATAAAATAATGTGCATAATAACAATACTTTTGGTGACAAGCCCACCAAATAGCTCAATAATATGTGAATAAGCCTCTCAAGAGGGCCAAATGATCAATAAAGAGTCTTTGGGCCTTTTGAGGAGGCCTAATGGAGTCCAAGGGGTGTCATGATGTAGAAATGGACTCCCCAACATAGTGGACAAGGGGTTAGCCCTTTGTTTTCCAAGCAAGAATCGCGGTGCTCCCAAGTGGGTGTGGGGGCACAAGGACATCCTCATGGGTCTCCAAGTGGATCGAAAATCCTTGCACTAACTGTATGGGCTGTGACTCGTGACGTAAGCCCTCCCTCTTCAAAGGGAGACATCCTCTAGCCCCGGAATATCTTCCAAGTGCATGGTGCAAGTGTGAACTAGGTGCGTCATCCTCATCCAAAAGGTGGAACATGAGGAATCAATGGACGGTTGCGGATCCATGAAGTAATATCTATTATAGTAGAGGCCCATGGCTTCCAACGCTCACACTACAAGTGCCAATGTAGTCCTCTAGAGGGCTAGGACCCCGTATAGGGAGACCACACCCCAAATGAAGACCCACCGCAATCTTGCATAAGATCCAATGCGTCCCCTTGCCCTCCTACACAACAAGTCATTAGAATACTCAAGTAACAAAGCGACAAGCCATGGGATCAATGGGACACTTCATGGTGGCATGCCCATAGTGGGCTTTGGCATGTACAAGTGTCTCCAAGCTTCGGTGATGGGTTAACCAAGACCTTATTAGGTGGTTTCAACCCTCTAAAGGGGTGACATATCCATGGTACCTCCCTTGCCAGTAGGTGGAAAATGATATAATAATGGAATGTAGTGGGACTGCTTAATCATCCCGTACCACAACTCAAGGTTCATGGGTATTACACACAAGGTGCCACACCTAGGTATGTGAGTGTAGGAGGGAGCAAATTGTGGCACATGAGTTACCCCAATGTTTGTTTTTTCACCTTCTTCATATGCCTTTTGCCTTTATTGATTTTCTTCATAACCACCAGGGCACTGGGACAGAGCATGATGTGTAATATGTAGCAATGGATACCCCCTTATGTTGGGGCGGTTCATCACCTACCCAAGGGTTGGGACAATCATGGGTTCCTTAATGATAGAGTGGGCTCATCTAGGGCCCATAAGTGTGGTGATGGCCATGGATAAGGGGAAGAACTCATGTTTGGCTTTTTCCCACATGCTAAATTTGTATTTCCACCATCTTTTGCATTTTGTGGTACATTTTCCTATTGAGAGTGGCCAAATTATGCTTTTTTCTTTTCTTTTTTAGCTCGTCAATCACACCCGCACGTTCCGCACCCGACCCAAGGTGTGGACAAGGGGAGGGGGAGGCTAACCCTATGTGGACCCGGTGACAGAAAATAGAAGAATGGCGCCAAATGAGTGGAACGAGAGCAATGTAGGTGGTGTCAAGAAGGAGGACCACACGACCAAAATCAGATTTCCCATGTAGTGCCAACCAAAAAGCAAATGGTCAAGAAAGGATCCCACGAGAATAAGATACAAGGGTGACCATGAAATCGGGGCAAGTGAGACAAGAATACAAACCTAACCCACTCTTTTCCACCGAATCCCCCACCAATTCATGCCCAAAAGTGCCCATGACAAGTAAGGAAAATTACTCAATTATACGAATGAAAAGTCATAGATTTGGGCCTGGAGGCTCACCCCCCAAACATACATTCATACCGTATGGGCGAGGGACCACATGGTTGGCTTAGGTGGCGAGAAAGTATTACTGGAGCTATCCGGGGGGCCGCAAGGGGTTATTGGCTACTTCCGCCGAGGACCATCTAGGAGAAAATTCCTATGCATACTACCTAGTACACATAGATGGTGGGTAACATGTGTCTTAAACTCTTGGGCTATGGAGTCTATGTGATTTGATATCCAACTAAAATTTGTCTTCAATGAGGCTAAATTGTGATGCCCTAGTTATAACCTCTTAACATTTACCCACCCAAGATCAATGGACTTTTATGGAAGAAAAACAAGTTCTATTCCACTAGGAACATTCATCTACTTGCCATTCAATGAGTAACATGAACAAATTTGCAATCTAACAAACGTTTCAATGATATTCAATAATTAGGCATAAAAAGAACAAGCTAGTTACAAGATTTCCACATATTCGACATTATTGCATGAAAATATTCAAAATTAAAAGCACTTAAAAAATAGCAAGAGATATATCCAATCCAAGATCAAGATAGCGTCTCCAAGAGAGAAACAAAATTTCAACTCCCAAAAATATCGAAATGCATCGAAAGAGCTCCAATAGACATTCCAAGGAAAAGTGGAAATTCTCAAGAGAGATCCAAGAGGTGATGATGATGTTTGATATAAATGAGGCTCTACTTTATCTATATGAACCTCTCATGTTCAAATTAGCCTAAGATGTTCCTAAGAATATTTTAATGTGCAAAATAAAAATAACTTTGGTGACAAGCCCACCAAATAGCCACAAAGTGTAAGGTAAGCCACCCAAATGAATCTCGAAATGATGTAGCAATGATGTAGGAGGGTTGTTGGAAGGCCCAATCGAGTCCTCGAGGTGCAATGATGAAGAAAGGGGCCCCATGAATGATGGTCAAGGAGTGGCCCCTTGATCTCCAAGTAAAACATCATGTGGCACTCCAAAGTGGCTATAAGCACAAGTAGTGCCTCATGGGTATCCTAGTGTAAAATAAACCTATAGACTACTCCAAATGAGGTCACAAAAGATGGTGTCTCCGCCCTCCCATAGTCTCAAGGATGAGAAAAACCTCCTCTCTAGTCCTTGGACTGCTTGTCAAACCCCGTATAAAATATTAAGTCGGCTAGGGCATTGCCGATCCACCATCCAAGTGCATCATCTCGCACATAATGTGGGGCAATGAACAAGCTACTAAAGGTGTCGAGGCTTCCCCATGGCATGAGATAATTCCTTCCGTCACATGATGGAAACGTGCATGGTTCTCAACGCTTCCCTACAAGTGTCAATATGATCCTCCTATGGACTGGATCCTTGCCCAGAAGGCCAAGCCCAAAGTGAAACCACCGCCAATCCTATACAAGATCCAATGTGTCTCCTCACCTTTGGGTACAATAATTCATTAGTGCAATTGAGTGGATAAGCTTGTTAATCAAGGGAAGAAATGGACACTTCATAGTGGTTTCCTTTCGTATTTGGGTTCGAGCATGTAATGGTGTCACCTCCCTTGGTAGGAGTAGTTAATAAACCACCCTATTAGTGTTCCCCTGTACCCCCTAACCAAAGGACATGTCCAAGGTACATCCTTCAAGTGGTAGGTGTCATGTGGACAATGTGTTGATTTTTGGTAGCATCGATGCTCTAGCTCGAAACTTTGTGGAGGAGCTAGGACACATGAGATCTCCAAGACCCGTAAATCGTTTGGAGAAATTCCATCCGGTGTAAAAGATATTCAAATAATTAAATTTTTAATGGGACCCTAAGTCTAACTTAGGGAAATAAAAAATTAAAGTGAATTAATTTACACATGTGATGAGCACATTCTATGTGACGTGGATCAAGCTTCTTCTAACCTTAGTCATGTGAAAATTCTCAAATACAAGAATAAGCAAAAATCATACTACATTATCTTGGTTTACTTCTACTTGTGATTAAAGTATACAAGTTATTTTCGAAATACCGAAGTAAACACAACTAACAACCTATACATACAGATCATTTACCGAATATTACGCTCATTCAACAAAGTGATGATTTTCGAACAAATGTCCCCTTAAAAACCCAATGCGAGAAAACCTATAAGTACAGAGTATGAGGGTTTATTATTATTAAGTCGAATCTAAGTAATAATAACAACTGGGCACCTTATCAAGTTAACCTCATGCAGAAAAAATAAGAAATATGTGCAATCATAAAGAATACATGATACATTATGATTAAATGATCCAATGTCAATGCATAAACTATAAGTCTTTAAATTTACATCACATTTACTCGTGAATGATCACATAGTGAAAATAGCAATATCCAAAATCAGCCACGAGAAATTTCTAATTTCTTGTCTCATGCTTGATTGGGAGTCTCCTTCGCATAGTCGAACGGCCTTAGTTCTCTTGATTAAATACAAGTTCCATACCCCAAAGGCCCTAGGTGCTCTTGATTAATGGGAGTCCCCCCGCATAGAGGGCTTGGTTCTCTCTTGATTAAATACAAGTTCCATACCCTAGAACATGACAAAATCCAAAGGAAACATTCCAATCCCCCCAACTTCGAAACTCGAAAAAATGATAAGTCCGATGGATTTTGAGTGAGATATAAAATTCTACTTTCTCCATATGAAATCCAACGAGGGCGAAACCACTCTTAACCATCTCCGAGTCATTTCACAATAATGTTAAAAATTTAAGTAAAAAGATGAAAATGAAAGATAAAGGAGAATGTCACTTTTACTTTAAGAATTTAACATTACCATGAACTACATATCAACACTAGGGCCATAGGCTTGAACATTAGGTCATTTCTAAAAACCAAAAAAATAAAAAAAAAAACGGTTAAAAAATAATAAAACACACAAACCGAAAAAAAAAGCTAAAAAAGAAGTTTAAACATTGAACGCGCCCGTACGGCCTGGAAACACGTTTCCGTCCGTATTGGGCGCATTGCCCCAACGTGAAACGCTGAAGACGACGAAACGTGTTTCCGTGCCGTACGCCGCGGTGAAACGCGTTTCCGTTTCATTTCCGAGCCGAAACGAACCTCTCAAAAGTAAATATTTCCCGCAACATAGCTTTTCATTGTGTAGTTGGGTAATTTTGTTTACTTATCATGGACACCTTTGGGCATGGATTAGTGGGTATTCAATGGGAAGATGTGGGCTAGGTTTGTACTCGTCTCTTTTGCCCAATTTGATGGTTAACCTTGTATCCTAGTCCCGTGGGATCTCCTTTATCGCTACTAGGTTTAGGGATGACACTACATGGGAAAACCTCGATATTTGTTGCGTGGTCCTACTTACCAACACCATATAAATTACCTCCCCTTTGAAAATCCTAAATATGGATTCCTACTACAACAAATCTGAATTACTTCTCCTATTATTTTCCATAATTATTTCATTACAAAGAAATATCAAAGTAATTACCAAAGCAAATTCACATAATAATGTTGCGGAATAAATCTAAGTGTTGAAACAAACCGAACAAAATACAAATGAAACATCCACATTTCACACATGTAAATATTTTTGGACTATTTTAAAAACCCAACTCGGAAAATTGTGCAACAGACCGAGGGGTTTTGTGCATTATTAAGCAAAAGCAGAATCTTGAGTACAACTAGGGTGCCAATATCCGTGCTTCACCCTTCAGAGAAAATCTGCAACAGAAGAAATGTGAGATATACCTCACTATGCTAGTCATCCGTCGATCTAGTGCGCTTGTGAGGCCCCCTCTCTCTCCTCGCATGATGCCTACGCCGCCATCGCGTAAGCCTCGCATGGGCAAGTCGAGAACCGCTCACCTCTCCGCAAACGATCAAGTTGACCTGAAATTGAGTTTTGGCCTGCTCGTAAACCCTAGCTTCCGGTACTATCTCCGTGATCGAATCTAGAAGGCACTACGTCACTTATGCATGATTCCCTTCGTGAACCGCATCACTCTCCAAATGACTACGTTGCCTCTACCGGGCCACCGCCGCTCTCTCTCTCTCGAATGTACTCCCCGGGTCCTCCCGACCGCTACTAAGACCGCCCTCTCTAGAACTCGATCACTAAATCGAAATCACTTAGCAAACCCCCGCCCCTAGCGTTGATTCGATCTTGATCAAAAACTATGTCTCTCTCACAAGCTCGAAAATGCCAAATGCTCAATGTTTTCCATAGGCTCCCCACCCTCCTTATAATCTTTCGTTGACCCTTCAACTACCAAGATTAAAACATAATCAAGGGCTAATATTAACTCCGGGGAGATAATCCATGACTTTATCTAGAAGATTCACACTTAGTTTAATTAATACCCTTTAATTAACTGCCTTCCTAAGTTTAGTCTTAGACTTAGGAAAACATTAAAAAACAATTAATTAATTTAATTAAACCATCTCTAAGTGGAATTTTCCAAAATCCTTCGCGTATTATGGAATACATGTGTCTTAGCCTATATACAAAATTACAAGGCTAGTGCACATCCGATGCTACCATAAATCAACACTCCCTCTTAGCGAGGAAAGTGCTCTAGCAATACAACTCTATGTGTTGCTCGACTTCTATAACATCCGTTGTTTTTGTTGTTGATGTTGCTCACCGACACTCGCACAAATGTTGCATTTGTACCGCCGCTCGACTTCCGCATGTTGCTACCAATGAAAACTATACCGCAACTCCTCTCGAAATTTGCAACCATGTTGACCGCGTAAGTGACCGCACCGCACTTCATGACTATGCACTACGCCGTCGCTACCCACCGCTCGTTGTCGTCGCTCAACTACTATTGCTTCGCACGTCGACCGCTCGCTAATTGCAACAAAAATCCGAAATTGGACAAGTAAAACTCGCATCTTGGATAATAAACCGATTGTTGCTAACTTCGCGTAGCCTTCGAATATGTTACGTTGTTGTCGTCCGCACCGCGTAAGCACCGCACCGCACTTCGCTACAACACCGTTTACCGCGTTGTTGTCGCTCAACCGCCGTTGCCGTTGCTCCTCTTCTCACAACACTGTGCCCCGCACATCTAGCCACCGCATCGTCTCTTCATCTTCCTCGTTGCAATTGTCCATCCCGGCTATTGTCTTAAGGCTACCGTAGCTCACATGTGATCCAAGAGTTCGGAAATACTCAAGGATCCTACCACTCGTAGATTCCGTATCCGCAACTCCAAATCAACCCACTTCCTCCTTCGAATATGAGCTAACATAGCACACCGCCCGCCTCAATCTTGGCACTTCCGACTTGAGGATCTTGCTTCTCCTCCTTGTCCTTTTTCTTAAGAGGACATTGTGTGGCATAATGTCCCATTTCCCCACACCTCAAGCACTTGATCTTGGACAAACATGTTTCTTCTTCGCCTTTGTTGCCCCTTTGATGCAAGGGTTGTGTTATTTTCCTCTTCCTTCTTGACTTTCGAACCGTTACCGCCATCCTCAATATGGATTTTGAGGAGATCTCTCCTCGCCCTCTTCTTGCCGCAAGGCTACCCACATCGCTTCCCATCCCGTGAGTTTTTCTCTACCTAGAATGCTCGGACAAAGTTCGCAGTGAGCCTTACCAGCTCGAGTCTCTAGGTGTTGATCCCACTACCGACGATGGTCTCATGGAATTCAAGACAGGAAAGAGTCAAAATGCTCTCCTTCTTCATCCCGGTGTCATGCATCTTCCTCCGTACACATCTTCTCGCTCTCCCCCTCGAAGATCCTTTGGATATTTCCAACCCTACCCACATTTCTCTGTGCGTTGTTCTTTACATCGCTATGTGGGGTACGATATGATCCTTCACACCATCTAGAATCAATCGTTTGGCTCTTGCCATGTTCTTCTTGAAGGCTCTCAAATGTGCCGCATCCAAATTTCCAACCGTGCTATCAATGAGGGCCTTTAGATCATGCTCATCAAGGAGAAATCGAATCCTTGACTTTCAAATAACATAGTTGGAGGCACCTCCTCCAATCTATCTTGGTCACACAATCTATTGTTGGCCATCTCCGAACTCGTCGACTTCTCCCCTAACCCTCTCGCTAGCTAGATTTACGCACTCCTTGAGGAGTAAGTCAATGCTTTGCCGCCGCACGGAAAACCGAGTTTCTTTGAGTAAGAGAACTCTTTGGAGGTCAAGAAATCCCCAACTCGTGTTTTTCAGAATTTTCTCGATGCTTATGCACCAACACTCATCGTTGTGCGCCCATCGCGTCCTTCAGCCTACGCTCGGTCTCGGCTACATTGCCTCTTCTCGCAACTCGAAAAGCTTACCCTCTTTTCCACTCTCTCGCAGGGAACTCTTCGCGCTGGATTGCCCTCCCGGCCTCGGACCGCGTAACCACTGGGTAGCTTATTGTTGCTTACGCACTTCCCGCCTTCTTCAAATAAGTGATTTGCCGGTTCACTCTTGTTTCTCCTACACTCTTTAGCTTGAATAAGCTCGATACCATGTGAAAAATACAACTGATTCTACCGCAACAAATCTAAATTACTTCTCCTATTATTTTCCATAATTATTTCATTATAGTGAAATAATGCTAATTACTAAAGCAAATAACACAAATAATGTTGCGAATAAATCTAAGTGTTGGAACAAACCGAACAAAATACAAATGAAAAACATCCACATTTGGACATGCTGATTTTTGGACTAAGTCCCCTTAAAAACCCAACTCGTAAAACCAGTTACAGCAGAGCCGAGGGTTTTGTATTATTGCTGCCATAATCTTGAGTACAACTAGGTGCCAACATCCGACTCACTCTTCGCAGAAAATCTCGGCAACAGAAGAAATGTGAAATATACCTCACTATGCTAGTCATCGGTCGATCCGGTGCGCCGCTGGTGCGTCCCTCTTTGCCCCTCGCGTGATGCTCACACTGCTACTACGTAAGCCTCGCATGGGCAGCCGAAGAACTCGCATCACCTCTCCTCTCCGCAAACGATCAAGTCGATCTAAAACTCGTTTTGGCCCTCTTGGCTCGTAAACCCCGCCCAACTATCTTTGGACCGACCCAGAAGGCACCGCGTCACTTCGCATGATTCCCTTCGTGAACTCGCGTCACCCCCTTCCGCATGACCGCGCCGCCCATCGCGTCACCGTCGCTCTCTCTCTCTCTCTCGAAATGTGTACCCCCGATCCTCCCCACCGCTACTACATCCCTTCCGGAACCGATCACTAAATCGAAATCACTTAGCAAACCCTACCCTAGTGATTCGACCTTGACTGCAAGTTGTGTCTTCTCACAAGCTCGAAAATGCCAAATGCTCAATGTGTTTTCCATAGACCCCCACCCTCCTTATAATCTTTCATCGACCCTTCAACGACCAATATTAAAACATAATCAAGTGGCCAAGATTAGCTAGGAGACAATCCATGACTTTATCTAGAAGATTCACACTTAGTTTCATTAATACCTTTAATTAATCATTTCTTAAGTTTAGACTTAGGAAAAGATTAAAAAATGATTAATTAATTTAATTAAACCATCTCTAGAATTTTCCAAAAACCTTTCTTATGGAATACATGTGTCTTAGCCTATATACAAAATTACAAGGCTAGTGCACATCCGATGCTACCATAGATCAACGTCCTCCGCTTATTATAGCCACATTCATCACTTTTCCCATCTAAGTCCACATTTGTCCATTGGATCCACAAGGAGTTATCTACCCCTTCCAATTGCCTAGACTCCACACCTTGGGTCGGTCTTGGAACGATGCCCGCAGCTGATGTAGCTAAAATGAAAAGAAAAAGCATATTTTTGCCACTCTCAACTAGAAATGTACCAGAATGCAAAGGATGGTCGAGACATACAAATTTGGCACGTGGGAAAAGCCAAACATGAGCTCTACCCCCTATCATTATGGCCATCACCCGGTTGCTAGGGCCCTCACATTAGCCCCTTACGTCATTAAGGAACCTAAGCGCATTGTCCCAACCCCCGGTGGGCAATGAACTGCCTTGCCATTAAGGGGGTCATCACCGCTATATCCTACACATCATGCTCTCATCCCCTAGGGCCCCGGTCAATTATGAAGAAAAAATCAATCAAAGGCAAAAGGCATGTAAAGAAGGGTGGAAAAACAAAGGCCAAAGTAACTCATGTACCACGATTTCTCCCTCCCACATTCATATACCCAAGTGAGGGATTCCCTATTGTAGCTGTTTTCCTTGTACCGTGGCATGCAAATTTTGGAGCCTTCCCCCCGATGCCCCATTCCATTCCATCATTATATTGTGAAAATTTCAAAACCGAAATCATATTGCAACAACTAGAAATTATTTTTTCAATTGTTAATTAAATTTAGCACCGATTGTTATGGCAAATACCAAATAATTCACACTACAACGTTCACAAATAAAATTGTGGAAAAATAAAGTGTTGAAATCTAAGAAATGTACTAACACACACACTAAAAATTACCGTTATTTTTGGACTAAAGTCCCTAGAAAAACCCAACTTGGGAAAATGGGTGCAAAAGAACTCGAGGGTTTTATTTTATTGTGCAATGCTGAGAAATTATGAGAACAATCGGATGTTGAAATCTAGAAATCCTACAAAGAAAAGTATTGGCAAAATTCATCGAGAAATTTTCCTCACCCCCACGGGAAAATTTGGCCTGATCGCAGCCTCCAAGTGAGTCATTCGTACTAGTCTACGTGCCCGTGTCACCTTTACGCAAGCCTCTTCCATGCACAAACCCCAACCGCCCACTTCTTTAGTTGTCATGTCTCGGCGACCGGCGCAGAAACTCGTCTCCTCCGGCCTCCTCGGAACCCCTCTCCTCGGGCTCGGAACCGAAACTCGACTTCTCTCTAGCAAAATCATGCTGCCCTCTAGAGGCTTCTCGCATAGCTCCCTATGTCGGCCTCACCGTGGCTATCTCCGCTCTCTACAACGCACTCGTCGAACCGGGAATACTTCCTCTCGGCCTCACCGTCCCCGTCCTCATTGTCTCTCGTCTCCTTACCGAAGCTCGAATTCTTCCGCCGTTGTTGGTTCTCCTGGAAATGAACCTTCCGTGTTCTCACAAATATCTCAAGTGTCTTCTCCATCTACCCATCGACGACTTCTTATAATCCTCCGTTGACCTCCAACGGCCAAAATTAAAACTTAATCAAGGACCCGATTAATTCCCTATCGATCCATACGAGTCTTCAGATAATTCACACCTTATCTCAATCAATACCGATCAATTAACCGCCTTTCCCAAGTTTAGACTTAGAAACATTAAAAAATAGGTTAGTAATCTAATTGAAACACTTCTACGTGGAATTTCCATAAACAATTTCTCGGGTTATGGGGAAATCCCATATTCTAACCTATCCACATAGTTTCGAGACTAGAACACCTCTAATGCTACAAAAACTAACATATATCACGTGCCACTCATCGCTTGATGGATGTACCATGGACATGTCACCCCCTTTAGAGTTTTAAACCACCCAAGAGGGTCATTGGTTAACCCTCTTATTGAGCTTGGAGACACCTATACATGCTAAAGCCTATTATGGAACGACATACCACTATGAAGTGTCCACTTGATTCCATGATTTGTAAGCTTTTTTACTCAATTACTCTAATGAGATTTGTTGTACCGAAAGGCGAGGGGATGCATTGGATCTTATACAATATTCCGTGGCCTCCATTTGGGGTTTGGCTCTGTTACGTTGTCCAAGCCCTCCGCAGGGTCATATTGGCACTTGTAGGGTGAGTGTTGAGGGCCATGGGCCTCCACCATAGCAGACAGCGCATTGCCACCATGGATCCCTCAACACCTTTCATTGATTGCTCATGTTCCACCTTTTTGGATGAGGGGATGATGCACCCGGACCACCATGCCTGGGCCGGCTTCACACTTGCACCACACACTTGGCAAATGTTCCAAGGCCCAAATGAGAATGTGTCTCATCGTGGGAGACAGAGAGAGGGCTTATGTCATCATTCTAGCCCTTGCGTATGGTATGTTTGGCATTATCGATCCACTTCGATGCCCATAAGGATGTCATTGTGCCCCCACACCCACTTGGGTACACATTTGATTTGCTTCGATATCAAGGGGCCACCCCTTTGGCCACTATGTTTGGAGCCTATTCTCTCACCTTGCACACTTTGGACTCCACTAGGCCTCTTCAAAGGCCCAACGACTCATTGTATTTACTATTTTTCCCTCAAGTGGCTTATCTTTGTATTATGGAACTATCTTGGTGCGCTTGTCACCAAGTCATGTCATTATTGTACATTATTTTATTATTTGGGTATTAATTAGGCCTAATTAGACAAATCGAACTCTTCAAGAATGATATAAATTGATGAGAGCTCATTTGAATCTCATCATCACTCCGATTTGGATCATTTGTTTCTTCCGGAAATTTTGCTAGGCCTTTTGATGGACGAATTGGAGACCAATGCATTTCGATGCTTTTGGAAGAGCTTAAATTTTTGTCTTGGAGCTTCGATTTTCTTGTATCTTGATGATTGAAATAATTTTTCTATACTTTTGAGTACTCTTCGAGGTTTATCTTTTGTAATTTTGTCTCATGAAATGATCTATGAATTTTTTTGTTCATGAAGCCGGTGTAGTCGCTCTTATGCTTATGCGAAGTTGTTAATTTGCGTTTGTGAGGGATTTTACATTTGATTATTGTGAAGTATGGTGAATTATTGTCCTAGGGGTACATGATTGTCATGATTTGCCTTGATAAGTCAACATTTTGCAACATAAAGAAGTATAAATTTCTTCGTAACCTAGTTGCTTGGGTCATACGAAGTTGTTGGGGAACTCCTTGATTGGAATTAAGCCTATCAAGCATTGATCTCATTTGACTCCATTCTCTCAATTGTCTAGACATTGCTCTAGTCCTAAGGTGATCACAAGAGAATATTCTTCTCACCTCCCTTCTTTCTAAGCCATAACCTAGATAGCCTCCTAGGGCATCATCTAAACCCATTTCATGCCATTGAAAAACTTAAAATGTGTCAATCATCGCATTGGGGCTCCTTGAGAAGTCCTCCAAATCCGAGGTTGATCCCAGTGGAATCTCGAGATATTTCCAAGCCCTATCTTGAAGACCTTTCTCATTCATAGGTTTCCTTTGGTTGGTGGCTTCATTAGGATCATTGCACTCAAATCTCCAAGAGAAATACAATTCCTTCGATCCTATTCTCCTCCCTAACTTGGTCAAGACCATAAATTTGTTTCTTAAATCCAAATCCTTGACCTTGTCTCTGGGCCCACTTAGTCTTCTTTATTGTCCCACAACCCTATAAATTCAATTTCACAAAGATCACTTAGAAACGTTATTATTCTAAGATTCCTTGATCTCGAGCACCTCTTTTCAAGTAATACTCCTCAAACCCTAGGTCTAGGTATCCCTTCTTAGCTCCCTCTAAGAGAGCCATCCATCTTACTTTCCATAGCAAGTAAGCGCATTAGCTGTTTCCCCTCTTTGTGAATGGGCTTTAGGAATCACTCTACATCCTATCATTGATCCACCCATCCTAGTGATTCCTCTCATACTAGGATTCTCCCATCGATGAAAGTTCGTAAAGAGCAGGAGCTATCGAGGTGACAAAGTGGGCTATCGCTCTATTCTTACCATTTGACCTAGATGATGTATAGGATCCCCTCCTAGGACCGCTAGTTTGAGTGGTAAATATTTTTTGCACCGCTTTTCCGGGGACACAAGACGGTGTCTTGTACCCTATATGACAATATTGACATATCATTCTCAATCCATTGGAAGAACGAAGCCATATTTCTTCATTAAAATTCAAATTCAATGCTTGTAAGGTGAAGCAATACCGTTAAGGCAATTTCATTCACCGCGACTCCCATGTCATTAATTTATAAATCCCGAAAACATGTTGACCACACAATATTCCCCGCTCTAGACATGACAAAGGACCCCATACCATCAAAAATGCATGAAGAATATGCCAATGTTCAATGGGGATCCACATTCCATGCCCAATCACGTTGTAAGGTTTATAATAAGGTTTCAAGGAAAAATATAACTCAACCTTGTGACCAAATGGAATTGTTTGTCCTATCCATCGCCCCCCAAATACCAATTGGCTTGAGTTATGTGAACCTAAAAGCATTTTTTCTCTCTCAATCTCGATCAGGTACTTCCTTCAGACAAAGGGTTGGGTTTGCAAACCTAGATGAAGACATATGCCAAATGTTGGAGCAAGATCTTCGGGAGGAGGAAGTTATTGAATATGGTTATATGCTTGAGGAAGAGTATTCGATCCTTCTCCAAATCATCAAGATCAAATTATTGATGCACACCTCAAGGATTGTGCCAAAAAGAGGCTCATGAATTGGAAAGCATGTCCTTCGAGGATGATGAAGGACCCCAAGAGCCTCCAAGAGTTGCAAGAAAGGATGATGCAATATGAAGAATATTGCAAGCAACTCGTGGCTACATATAACTCCAAAGGTGTTTTCTCCCACTTATATGAACAATTGGGAAGGCTCTATAATATGAAATGTGAATATAACAAGAACTCCTATTCATGCCCTTCTCCTTGAAGTATTCTATAAAACTCGCAGACCTTAGATAGCATTCTTCGAGAAAAGATGAAAGAGGAAGAGTCATCCTCGCCTAACAAAGAAGAGAATGAATTCCACTAGCCAACATCAAATACATAGTGAAGAATGGGTGAGGGAGATCATGATAATCAATATGGATGAAGAATCTATGAGCAATTTTTGGGTTGCTGATTGGGGAATTGAGTATGATTATCAAAATAAAGGCCCCATAGTATCCCAAATCCATAAGAATGAGAGCAAGGAAGAAGAAAATGCTTCCACCCCTTTCGATTAACAATATTCATCCTTGTGAAGCCCTACCTAATGATTGGGAAAGGTCTCTTATTTATGTTCCAAGATGACAATAATTCACCAAAGAATAATTTTCCACCATTGTGGATATCCCGTAGCCCTTGTGCAAAAGGAATTAAGGAAGATGCTTCCTTTAGCCATGCCACCGATAAAGGGTTTTTCTTCATGTTTGAGAAATCCTCCCCTTGTTATATTCCTAGCCCCGAAGTAAATGTTTGTGATGAGATCATTCCACTAGCTTTAATGAAGAGATTGTTTCCCCTATGAAAAATGGTGAGTCATGGTTTTTCCCCGCATAAGTGGAGGGGAGGTGAGCCAAACACGAGCTCTACCCTCACTATCGTGGCCATCACCATGGTTCCTAGGGCCTCACATTTTCCCCTTACACCATTAAGGAACCAGTGGGCGATGAACCGCCCCACCTTAAGGGGGTAATCACTCCCGTAATCGACACATCATGCTCTCATCCCCCGAAGCCCCAAGCAACGCTATTAAGAAAATCAATCAAAGGCAAAAGGCATGTGATGAAGGGTGGAAAAACAAAGGCCGTGTAGCTCATGTACCAAGATTGCTCCCTCCTACATTCATATACCCTAGTGTGGGCTTCCTCTATTGTAGCTACCCTTGTACTATGGCATGCGGCTTGGGGCCTTCGCCAATGCCCCACTCCATTCCATCATTATATCATGTGCCACCTACCGCTTGACGAATGTACCATGGACATGTCACTCCCTTTAGAGTTTGAAACCACCTAATAGGGTCCTTGGTTAACCCCCTTATTGAGCTTGGAGACACCCCGTACATGCTAAAGCCCATCATGGAAAGGCATGCCACTATGAAGTGTCCACTTGATTCCATGATTTGTAAGCTCTTTTACTCGATTACTCTAATGATTTGTTGGAAGTAGGGGGATGCATTGGATCTTATACAAGATTGTAGGTGGGTTCCATTTTGGCGTTTGGTCACCCCATACGGGTCCAAGCCCTCCAAAGGTCATATTGGCACTTGTGGGGTGAGCGTTGAGAGCCATGGGCCTCCACCATAGCAGATTGTGATCATGGATCCCCGCACTATCTCTATTAATTTCTCGTGCTCCACCTTTTTGGATGAGGATGATCTACCTAGACCACCATGCCCAACCGCTTCACACTTGCACCACACACTTGGTAGATGTTCCGTGGTTCAAATGAGGATGTGTCTCGCCATGGGAGATAGAGGGAGGGTTTATGTCATCATTCTAGCTCTTCCAAGATGATATAATAGCATTATTGATCCACTGAGACCCATGAGGATGTCATTGTGCCCCCATACCCACTTGGGTACACCACATTTGGTTTTCTTTCGATATCAAGGGGCTACCCCTTGGTCACTATGTTTGGAGCCTCTTCTCTCACCTCGTGCACTTTGGACTCCACTAGGCCTCTTCAAGGGCCCGACTCATTGTATTTACTATTTTTTCCCTTCGAGTGGCTTATCTTTGTATTATGGAGCTATCTTGGTGGGCTTGTCACCAAATCATGTCATTATTGTACATTATTTTATTTTTTGGCGCTTTAATTAGGCCTAGTTAGGCAAATCGAACTCTTTAGGAAGGATATAAATTGATGAGAGCTCATTTAAATCTCATCATCTCTTGTATTTGGATCATTTGTTTCTTCAGAAATTTTGCTAGGCCTTTTGATGGACGAATTGAGATCTAATGCATTTCGATGTTTGGAAAAAACTTAAATTTTTGTCTTGGAGCTTGAGCTTCATTTTCTTGCATCTTGATGATTGGAATAATTTCTCTATACTGGTGAGTATTCTTTCATATTTATCTTGTAATTTTGTCTCATGAAATGATCTATGAAATATTTTTGTTCATGAAGCTTGTGTAGTTGCTTTTATGCTTATGCAAAGCTCCTAATTTGTCTATGTGAGGGATTTTTCATGTGATTATTGTGAAGTATGGTGAATTGTTGTCCTAGGAGTACATGATTTTTCATGATTTGCCTTGATAAGTCATAATTTTGCAACATAAAGAAGTATAAATTTTGTAACCTAGTTGTTGCTTTGGCCATACGAAGTTGTTGGGGAACTCCTTAATTGGAATTAAGCCCATCTAAGCGTTGATCTCATTTGACTCCATTCTCCCAATTGTCAGGGCACTAGTCTAGACCTAAGGTGATCACAAGAGAATATTCTTCTCACCTCCCTTCCTTCTTTCTAAGCCATAAGCTACTAGGCCTCTTAGGGCATCATCTAAAAACATTTCTAGCCATTGAAAATCCCCGAAAACCTGCTCAACCATTGTGTCAGACCTTCTGAGAGGTCCTCCAAATCTTAGGTCAATCCTACCTGGAATTCGAGATATTTCTCAAGCTCCTAGCTTGAAGACCTTTCTCATCCCTAGGTTCCCTTGGTTGTTAGCTTCATTAGGATCATCGTGACTCAAATTCCAAGAGAAATCCAATTCCTTTGACTTCATATTCTCCTCCCTAATGTGAAATTAATGCGTTGCATTGGTTTATTTTCTCCTACTTGGATTTAATTTATACAAGTAATTTCAAAATTTAGATTCAAAATACCAAAAATAAACACAACTACAAACCTACACATGCATCATTTACCGAATAATTCACTCATGCAACAAAGTGACACATGGATTTTTGGACATAAGTCCCCGGAAAAACCCAAAGCGAGAAAATTGGTTCAAACAAATATGAGGGTTTTATTATTAAGTAGTTCTAAGTACAGCAACTGGGTTCCAACCTTGGAAAACCCGACAGAGAATAAAAAGATATAAAATCTCGTAACCAACCTCGAAGATCTAGTGCCAAATATCTAACTCGATCCACACCCTCAAACGGGATTTACAAGACTCACCGTATCCGACCCTAGAAACCCCCGCGTTGCTTCTAAAACCCCAACAAGGTTCTAGAGGGACCGCACGTACCGCGTGGCCTCAGGATGGCCCTCGCGTCACCCTAGGAGGGTCTGCGCCGCCCGCATCGCTCTACTTGGTTAGCGCGCACGCCGTGGCCCTACCGCTCGCTCCGTCTTTGTGTTGTCCCCGTTGCTCGCATGGCTCGAAGCCTCCTCTCGTGTTGTCCTTGTGGCCGCTCCTCTGCCTCTTGTTGTCTCTTGGCTCTCGGAATCGCATCATTCCCTCAACCAATAATACCCCTCACCGCAAGAAATTCCACTGAAATTCTTAGCAAACCTCGCCCTAGAATTCCAAATATATTCCTCGCCTCTATATGTAAATTGTGTACCTCAAATCGACCCTCAAGCCTTTCTCTTATACTTTTTTCGTTGAACCCTTTAACGATCGAGATTAAATCATCCATCAATGGCTGAAATTAAAAGACTCGCTTGATCCATGTGACTTAAGACAATTTCAAGACATGTGTTAATTAATTCACTTTAATTATTTTATTTTCCTAAGTTAAACTTAGAAATCCATTAAAAATAATCAATTATTTGAATAACTTGAACACAACTTGAAATTTCTCAAATCCAATTCTAGGTCTTGTAGATCAAGTGTACTCTAGTCCCTCCACAAAAATTTGGGACCTAAAGCACAACTAGTGCTACCCCAAATACACAAATCCTTAACACTCCCCTCTTAGCATCGTGAGTGTGCTCTAGCAATACATCACACCATGCATTACAAGATCTTGAGTACTTGGCTTGTGCTATTGATGCTTGGCTTGCCGCCCTCCATCTATTGCACCTGTCGCTTCTCCGTATTGCTGCCCATGCCACCGCCACCGACATCGCCATATTTGTACCGTGCCTCCTCTCAAATTGCCGTATCATGATGCCCAGCATTGCCATCGCTAACCGCCGCATCACAACTCGTCGCCAAGCCGAGAAGTAAGCAACCGAAAGACTCTACCCAATCGTTTGATAGAGGAAGTCAAGTTTCCCTCCACCACCGAAGCCTCCCGGACGTTGAATCACGTTGTCTCCCTAGAGACACTACCATGCCGCAACAATCGAGACCGCGTGAGCACAACTTTCCGAGACCGCCGAAGTCCCATCAACCTCTCTTCACCGCTTCCTCCACGTCATCGCCTCTCGCACTTTGTCAAGCCCCTTCGCGCCCACAACTCCCTCTTCCGCTTCAATGTGGCCAACCGCAAATCATCTCCCGACTCATCCCAATACCGTCTTAAGCCTCTCGTAGCTCGTATGTGATCCAAGAGTAGGGTTGACTCCAAGAATCCTCGCCAATCAATTTGGATACTCTATATATCCATGTCACCCCACTTTCTCTTTGAGGTGCATGAGCACTCATGGCCGCATCATCATTAGAGCCATCTTCATTTGTCGTTGCAAACTCTGAATCAAAAGCTCCTTTCTGTCCTTCTTCTTTAGGACAAATCAACAAGGAATGACCAAGATCACCACAAGCTAAAGCACCGGACCTTGGAGAGGTCCTTCTTCTTCTTCCCTTGATGCAAGGGCCGCATCCTCCTCCTCTTCTTTCTTTACTTTGGTCGATACGCTTCCTCCACTAAAATAATTCTTGGTGATCCTCTCGATCTCCTCTGCGCAGAATAGCCCACATTCCGTCGAAGATGGTAACGCCGCTTCCTTCCCATAATGCTCCGGACAAACGTTTCCCATTCTTCGCAGACAACATTCAAGGTTGTTCTCACTAGAGCCCTTCGTCCGGAGTAGCACCCATGCCAATCACCGTCATAGATAGCTTCTTGGAGTCCGAAGAGAAATGGATCTATCTCTTCGCCTTCATCATTTGGAACATCCGCATCTAATTCTCAAGAAGCATTCTTCTTTGCATGTATTCCTTGGTTCATCACCTCCAAAGCCTTCCACATGGCATTTGTCGTATTCTTACTCAAAGAATATGCGTAATCACGTGGTCCTTGACTCCGTCTATGATTAACCGCTTTGTCCGTACTTGATTTTCTCTCATACTTCTTGAGTGGATCCGTACTCGCTGGTACAAAGAAGTGTCCGCTTCCGCATGATCCGAGACGATACTTCATCCAGAATCGAGAGGATTTCCGTGCCTTCTAGATGACATAGTTGGGCATGCCATCCAATCCGTCTTGGATCCTCGCCCGAATATCGAGCCATCTTTGCTCGCATCAAAATAAACTAACTTCCCCTCCCGAGTCTTCCACCAAATTTCAAACGGACATTATTCTCCGATCCTCCCCGATCGAATCTCAAACTGGCCGAATAACCTGCCTTCCTCCCGCCTTGTTGCCTTAGCTAGGCACAATTCTCGCACCCGCAAAATCTCTACCCCACTCAAAGACTATTGAAGATCCTAAGCATTGCTTCCAAAACTTAAGTGAATTCCTTTTCGCAACAAGAGTAGCGGGGATCGGAGCCGCCGTCCTCTCGGTTGGCCCGCAATCCCGCCGTGGCTCAAGTGGACCGCGTAACCTCAGATCGGGTGACGGTCCTTACGCCGCTCTAGGAAGGGTTCCGCGTAAGCCCCGTAGGCCTTCTCAGCCGTCAGCATTGTTTTCTTGATCTCGCTTCTCTTGCCGTCAAGATGCCCTTTTCTGGACCGTTGCTTCTTCCTCGCCACCTTGCAAAAATAATTTCAATAAATCGATTGTTGGAGATTCAACTTTGATCTACTATCGCTCCGATACCATGTGAAAATTCTACTGTTGTGCTGTATTGGTTTATTTTCTCCTACTTGATTTAATTTATACAAGTTATTTCTAGAATTTAGATTCGTAAAATACCGAAAATAAACACAACTACAAAAACCCTACACATGTAGATCATTTAGTGAATAAATCACTCATGCAACAAAGTGACAAATGGATTTTTGGACATAAGTCCCTGGAAACCCAAAGTGGGAAAACCAACAAGCAGATATGAGGGTTTTATTATTAAGAAGCTCCGAGTACAATAATCCGGGGTTCCAACCTTGAAAACCCAACAGAGAATAAAAGATATAAAATTCACAACTAACCTAAAGATCTAGTGCCAAATATCTAACTAATCCACACCCTCAAACGGGATTTACAGACTCACCGATTTGACCCTAGAAAACCCCGCCGGCTTCGAAAAAACCCCGCCGTTGCCCCCCCCCGGAGGGACTACATCACCTCTCGCATGGCTCTAGGAGGGCCTACGTCACCCTAGGAGGGTCTACACCGCCCTCGCGCTCTACTTGGCTAGCGTCAACCCGCCGTGAGTTCCCAATGCCGCCGCGCCGTCCCCGCCGCCCGTGTGGCTCAAGCCTCTCCGCACCGTCCTTGTGGTCGCTCCTCTTACCTCTTGTCGTCTCTGGCTCTTGGAATCGCATCATTCCCCGCCCAATACTACCCCTCACCGCAAGAAATTCCACTCGAAATTCTTAGCAAACCCAATTCTAGAATTCCGCATCTATTCCTCGCCTCTATAGAAATTATGTGCATCTTCAATCAATTTCTCAAGCCTTTCATACTTTTGTTGAACCCTTCAACGTCGAGATTAAAAGACTCGCTTGATCCATGTGACCTAAGACAATTTCAAGACATGTGTTAATTAATTCACTTTAATTATTTTATTTTCCTAAGTTAGACTTAGAAACTATTAAAAACAATTAGTTATTTGAATAACTTGAACACAACTTGAAATTTCTCAAATCGATTTATGGGTCTTGCAGATCAAGTGCACTCTAGTCCCTCCACAAAATTTGGGACCTAGAGCACAACCAATGCTACCCCAAATACACAAAAATCTCAACACCTAACTTGGTCAAGACCATCAATTTAATAGCTTATCCTGGCCCACTTGGGCTTCTTTGTGGTCCCACTACCTTATAACTTCAATTTCACAAAGATCACTTAAGAACCTTATTATTCTAAGATTCCTTGATCTCACCTCTTTTCAAGTAATACTCCTCAAACCCTAGATCTAGATATCCTCTTAGCCCTCTAAGAGGGCCATCCATATTGCTTCTACAAAACAAGTAAGCCCATTATCTAAGCCTTCGTGAATAGGTTTTATGAATCACTTTTACATCCTATCACCGATCCATCTATCCTAGTGATTCCTCCCATCAATGAAAGTTTGTAAAGAGCATGGAGCTTTAGCCGAGGTGATAGTGGGCTATCACTTCCTCGTTGCCACTTGACATAATAGTTTCTTTATGTGATCCCTCACGACCCCCGCTAGTTTGAGCAAGTAACAAAGTCATTTCGACTGCCAATTTTTCATCCGCCGGTCCTCCTCTTGTTCATCCCTGGACTCTTTATGAGTCTCCTCTTGGATACAAATATCCCAATGTCTCTCCCAATTGGGAAGAGAAACTTCTGAGCACATACTTCATGATGAATGGTTCCCGTAACTTGTGAACCCATTCAAAGCAACATTCTCTAGCTCTACATCGAATACGCCCTCCAATAGCTACAGCCGGTCATGGATCCGTGTGATCCTAATACAGTAGTTGGTTACAATGTTGGAGGGATTCATTCGCACTCTCTCGAGCTTAGTTTTGAGAATCATTTTCCGACTCATGTTATCACTTTGGAAAAGTTAGCATCAAGGCATCAAACATCTCCTTAGATCCGGTCTTTTCTATAACATGCGGAATCGCATGATCCTTAATAGCTTCAAGGATCACCCTCTCGTCCCTTTATGTCCTTCTTATCCCACGCTTCTCGCACAAAGACGAAGCTCACTACAATTGGATGTGCTACCCAAGGCATTGGAGCTAGAAGAGGGTTGACACGACTTCCCACATGTCTTGCTCCTTCAACATCACCGAGATTGTAGCCTTCCATGGCAAGAAATTTGAAACTCCATCAAGTCGATCCTCAATCTCACACCCAAGTTACCTATGGTTGTCCTGAGCATTATCGAAGTAGCTCGAAACTATGTTGCAGGAAACGTCCTCTCCACCCATGTTTCTAGCAAAAAAAGGAACGTGAAATGTGGAAACGCATACCGTCCCGCCCGGAAACGCATTGACCGTACCTGCACCTTTCCTCGTATGGGAAACGTTGCCGTACGGCCAGGAACAAGCACATGGCCGGAAACGCGTTTTCCTTCCCTTTAAAGCGATTTAACTAGGTTTTTTTTTTTTTTTTTAAATCGGTTTTCGTGCTTTTTAATATTATTCTAATCTTGAATCTAAGCTTCCGTGATCCATAGTATAAATTAGTAGAAATTCTTTTGTTAAAAATCACATGCAAAAGAACGTGGTCGACGCGTTTCGAACCAACCAGTTATGGTTCATCATCGTGATCTAAGTGAGAGAGATCAACCCGTACATTAAGTATAAATACGTGACTATGAGAGATCAGATCCGTACATTAAGAGTATAAATAGATGTATGAACCACACCGGTTGGTTCGAAACGCGTCGACCACGCTTCTTTTGCATGTGATTTTTACCGAAAGAATTTCTACTAAATTATTCTAATCGTTTATGGATGCTTCTAGATGGCTTTAAAGCCTATGGCCCTAGTATTTATATGTGATTCATGCTAAATGTTAAATTCTTAAAGTAAAAGTGACATTCTCCTTAATCTTCATTTTCATCCTTTTACTTAAATTTTTAACATTACCATGAAATGACTCAGGATGTTTGAGAGTGTTTCCAACCTCATTGGATTTCATATGGAGAAAGTAGAATTTTAGATCTCATTCAAAATCCAACAGACTTATCAGTTTTTCAGGATTTCAGGATTGGGTTATTGCAATGTTTCCATCGAATTTTGTCATGTATTAGGGTATGGAACTCGTATTTAATCAAGAGCACCAATCCCTCTATGTACCTTGATGACATGATGTTAGTGACATTGGTTATGTTTTTTGTTTTGATCTCTATATCATCATCCTGTATTGGACAGTGCACTAAGTGCAATTTTGATATAATGGATATATTCATGAGCCTACTTTGATCATATGTTGTCTTTTGTCACTTATCTATATTGTAATGCTTTGTGTTTGGAAACATGAATAAAAATCTTTAAATTTATGTTTTTGTACAAAAAAATTAATATTTAATGTATTTTTTACAAAAACCGAGTCATTGAAACCGAGTCGACCGAGTCATTACAGATTTGGAGTCATTACCGAGTCATTACCTCGGCCTGGTAGCTGACCGATTCCGTTTTTTAAAACACTGGAGTGAGGTAATCTCACTATTTTCTTCTGCCGAGTGATATTCTCTGTAATAGATTGCCAAAAAGGCATCCAGAGATTGTATTTAGAAATAACTGATGCTTAATAATAAAAACCCTTAGATTTGTTGCACCGGTTTTCCTACATTGGGTTTTTCTGGGGACATTTGTCCAAAAAACAACAGTGTCCTGTGTGATGTTTTTCTTTCTTCTCAGTTTCTTGTTTCGGAAAATTTAATTAATTAAGTGAAGGTTGTAGTAGTAATTTGCTTTAGTATTTACCTACGTTGCACGGGTTCCCGCACCCGGGGGTGGGGTTCCCGAACCCGCACCAGGTTCCCGCACCCAAGTACCGGATTCTCCGCACCCAAGTACCCTGAAGAACCCAAACGAACCGGGTTCTTCAAAAAAAAAATTCGGGTTCTTGGGTTCTTTTGGTATGAAGAACCCATCATTTTTCAGTCAAACATCTGCGGTGTATCCATAACCATGCAAATTAATTTTGAATGCTTCCATATTTGCTATGCATTTCCTTTGCTCTTTTGTATAAAGAACAAGAAACTGATATGGTGTTTTGACCCTTCTCGATACAGTTACACAATGGAAGAAGCAACGTGTATGCTAGGAGGCTTGAATCCTATCAAGTTATTTGAAATCCAGTATGCTGGCACTTTATAAGATGCTTTTGTAAATAGTTGCTTTTAGAAGGGGTTTTAATTATTCATTACCAAAAAAAAGTTATCTGCTTACTCCACAACCAGCGATTTGTAGTGGACAAGAGCATGAATGCATGCTTTGAGATTTTGCCATTTGGAGTTGTTTTAATGTACTGACAATATACCTATCCAAAATTTTACTTGCCTTTGTGGGACTTTCAATAAAAGGAAGTTTGATCAGGGGACAGCGTGCAAAACAGCCTGTCTGCCTGAGTTTTCATAGTTAGCAAAAATCAATCATCTGAGTATCTTAATTACAATCCTAAATCACATTCCTCATTAAATTTATGGGTAGGATCTTCATCAAATTTATGTGTAGATTTTGAAACAGTTGTTTTTGACTGCCGCAGGAAACTTGTGTGGATATTGCAGCAATTTTTATGTTGCATCATTTTTCAGTTAATGAATGATTGTTTTCTAACGTTACCAAATCTGTGTCTGCATGGCAGGCATGACAAGCTTAAGAACACTGAGTGGGAAAAACACCCCAGATGTTTGACTGATGCAATTCTGATAAGAATTCTGATGGTAGCCGTTTTCTTAGAGTTTGTTTAGTCTTAATTTTCATTAAATTTATAATTTATAAATTTAATTTATAAAATATAGTATTATATATGATATATAATTTATAATATATATTAATATAAAAATACCCAGACGAACCCACGCACCCTGTTTCAAAAAATGCCGTCCCTGTCCCCGCACCCGCACCCGCACCCACGTTTCCTGGCAACATAGGTATTTACAGTAGAACATCGTAAACAACTTGTTCGTTTAATAACAAGTAGATGAAGTAATTTCAGTTGGCTGCAGTAGGATTCTGGACTTGGAATTTTCACACGACTGGGGTTTTGAACTAGGATTTGACAGTTGATTGCAGATGAATGAAGGCTAGAAGGTTTCTCTCTATTATACAATGATTCTGAAAGTCTGCTTCTGATTTGTATTCGGTAAATTTTTGCTGGATGATTATGTACTGGCCTCATTGTACTCTATGTTGAAACATTTTATGACAATCTAATAAGAAGAAGATTTGAAAGGGTTTGCCCCCTAGTTGGGTTTTTCCTTGGTCTTTGATCAATCTGGTGTCTCTTGTGGTTGTGATATTGTCTCCTTTGTCGCTGCATATATTGTTTTGTCTTCAATTATTGATTATGATTGGAAACATTCTTAATAATTGGATGCATTGCTAAATGAAGTATTGAATTGGGTTGAAGTAATTGAAACAACATAGAACAATCTGAAAAATCAACATGGTATCAGGGGTAAGGTGAAGGGCAAAGCCCAAAAGGAGACAAGCATTGAAGCCATCATCCTTGGAAAGTCAAAGGAGCTTATCTCGTCAAAATCAAGATGTCTTCCTCTACCTTCAAGGAGCATGAGAAGTTGGGTGACTCATCAAACTTTGTTGCATGGAAAGTCGGGTTGGATATCATAGCTGACAACAATGATGTGTTGGAGTACATTCAAGGACAAATGCCTGAGCCTCCAGAAAATGCTTCTACTTCCCTCAAAAACAAGTACAAGAAAGGTGAGTCCAAAGCAAGCAAATTATAGCTGATGGTTTACAAAATCATTTACTTGCATATGTTGGAAATTTAAGGAAGTCCAAAGACATGTATGATAAGATAGTTGGAATGTATGAAATCAACAATTTGAATGAGATCATCTCTTTGAAAAATCAACTCAAAGACACCAAGATGAACGGAGGAGAAGTTGTACAATCCTATATCATGAGGATATCTCGCCTTAGAGATCAATTGCAAAGGGTTGGGGAAAATGTGCCTGACAGGGAATTAGTGATCGTAACTCTAAGAGGTCTCCCTCCTATATGGGAAACCTTCATTACTACTATAAGCAACAACAATGTCCTCCCGTCAATTGATGAAATTGTTGGAAAGCTTACTCGAGAAGAATCAAGGATGGAATCAAGAGGAAGAATTCAAAAACATGAAGAGGGAGAGTCCGATGCATATATCACTCATGACAAAAAGAAGAAGAAAGGAAAAGGAGGTCCATCAAGAAAGCCTCCTCCTCAAAATGCAAAAAGGAGGAATGACAGATTATCATCTCATATTGAATGCTATAACTGTCACAAGAAGGGTCATTAAGCTTGAGATTGTCTCGAGAAGAACAAAGGACCATGTTACAACACTAGAAACAACAACAACAAATACAATAATCAAAGAAGAAAATACGATTGAACAAATAATCGCGATAGAAGATATGAAAGAAGAAGAAGAGATAAATCAAGCGACTATGAAGAATATCATCATCCTCAAAAGAAGTCAAGATTTCCCAAATATGAAAGTAATGTTGTAAATCAATATGAATACATTCTTATTTCTGCCCTTACTAGTTCTTATCCTTTGGATTCGTGGGATAGTTAGTTGGTTGATATTGGGGCCACTCATCATTTCTCTGGATATAAGGAAGTTCTCTCAAATCTAGTAGAGAGAGAGACTAAGCTGAAGATTATTCTTGGAGACAACTCCACTCATCCCGTGTGTTAACCACTGGAGTGGAACTTGATGATAATGAGAAGACTCCATGCCCAAGGATGAACCAGAAGACATTTGTACCATCAGATATCATCAGTTCAACAGAGTTTTTAAACTCTACTTCTACTTCTTATCATTTTCTCTTGTACCCAGATTCCACGCCCTACGGGGAATTGTAATAAGTGATGCTAGTAATGATGAGTTTTGAGTCAGTGTTGAGTTTGTAAGAGGCCTAGGTAGCCTAGGACCTTGCCAACAAGTGAGTATTACTCTGGGAGGTTTTTTTTACTTGGTTAATTATCATCTCCCTACTAGGAGTTAATAATTAATTGAGTTTTTTCCTTCAATTTTACCCCAAAGTCGGAGTACGGCTTGATGGTGCTGCCTTGGGTGACTCCTAGTGTCTAGAGTCAATGTATATAAACATACTAGATCACACAAAAAATTTCGTGGAATTTGGTTAGGTCTAGGTAGTGATTT